>JABYQQ010000012.1:1200000-1573229 GCA_022605405.1 Earliella scabrosa
GGACGGGGCGGTTCAACGTAGGATTGCCGTGGGGGCTCAACGTACGACTGGCGTGGAGGCTCAGTGTATGATGGCCGTGGAGGCTCAACGTAGGATTGCCGTGGGGGCTCAACGTATGATGGCCGTGGGGGCTCAACGTAGGATTGCCGTGGAGGCGACCCGCCGTATGGTATCTCGGGTGTGGGTATCTGCGGTTCTGGTATCTTGGGACCGGGTAGCGTCGAGTGATGACTGGGGGCAGGTAGTGGAGTGTTGGAGAGCGGGACGGGCGTTGTCGTGGGCGGAGGTGCGCCGCCGCCGCCCGGCCGGAGGGTTGCAGGGATGAACGCGGGTGGGGAGGGGTCGCGGCGGGCTGCTTGGGTGTGTGCGGGGTGCTCTGGTGGGAGGAGGCCCGCGCCCGCCTTTGGGCTTGTCTTTGCAGAGTTGGCTCCTCCTGGGCGGAGAATCGAGGGAATGGATGGAACGGATGGGACCTCCTCAGGCAGAGGGGGTAGGGTGTCCTTTTGCGCGCTGGGAGACCTGCCGTTAGAGCTCGTACCATTGACTTCTGGTGCGGGTGCAGGGTAGGAGTATGTCGAGCCTGGACGCTTGAGACGATCTGCGGGTGCCCACTTGGACGCGCGACGCTGTAATGGGGGCTGGGCAGCGTAGTATGTCATCTCGAGGAACAGCTCTCCGCGATATCCGCCTTCTTCTGTCTTCAGAGGAACCCAGTCTGGATGTACGGCTCCTGGTGAGGACAATGCATATAATCCGTGACTATGTTGCTCACCATCAAACTCCCCCGTCTTCAACGTCTCCGAGATGTCCACCGACCCGATACCAATGAGGTCATCCTGTCGCGGTTCCTTCGAGTAGCAGGCCACTTCGAGCTTTCGGGACTCATCCGACACGGCTTTGAAGATGGGGAAGCGCAATTCTTCGTCCCAGACGGGATGTTGACCGCCACGGACATCTGTCTTGGTCTTCTTCGTGGTCTTGTTCAGCGTCGCCTGGGCATAGACATCCTGCTTATGGATCGTGTGCTTGTCGCGCAAGTTCCGGGCCTTGAGGACGACAACGACCAAGGTGCCGATCTCCTTGCTCATCCTGCGCGAGAGTTGGGATGCTGATCGTACTAGGATGGTGTCGAGAACTTACTGCTCAGTATAAAGTCTGATTGATGTGAGGAGCCTGAGGTCAAAGGATGCCCCTTCGGTCGGGGACTGCTAGCAGTGGTGATGTAGGAGGTGGGAGACGCAGAAGAAGATGCGTGAGCTGAAAGATGGTGAGCGTCGTCATGGTGTGGCGTTTTATCTGAGTTGTAGCAGACTGAGAGCTCGAGCAAAGGCTGGGCACACACAGCCGCTGTCCGGCGCGTCCGACGCTGCGACAGCTCATGGGGATAGAGGCGCACTGCCTGGTCTGTATTGCACTGTAGCTGCACGCGCGAAGTGATTGCTCACGGATGCACAGCAGCGCGTCGAGGACACGGATGATCGCATTGACCCCAGCTGGGACGAGGCACCGAGGCCGGAGCGCCCGTGTGCCGAAGACATATTAGCCGGCAGCGGCAGCAATCCTTCGGCTTTTCGGACTGCGCGCCAAGCGGGAGGACGTCGACCCAAACGAGTACTATCATTAGCAACCCACGGCCGCGAGCGCCGCTCTCTGTTATCTTCGCATACGCTGCGAGCCAAATAAAAGTAGAGCGGCCATGGACCAGCCCCAGCCTCGTGTCCGTTCCTCCTTGAGCTCCTCCGGGACCCCCGCTTGCTGTTCCTTCCACACTGCCCAGCTGCTAGCGCTCTTCCGCTCTTCTGTGTAGACATGGGAGAGGAGAAGCTGGTCAAGGTCGACTCCAACGACACTGACGTCGAAAAGACACAGGTCAAAGATGTGCCTGTGCACGAAGCCGCCCATACGGGCCACAAGTTTGATCTTGACACTGGCGAGGACTTTGTGAGGTTCCGCAGACACTGGTGGCAGCTTTGGTATGTTCAGCCTCGCTTATGTACTCTGCAAGTGTTGCTCACACGACGCTGTATTCAGGCTGCCCAAGGACCCGCCTCCGCCAGCACCCACGTCTTTGGATGATGCATCTGTCATTCCTCTCGTCTACTCCTCGTTTCTGTCCATCCTAACCTACACATGGATTAATCCCATAATGGTGCGTGTATGCCCTCTATCCGATTCATCTCACCTCTTACGTCCAGTCACCAGAGTCTCGGGTACCAGCGCATCCTCCAGGCCACGGACCTCTGGAAAATGGACGAGAGCCGCCAGTCCGGCAACCTCGGTGCACAGCTCGACCAGGCGTGGGCAGCCCGCGTCAAAGCAGCAGAGGACTGGAACGCGCGGCTCGCCGCAGGGGAGATCAAGCCAGGCGTTCTCAAACGCGCCAAATGGTCTGTACAGGCACTTCGGGGCAAAGGAGCATACAGTGCGCGTCGCGCCGCGCTCGAGACACACTGGCGTGAGGTCGACGGGAGGAAGGAGCCCAGTCTCGCGTGGACGCTGAACGACGTCTTCGGACGCGACTTCTGGGCCGGCGGGCTGTTCAAGGTCTTCGGCGACACTTCGCAACTTATGGGCCCCCTCCTCGTCAAGGCGATCATCAACTATGGCAAAGAGCACGTCGCGGCCACGGAAGCAGGACGCGCTCCCCCGAACATCGGCCGCGGCGTCGGTATGGCCTTAGGTCTCTTCTGCGTCACCGTCATGACCACTGTCTGCCAACACCAGGTATGCACGCATTCAAGGCGTATTTCTATGTCGATCGTGTATGCGCTGAATATGATTGGATCCCCTCTCCTGGTATAGTTTTTCTGGCGCTCTATGACTACCGGACTCCTCGCGCGTGCCGCACTGATTAGCTCAATCTACAAGCGCGGCGTGAGCCTCACAGGAAAGGCTCGCACGACGCTCCCCAACGCGGCCCTCGTGACGCACATATCGACAGACGTGAGTCATCCGCTCGCTCACCGTCCATCAGCCACCAGATAACGCTCGTCACGATGTCGCTCGCGTCGAACAGGTCAGTCGCGTAGATGCCTGTGCGCAGTGGTTCGTGAGTAATATCGCCGCACCCCCCAACGTTTTCGTGCCTGGGCTCACCACTCAAATTCGTCCTTAATCCTTCGGCCGACACGCGCCGACGTCGATCACTGGCATCCCATCCAGCATGCGGGTGCGTACCGATAATCCTCCCCCGCTCGTTGGTCCCCCCGCGTCGTGTATCGCGGAAGATCGCTCATCCCCCAGAGGTGCTGACACACGGATGCTGTGCAGTGTGGACCGCACCGATCCAAGTGACGATATGCTTGATCATCTTGTTGGTCCAGGTGCGTGCTTGGCGGGCTCGTCGCGATAACCATTACCATATCGCTCCCTCCCCCCCTGCAGCTTCGACTTTTGCCATGTCCGCTAACGAATGTGCATTGTGTGTGTGCGTGTGTGTTGCGCACGTTTCTAGCTCGGGCCGTCCGCGCTGGCAGGCTTCTCGCTCTTCCTGCTGATCATCCCGATCCAGGAGCGCGTGATGTCCTTCCAGTTCCGCACGGGCAAGAAGTCGCTCAAGTGGACGGACCGCCGCGCGAAGATCATCCTCGAGGTCCTCGGTGCGTCTGTCCCCCGCCATCTGTGCTGAGTGAATACAATACATACGTGATGCCGCGGCGCAGGTGCGATGCGTGTGGTGAAGTACTTCTGCTACGAGCAGCCGTTCTTGAAGCGTGAGTGGCTGCATGTGCGAGTTCGGAGATTCGGGTTTTGTTCAAACGCGCCCCACCGCATATGTGCAGGCATCTTCGACGTCCGGCGGAACGAGCTCAAGGGGACGCGCAAGATCCAGGTCGCGCGCTCCGCAAAGTAAGCAACCTCTCCCCATACTCTTTTCACTGCTCCGCTCACCGCTCCCTCGCGCACAGCATCGCCGCCGCCTACTCCGTGCCCGTGCTCGCAGCAACGATCGCCTTCGTAACCTACACCGCGACAGCACACGAATTCGACGTCGCGATCATCTTCGCCTCGCTCTCGCTCTTCCAGCTCCTCCGGCAGCCGCTCATGTTCCTCCCCCGCGCGCTCTCCGCGACGACCGACGCGCAGAACGCGCTCGTCCGCCTCACGCGCGTCTTCCGCGCCGAGACGCGCGGGGACGCGGAGGACGCGGTTGAGATCGACCGTGCGCAGAAGCACGCGCTTGAGGTGCGGGGGGCGACGTTTGTGTGGGAGGAGAGCGCTGCGGCGGGGGACGTGCTTGGGAATCCGGTTAAGAAGGAGAAGGAGAAGGGTGGGGCGGGGAAGGACGGGGCGGGCGGCGGGATGGGCAGTGCGACGCCGCTGAATGTGGGCCCGCCGTTCCAGCTGAAGGATGTATCGATGCTTGTTCCAAGAGGGACGCTTGTTGCGATCGTCGGTTCGGTTGGCAGGTATGTTCGTCCCGCGACTCTCAGGTTAGGTCACACTAGCTGACAAGACTGTCACAGCGGGAAGGTAAATGGGACTTTTTGGACTTACGGGGACACATTCGCTAACGCCTCTGAAGTCGAGCTTACTCCAGGGCCTCATCGGGGAGATGCGTAAGGTCCAGGGACACGTCTCCTTTGGAGGTCGTGTGGCGTATTGCTCCCAGACCGCATGGATCCAGAACGCGACTCTGGTAGGTATATGTTGCCTTATGTCTGCGCATACTGCTGACGGCGGACTGGTGCAGCGCGAGAACGTCTTGTTCGGGCAGCCGTACGACGAGGATAGGGTACGTGCTCTCGTAGCCTATCACGTCGCGCACCACGTTTACCGCCGTCGTAGTATTGGAAAGCTATCGAACAGGCCTGCCTTTTGCCTGATCTTCAGCTGCTTGCGGATGGTGACCTAACAGAGGTATGATCACAACCGTGATACCTCCTGCGGTGGCTCTTACTCTACTACAGATCGGTGAGAAAGGCATCAACTTGAGCGGCGGTCAGAAGCAGCGCGTGCGTCTTCTACATCTTTCCGTCGCTCTAGTATGACTTCATGCTTGGGTTGAACATTTAGGTCAATATCGCTCGTGCGCTCTACTATGACGCCGACATCGTCATCTTCGACGACCCGCTCTCTGCTGGTGAGTGTATACGACGCGATCCGCTACCGTACGTCGTTCTAACCAGCCTGCCAGTCGACGCGCACGTCGGCAAGGCTCTCTTCGCGGACGCGATCATCGGTGCCCTCCGCAACCGCGGCAAGACCGTCATCCTCGTCACCCATGCCCTCCACTTCCTCTCGCAGTGCGACTACATCTACACGCTCGAGGCGAGTACATTTATAATTCCCCTCTCGGTTGTCGGTCCATATCTGACCAACGCACAGAACGGTCGCATCGAAGAGCAGGGCACGTACACCGAGCTGATGGCGAACGGCAAGGAGTTCGCTAGGCTTGTGCAAGAGTTTGGAGGGAAGACGCAGGAAGAGGAGGACGAAGCTGAGGCCGAGGAGGCGGTCGCCAGGACGGCCAAGTCCCAGGCCCCGGGACTCGACGACGCGAAGAACAAGTCGGAGGCCATCCAGCGCAAGGGCGCAGGCACCGGCAAGCTTGAAGGTCGACTCATCGTCCGGGAGAAGCGTACGACGGGGTCGGTCAGCTGGGGAGGTGACGAACTTTCACATAGGGTTCGTGAAGTATGAACTGACCCCATCGGACACGTAGTGTACGGAGATTACCTCCGAGCGGCTCGAGCAACCTTCACCGGTCCAATTCTGATTCTGACCATGCTCATCACGCAAGGCTCCCAGATCATGAACAACTACACGCTGATCTGGTGGCAGGCAAAGTGAGCATAATGCTTAGTCCTGAAACACCGCGTTATCTCTTGCTGACCATGACCCTCCAGTACTTTCGACAAGCCCAACTCGTTCTATCAGATCCTCTACGCGGGCTTGGGCATCTGCCAATCGCTCTTCACCTTCGCGCTGTCGGTAACTCTCTCGCTATCAGCAGCTCGTCAGACTGACGTGTTCTACAGGGGTGTGGCCATGGACCAGATGGGCTTCTTCGTGTCCCAGAATCTGCACCACGACTCCATCAGGAACATTTTCTACGCGCCCATGTCGTTCTTCGACACTACTGTATGGGTCCTGATATGTTGGTCACCCAAATTCGCACTGATGAGTTACACAGCCCATGGGTCGCATCCTGAGCGTATTCGGAAAGGACATCGAAAGTAAGCCGATCCTCCGGTGCTCATGCGCAAAAGCTGACACGTCTGCTGCCTTACAGATATCGACAATCAACTTCCAGGTTTGTGGGGGGACCTATCGCACTAGACCATTTCACTAACCTGATACAATTCTAGTGTCAATGCGACTCTGTCAGTACTCAATTGTTCCCTCGCAGTCACAGCTTCTGACTCTTGCCTGCTCACAGTCGTTCTCACTATTGCGAACGTCCTCGGTAGTATTGTGATCATCACAGTCATTGAGCACTACTTCAGTAAGCAGTCATCGCCCAGAAACAGCCCTCGCGATTGCTAACACCCGCACAGTCATTGCCGCCGTGGCCATCGCCGTTGGCTACAACTACTTCGCCGCCTTCTACAGGGCCAGTGCTCGAGAGCTCAAACGGATCGGTCAGTGATATGAGGAGCATCTCTACCATGATTCACTGAACGCTAAAGTGGTTCTTTAGACAACATGCTGCGCTCGCTGTTGTACGCGCACTTTGCAGAGTCGCTGTCCGGTTTGCCGACGATTCGGAGCTACGGAGAAGTGCAGCGCTTCCTCCGCGACAACGAGTTCTACGTGGACCTCGAGGACAGAGCGGCGTTCCTCACGGTCACCAACCAGAGGTGCGCTTAAATAAGAGCACGAGTGCGAGTGCGAAACTAAGTGGTCGGTCTAGATGGCTGGCCATTCGTCTTGATTTCCTTGGCGGAATCATGGTATTCATCGTGCGTACAATCAACCCAGCAGCGTTATCTGCTAGTGAACGCGCTCTTCAGGTCGCTATGTTGGCTGTCTCCAACGCGTCTGGCATCAACCCGGCGGAGATCGGTCTGATCCTGACATACACCAGTATGTGTGCAGCGAATGAGGGGAGATGTGAATTGGCACTGATCGCGTCCTTCTAGCTTCGTTAACCCAGCTCTGCGGTATGCTTACCCGACAGTCTGCCGAAGTCGAAGTCAGTGCTTTGTCCATTGTATCATAATGTGATCGAGGGCTGACTGTTACACACAGAATTACATGAGCTCCGTCGAGCGCAGTATGTGCTTTCTTTGGCATCTCATTGGAAGTCACGATCTCACAAACTGTACGATAGTTGTGCAGTACAGTCGACAGGACCAGATTCCGCAGGAGGCGCCCCATGAGATTGCTGAAAAGAAGCCGCCTTCAGAGTGGCCTGCCGAGGGTGCTATCGAGTTCAAGGAGGTCGTAATGCGCTATCGGCCAGGCCTACCGTTCGTGCTCAAGGGGCTCTCTATGCAAATTAATGGCGGTGAGAAGATCGGTGTAGTTGGAAGGTGAGTCGACCTTGTGCAGTGCTCACAATGGCTCTAACTCTTGTCACAAGGACCGGCGCGGGGAAATCTACCTTGATGCTAGCACTTTTCCGGATCGTTGAGCTCACATCAGGGTCTATCACTGTTGATGGGTCAGCAGCGTGTGTCTCCTAGACCTACGGTACATTTCACTGATACTGGGGCACGGGCAGCATCGACATCTCTAAAATTGGTCTCAAGGACCTCCGGAGCAAGATCTCCATCATCCCTCAAGATGTACGTATCCCGCCAGCCACCCTGTGCGCGCGCTATGGCTAACCGTCTGTTACTGTAGCCCCTCCTATTCAGCGGTAAGTGCTTAGCCCCCAATCATTTTTGACGTGCCATCCACTGAGCACCGACTGCAGGAACCATTCGCTCCAACCTCGATCCGTTCAACTTATATGTGCGTACGTCTCGCTATGGAGCTGCAACTTCTATTGACTACCTGCCATTGACAGACCGATGCGCAACTGTGGGATGCCCTACATCGTTCCTTCTTGGTGGAGTCGCCCAAGGTGGATGTAGACGGCACGTACACGCCAACCTCGCGCTTCAACCTCGATACCATCATCGAGAGCGAGGGTTCCAATTTGAGTGTTGGCGAGCGTAGTCTGCTCAGTTTAGCGCGGGCCCTGGTCAAGGACAGCCAGGTTGTTGGTACGTATAATACAGTTCCCCGAATCCGTCGCCGTGCTAATTTCCTACATAGTGCTAGACGAGGCTACGTGAGTTGAATCATGCCTCTCTACTCAGGAGTGCGCTCGCTGACATGGATTCGTGCATACAGTGCATCGGTGGATCTCGAGACGGACGCGAAGATCCAGCATACGATCCAGACTCAATTCCGACACAAAACACTCCTTTGCATCGCTCGTGAGTTCCAAACAACTGCTCGCGTAAACCGCCCTGACTCGCTGCGATTCAGACCGTTTACGCACCATCATCTCCTACGACCGCATCCTGGTATTGGAGGCGGGAACCATCGCGGTAAGTCTGGGCACTTTATATAACACCAGATGGACGGCCCCGTATTGACGCTTCGCAGGAATTCGACACTCCGCGGAACCTCTTCAGCAACCCCAACAGCATCTTCCGCGGGATGTGCGAGCGCAGCGGGATAACGGTAGATGAGATTGAACGTTCACGCTCTAAGCTCGGCTAAGGGGCGATGCCATGATTTCCGCACGAACGCATTAGACACTGTAGTATACATTGGCACGATAGCATGAAGATAGAGATGACGAAAGCCGATGGGATGGGATGGGATGCTAGATATAGACACATACAAGTACATCACGAATGAAAAAAAAGATGGAGCACGGGGAGATAATACAAGATTGAGCTCAGTGGGTAACATTGGCGTCGGGGTTGAACCGCATCTGCACGTCGTTGTCTTGAATGGCATCCATCCAGCTGAAGCCTGGCACGTACACATATCCGTTCAGCACCTCTGCGGGATCGAGAGAGACTAATATGGGAATGGCTCACCTGGAAGGACCATACTCGACCACGTTGGATCAGTGAGCGTC
Source organism: Earliella scabrosa (assembly GCA_022605405.1). Classification (NCBI taxonomy): domain Eukaryota; kingdom Fungi; phylum Basidiomycota; class Agaricomycetes; order Polyporales; family Polyporaceae; genus Earliella; species Earliella scabrosa. The sequence goes on from JABYQQ010000012.1 coordinate 1,209,029, forward strand.
TGCATCGACTGCAGCATCTCATGATCGAACGGCAGAGGGGGCGCACACAGCTCCGCGGCATCGACGGGCTGGAACAAGGCACTCTGGTACTGCATTCCAAGAGCATCAGACATCTGTGTGTCCGACGAGAACGTCGCGCCTGGCTTCTGGTCCGTCAAATGGGAGGTAGTCGAACGCATTTCGGGCGTCGGCGGCATCGGAGACATGCTCGGTCGGTCAGACGCCTGGTCCGAGACGGGGGTCGTCGCGAGCATCTTGGTAGCCTTCTTCATCGCGGACGGGGAGTGGTCCACGCTGGCGTTGGGCATGCTGAGCAGGCCGTGCAAGAAGCGCGAGTACATCTTCGGTCCATGCCGGTCGTCGATGGCGATGTCTGGCGACCCGAGGAAGTTCGCGGTGTCTTCGACCATCGTACGGATCTCGACCCTGGTGTCTCTCGGGATGTAGTTCACGTACTTGGGATGCAACAGCTGCAGCGAGGGTCAGCATCCTTGATAGGACTTCGCACCATCACGCCCGTACCTTGATCAAGAAGGCGCATGTGAACGTGATGAACACACATTGAGCCTCCGATGCGTGTCGTAGGAAGATTCCTGATGATTGAGAGATGAGCAAACGGTGGTGGCGCGATGATATGGTTCCTGGACATACTCAAGTGAGGAGCCCCTATATCGTCCAATACTGTCCGGATGAGGTCCTTCGAAGCACGGTAACACTGTGGGGCATGTGAACGTCAACGCGCGACGTCCGAAAAATCAGTAACATGCACTCACCCTCCAGAAGAAGGCCTCATTGAACGGTTGCTTCGGGTCCTGGCCGACCGTATGCTGGAACGCGAACGAGAGGACGGTCATTCGCGCATAGCTGAAAGCGACCTTCAAGATGTTCGTGCGGAACTCGTAGCACAACGTGTCCCGCTTGTGCTCCCGCAATCGTACAGCCCAGGTTTCCCATAGGCGTGCGAGCGTATCATCCGTCTGCGTAGCTTCAGCGGTAGCATCGGCATTCTGCGATCACGATGACGGTGAGCAATCATACGGGCAAGAAGGCAGACCGAAGGAAATACCTTGTTGAGACCCACGGGATGCTCCGGGTCGCTGAAGATGACCGCCCTGTAGTCCGCAAGCACCTTCAACTCGGCATTGTACGCGCACAGGTGAATGTCGATGTCGGGGATGTTGTATGGCGAGCTCTTGTACCAGAACTCCGAGTGGCACGCGACGTAGTCAAGGTTGTTGATGATCGGCGCCTTTCCGTACTGGGAGGAGAATGAACGATCCAAGTTGTAACAGTTGAGCCACACGCGCGTGCGATTCAGCATCTCCCGGGCGTGCTGCTCGTTACGCGGCTGCACAGTGTGCACATGGTGCAGGTTGATGTCGACCGCGATGCTAGAGCACCGTAGCATAGTCAGCTCACAGCAGCCGGAACTGTAGATGACGACCTACCGGAGTGCAAGCCCTAGGTACACCCATCCTCGATCCTCTTCCCACTTCCTTGCGGGGACAGGCCACAGGGCAAGCAGAAGGTACGCGGCGACAGTCTCTACGCTCTTCTGTCCTCCTATCAAGGTTGATCCTCCAGCAAGGCGGGCGCAGTTCATAGCTTGCTGATAGAGCTCCGGGCGATCTACGGAATATCTAGAGGCTACTCCGCAGACTGAAACACTGTCAGACCACTGGATGACGAGTGACCAATATTGGACACTCACTAGCGGTAAATAGGAAGGGGCTTCTCCAATAAGTCTTCTGAGCGGTGTAGAGTACAGGATCTAGAAGGGATATAGATGGATTCATGTAGTCGAAGAAGCTGAAGTTGGATGGATCAGTAGGGTATCGGTCTCGACACAAATGGTAGGACGCACGTCTTGAACAGTTTCTCTACTTCTGCTGGGCTGACCAACCCACTACGAAGAATGTACGGTGTCTGATGTTGCGCATACATAATCGGACGATCCGGCCCAGGACCTGAGATCGAGTCAGCGTTGACGCAGCCAATAAACAGAAGAGCGACTTACTGTCCGCACGGAAGTAGTCGTCATTCGCCACGCCATACTCGTTGTCCTCCGTGGTGCTAACACTCGGGCTTCTGCTCGACTTCCGGCTTCTCGCCTTCCTCAAGCTCATGTTGGCGAGAAGACCGATGGGCGTCGCTTCTACCGGAAGTATCGCGAGCTTCTCCCGTGTCCGACTCTTCCGCCGGCGGGAGCTAGTTGTATTATTGCTGCCTGTCTCGTCCACGGTCCGTGACGTGCTCGCCTCGCTCGCAGGAGGGCCCTGCGGGCGCGTGCGACCGCGCTGCCGCTGGACGGACTTGGCGTCGACATCCTCAACCTCGACGTGAATGTCGCTCTTGGTCTCCGCGTCGTCGTGACCGCCCTCGTCGTCCGCGTCGCTCGATTCGCTGCTGCTGTCCTTCCAGCCCAGCACGTCGCCTCCATTGACCAGATCCTTGGTCACGCCCGTGCCACCCATGTTGATGTATCCGCCAAACGCCTCGATAGATTCGCGCGCCTTGGCAATCCAATCGAGCACATCCGGCTTCGTGACGTGGTCGCGCTCGGGGGTACCAATGTCCGACGGGCATAACTCGGACATGTTTGATGGATCTGTCGTGGACGCCGACACGGAATGGGACGGGGAAGACGCGTTGGCAGGCTCAGACTGTTTCTGATTTGCACGCTTGTTGGCGACCTCTAGCTGCTTCATAAGCTCCTCGATCTTAGCCGCTTGTTCGCGAATCTGACCCAGGAGCAAGTCACGTCGTCTGCAGTACTGGTTATCAGCCATCGCGGCGCCCCCAAAGATAGCACAAGCATTGCGTACGGTGGTGCTCGGCGCTTTTTCCTGCCAGGAATGACACATTCGTGGCCCCCGTTGAGGCAGCGCTTGCATATATCGGGGTCGGTCTTGAACTCGCACTTGACCTGTAAATGACAGACGGTGAGAACGCCGGAGAAGTTGTGGCCGGGGCTGGATGCGCACCTTCAGACCCTTGCAACGTGCACATGCCCCAAGGCTGTCGTTTGAAAGGGGTCAATGAGGAGGCTAATGGGGTAGCTGCTAGGCGCGACACTTACGGCTTGGGAGGTTTGGCCTCTTCCTTTGTCGGCATACCCTCCTCATGCACGTCTCCGTCCACCGACGACGTCTCGCCCTCCCCATCGTCAAGCGCGCGCATCCTCTTAGCCGCATGCGGAGCTCCAGATCCGTTGTTGTGGATGGGACCCTGATCCCTGTATGGCATCCCGTGTGGCACGGCCATTCCATAAGTTGACGACGAGCCATAGTTGGGCGCGATCGGTGATGGGTGGTTTGAATAGACGGGCGTGCGTTCTCCTTGGAACGACCGGACGGTGGGAGTGAGACTGGGGTGAGCCTGGGGGTTCGAGGCCGAACGAGCATGCTGCATCCCGACGCCCTGACCTTGACCGAACGTAAAGCTGGACCCCTCATCTCCGTAGAAAGGGGACGAGGGCATAGACTGGTTCGCAGCCCCAAACGACATGCTGGGATATTGACCGGTCTGGTCGGGAAAGTACTGGCCGCCGCCGTAGAGCTGATCGAAGTTCTGCGACTGCGCTTGAGTGTTGGGGAACGTGAAGACATAGTCGCCTGCTCCGCCAAACTGCTGTCGTCCGAAGTTGTTGGCAGCATATCCGGGATCCTGCTGCGCGCGGCGACGGTCCACATTCGAAGAGGGGTGTAGGTCTTCCTGGAGGATATCGTAGCGGGAGGGGTCGATGTCGTACTCGTTCTCGAGCAGAAGTGGCTGCGATGGGACATTGCTGTGGCTCTGGGGCCAGTCTACGTCGAGAAATTGCGGATGAGGGGGATGTTGGTGTTGTGCCATGGCGGAAAGGGTTTGGGAATCAAGGCAAGAACTCGGGGGGCTTTGGGGATAGAAGTGATGGGGGTTGAAGAAGGGTCGGGGCACTTCTACTTCCTCAGAACCGATCTAGTGGCTAGCGTGGTCTGCGTAGAGGAATGGAATCGCGCACGCTAGCGGGAGGGGAGTCAGGACGCGTACGTACAAAGATGTGAGGGAAGGGCCTTTGTAGGCCTTTGATGACTCTCTTCGGGGCGGCTGAGAGGGCAAGTAATGCAGAGCGAGGACCTGGATGCTTACGAGGAACGTCCACGGGTTCTTGCCCAATCTCCGAGTGCTCGGCCTGCGTGCGCGCGGGTGCGGGAATGTACGAATGCAGTGGTCTCGACAAAGGCAGATTCGTCCCCTCGCCGAGAGTCTGTGTCGGATGAGGGTTCGAGTTAGAATACCAAGAGCGAGCAGTGGGTTCAAATGGCGTGGTTTCGGCGCATGAGGGGAGCGGAGGTCGAGATGGGGCAGGTCACGGTCGAGGACTGCTAACTAAGGTTTGGCTGCGTATATCCGTCCATGCCCGCCCGAAAGTCACAGTAGCGCCCATCATGGCAGGATCTGCACAACACTCGGCTGAGTGTTGTCGGCTGAGTGTTGTCAACATGTTCAAAGACTTCATCTTCATGCATCATAGTTAAGTGGACCGGCTTACCCCGTCCCTCGGTCGACGTTCTTCCAACAGAGCGATTTCGGACATGCAGGCGCAGCTTGGTCCCGGCGAGCAAGATAGGCAGAACGGTCGCCAAGTTTCCGCTACATGGTTCTTACTCATCAGCCACCACCGCACCAGTCGCGCGATAAGTAGACATGGACCTGCGTGGACAGGATAAAAGCCAGCACATCTCGTAACGCTGAGAATCGCACGAGTATTCTGGCCTTCTCAGCTTGGGCTTACGAAACGACGAGGTAACTTGCCGGCCACAATCGCCAACGCAACCACTGATACTTCTAGTACATCAAGTATCTTAGGTGCAACGAAGTGCCAACTCGGGGCGCAGATGGGAACAACCACCACAGTCTTCCTGATCGGGGCTACAGGTGAGTGTTCATGATTCAGATGCACCACCAAACCATGATCCAGTCCTTTTCGTCTCCAGGCTACATAGGAGGGGCAGTGCTCGCCCGCCTTCTTGAAGAGAAGAAGTATGCACTGCCTAAGACGCACATCACAGTTCTCACACGCAGCGGAGAGAAGGCCCGTAGGTTGCGCGCATTTGGCCTCGAACCCGTCGTCGGTTCGCTTGACGATCTCAAGACGCTCGAAGAGATCGCTACCAAGTCCGACGTTGTGATTCAGTGTGTAAGTCATCACGGATGACCATGAGAAGGGATCACTGACGAGGCTATTCACCGTAACTGCAGGCAGACGCAGATCATATGCGGGCAAACAAGGCGATTTTGGGTGGCTTGAGGAAAAGACACGAGGCAAGCGGCACGACACCCATTTTGATTCATACGGTGAGTCCATGCTCATAGACATGTTTCTCATTGTGGATATGGACAACCCACTCTTCTCGTTGCACAGTCTGGAACAGGTATTTGCTATGTCAAACGCCTTCTGTTGCGTCTACTTGCTCATTAGCTCTCCGATAGCTGTCCTGTCAGACAATGCCCGTGGCATGCATGGCACAGATACCATATACTACGACTCAGATCCCGACCAGCTCGAGACCATCCCTCTCACACAGCCACATCGAGATGTCGACCTCAACATCGTCGCTGCCGACAAAGAAGGTACTCTATCAGCCCAGCGAAGGAAGTCCCGATGTGATAGTAACCATCGTCATGCCATACACCAGGCTATGTCAAGACCTTCATCGTCCTTCCTTCCACAGTCTATGGCATCGCCTCCAACCCGCTTGTGGACGCCGGCATCGCGAACCCTCAGTCCATGCAAATCCCAAAGCTGATCGAGGCCAGCATAGATCGCCGACAAGCAGGCATGGTCGGTCTGGGGATAAACGTCCATCCGAACGTGCACATCGACGACCGTGAGTGCCCTTCCTCTGATCCATCGAGTCTCAGCCTGAACAACTCGAACGAACGTCCGCAGTTGCCGACCTGTACCGCGTGATCCTCGACGCCGCCCTCGCCGGGCAGCAAATCGGCCACGGTCGCGAAGGATTCTACTTCGGGGAGAACGGCGAGCACACGCTCTACCAGATCGCGGAAGCAATCGGCTGTGCGCTCCAGGAGCTGCGCCTCGCCGACAACGCCACGCCCTCTACGTTCACCAAGCACGAACTCGACAAGTATTTCGCGGGAGTGCGTTTGTTCACTTCTTCTTCTTCTCGTCTGCTGGCTTCTGCCATTCAGAGTCACAACGATGCTGATGGGTTGTTGACTTCTTGTCGCCGCGACAGTCCGAGAGCCTGGGAACGAACGTCCGTTGCCGCGGGGAGCGCTCTCGAGCGATAGGTTGGCGACCGACAATGACCGCGACTGACTTGCTCAAGAGTATCAAGCCGGAGATCGAGTACATCCTTGCTCGACGCTCGTAAAAAAGAGGCCTGCAGTACAATGACTGACGGCTGACAGTCGGCCACACTTGACGTTCCCTCAGCGCTGGTGTGTATAAGCTACGGAAGAACAACGGGGGTCTCCCTTCTTTCTACCATCTTCCGGGATAGTTATATCCATGCGAAGTCCCACACGGGGTTTACCGTTGGCATGGATGGCATCCACATCGTCACCCAATGCATTGCTCTCCACTACGTTCCACCTGGTATTCACCACTACACAATGAACCCACCACCGTCTCTGCCCACCCAGAAGTCGCTCCCTGCTTCGAATTCCTTTCTGATCAAGATCGGCGGCGGCGGATTCCTAGTATCGTGTTGTTTCGTTGTCTGAAACCTGCGCCCACTGGTGACGTTTACTTACATGAATCGTCCGACGTACTACAGTGGCCGACATAACTAGTATTCGACTCATCGTTCGGCTACAACGCTATGGATATTAACATTGTCAAGTGTGTTACGCATTAATGGGGTAGTGGTAACCTGGGTCGTTGCCATCGACCCGCCGGGGGTTCGATTCCCCCTTAATGCATATACGCCATCAAGGTCAATTTTGTTGAACTGCGGTATGATTGTTGGAGCGAATACGATGAAGTCCACTAGAGCCTGCTCGTCGTGGTGCTCTCCATCTGGAGGCTGCTGACTATGCAATCTCCGCCCCTCCTTAACTTTAGCGCTCATGCCACCCTCCTACTCCAACTTCGGCTCGTTTTTTGTCTCCCCTAGGCAGACGATGGGACCTACTGAGGGGGGGATAGACGGTCCTTCCTCGTTTTTACGCCGCCGTGCATACCATCGGACCTGAGCCTCCAGTAAGGGTGGGTCCTACTTTCCTGGACCCGAGTCAACATCATAGAACCTGCGAATGCACACAATCCCTCTGCGCGCACTACCCCCAGGTCAGTAGACCGCCATTCCCAGACAACTCTATAAACTCCACGCAATCTGTGGGGTCATTGAGATGTTCCACGCGCATGCCATCGCGGACTCGCCAAATCCGGATGGACGCGTCCCCAAAGACAAACGCACAAGCAACATATTTTTTATCTCTTGAACTTGAAAGGCATGCGACGCTGGGCCTGGTCGTGATGGCGAGAGCCCTCACCGTGCGCTGCAAGCGAGAGCATCCTACACCGTTGGCCGACGTCCCATAGTTCATAGTTGTACGGCCTCCTCCACAGGAACGACAATGAGCCGCCCGCCATCCGGAGAGAATGCAACGAACTAAGACACTAAGCAATGAATATCCTGTCACGTATTATGCAGATCTGAGAGGGGAAGGACTGACGCAGGGTGATTTGGGTATCCGACCATGTACTGACGTCGACCTCTAGCGCGAGGTGAGCAACGTTTGGACATGTTGTAGTAGGCTCGTAAACCAGCCTCTAGTTCTTCGTCCCTCAGAATAGAGGCTGGAATTACCTAGGAGAGGGGGTGCAGAGGTCCCCCGTGGGAATGTCGGAGTTTGAATCACCTCAAGTGCGGAAGCTCACTGCGCTGCCACCTAGTACGAATGCCAATAAAAATCACGTAGGGTGCGAGGTGCATTGATATAAGTAAGTTCCCCTCCGAATTCTAGCAGAAAGCGATGTGTGTATGTCAAGACGCGAAACCGTGCAATGAGCCTGGTGGCGGGCGTTGTGGCTGCGTCTCGACGCTCGCGTCTTCCCTGCCAGGATTCGGACTCCGACGTTCCCACGGGGGACCTCTGCACCCCCTCTCCTAGGTAATTCTAGCCTAATGTTGTAGCCAATAAACACTTGCGCACGACGCGTGAAACCCGAACAGAACGATTTAGGAGCAGAATCCCAGACAGTGAGAATAATCGTACTACGGTTTGATTCAAGATGAAGTACTAACCGACAAGCTCGAGATATGCAGACGGCTAATTAGACGACGCCTTAGCACGGGGCAGACGTCTGGCATGTTTCTTTGCAGTGCAATGTCCACACATTGGAGCTTTGCCACGCAGCGAGAGGTAAGCACTGAAGCAATGAAGGAACATGGCGGCAGTAGCATGGCGCTGCCAGGGACTAACAAACCCCCATTGCAGTAGCTCTGGGAGCTTGGGTAGAAGCATGATAATGGGCGCGACCTCGAATAGTTCGGTCTGGCAGTCGGTCCCGGGAAGCGCGACGTAGGCCGGGATTGGCGTCGAGGGAGCTGGAGATCTCACGGTCCAGATTGTCCTTGCACCTGATGGATATGCTTCGGAACAGGTGAAAGCGAGTGCGAGGAATCCAGGACTTGCAAGCTGTAGAACAGCTGAGGGTGCTTGTGTGTAGCAGTGAAGGTGATTGACTGTCTTCTCCTCGACTTCTGATGGTCGAGCCAATGCCATTGCTTTGACTAGTGTGCGATGACCTATATGGTAAGGGGCTATGCTAAGCAAGATGTAGAGACGGTGAGGGATAGACTGGGCGGAATGTTTGAATGAAGGAAGAGAAATCAAACGGACCTTGGCATGTACCGGGGTGGTGTTAAAGGTTTGTTCGCGTTGTACAAGCGGTCAACTTCGGCGAATGTAGTGCGATTGACACGCTGTGAACACTGCAGATGTGTAATCTCAGAAGCAAGGAGCCCATGATTTGCATCTTTATGTGCTTGCTACTCAACGCTGGGATTGAACACGCGAATTGAACATGACCACTCACTTGACCATAATCATCCAACTCATGATTCACGTCACAGTTAGCTATGGCAGAGGATCTGTCACGATATGTACCGCTCCGCCGCACGCACGCTTCAAGCCCCGCACGTCGCGTTCCACCTCTCGTCGCCCCACCCATGCCGCACGCTCTCCCGATTCGCCTCCACAAAGTCCCCCAGCGCACACGACCCATACCGCCCGCTCATGCGCTTGCACATCGTCAGCGGCACCGGCGCGTCGTTCAGCACCAGCCGGATCTGCGGGCCCTCGAACGACGACGCGCACCGAAACTTCTCCCACACCATCTGCGCCCCGAACGGCACCTGGTGCGACGTCCGGAACTCGCGCCCGCGCCGCACGGGGCCCTTCGGCGAGATCGGCGGCGTGTCCTTTGCGAGCCCGAGCGCGGTCAGCGCGAGGTCGATCGTCGTGTCGTGCCCGAACTCGAGGTAGACGCTTTTCGCGTCCCCGGTCGCGTTCGTGAAGCTGACAGTGACAAGGAAGGTCCGATCATCGTCAGCACATTGACGAAAACCGCAGCGGACAGCAACGGTGGCCACTTACCGCTCCACCAGCTTGTTCACGAACAGCCCGCCCAGGATCTGGCCCATGGGCGTCGGGAGGTTGTACCCGAACGCGCCGTCCATGAGCAGGTCGAGCTCATACTCAAAGTCCTCAATCTCGCTCTGCGTGAACGCGCCGCACCACGGCGACGCGCCATGCGCGGCGAGGTCGTACGCACACGCGTACAGCGCGCCGTGTACGTTGTCCGTCGACAGGTTGACGCCAGGGAGCAGCCTGTTCAGGCGCTTCGCGATCGGCGGCAGGTAGATGCTGCCCCATTCGACCACGGCCTGCACAATGGCCCATGGATCCCATTATCCATGACCCATCATCCATCATCCCGAAACGTCAGCGTTCGCTGCAAGGGCGGAGAGGTAAGTACGAGAGCCCACGCACGTCGTTCCCATACGCGTACTTCCAGTTCTTGCAGGTGTCCATGGGCGTGATCCAGGACACCGTCACTTCGTCCTCGGCGATGACCTCGAACGCGGTCGCGTTGAGCGACGCCCACTCCCGCCCAAAGTACCCGAGCGCGAACCACTGCGCGGACTCCACCACGCGGTCCTGCAGGCCCGCGAGCACCGAGTCAGCCTCCAGATGCGCGTACTTGAGGCGGAAGCTGTTCAGGGGCGAGGAAAGCGGTCAGCCAGCGTGATTGACGTTAACCATAGAGGACCCCCATGCAAATGCAGCCCGTGCGATTGGCCCCTGGGCTGCCGGTGGCGCCAGGTCCCGGATTCGAGCATCGAACATGGGAAGGGCATCATTACAGCACGAACGCGCCCGAACGAGTCCAACGCACTGCGCAGATCTAATGTTACTGAATGGCGAGACACTCACTCGACGCCGTGCTGGAAGAGCTGCATGCGGCCGGGCGCGGTGAGGTCGTCATGGCCGAGCGTGGACGCGTATCCGTCCTGCAAGAACGCGAGGCTCTCGGGCAGCCGCGCCTTCCTGATCGCGGCCGACGCGTTTCCGAGCTTCGCGACCAGGTCCGTGATGAAGACGAGCTCCGACGAGAGGGGGTACCGCGAGCCATGCCTGCCCATCTGCATATAATTAGAAAGCGCGGGCGGTGTGTGAGCGTGCGGGTCTTCTCAGCTTCGAGGCACATGGTGGGGAGTACAGAGCGACGGACGATATTGCAGAACGGAGCAACAACATTGGTTAAGCAATAAAGAATGGGAGGGTAGGATGATGCGAGTATCAGATTCAGAGTATGTAGAGAAGCACACGCACAAGCATGACCTGCTCGACCTTGCAGTCCTCCGGGAGCGTCTCCCTGATCCCGCTCGGCACAGGACCCTTCTGGTACGGCGAGAGGTTTCCGAGGTGCGCCTTGTAGTCGAACGTCGTCCAAGTGCGCGGCTCCGGCGACGCGTGCGCGTTCGCCACGAGCGCGCCCAACACGGTCACGATCCCGACGCCGAGCTTCATTCCTGCCCGTTCCGTTTTATGATTCTCTTGACAAGCTTGTTCGAGGAAAGCCTAAGCTTGGGAAGGCCGAGTATTTGCGCTTGCGGCTTGGAAGGGGCAAACGTCGACGACCAGGAGAATCCAAGGCCCTTGGCTAGGGGGAAGTGGGTTCGGAATCTCGGGAGACGCGCACAAAAAACGGTCGCACGACCACGAATCCAGTTTATATTCCGAATCCCCTCCTCGTGAGTCGTCCCCCGCATCAACGGCATAGCGTGTCGCCGACGCAGCGCCCACCGCGCGCAAGCCGTAAGTACGTCGGTCGGCCCAAATTCCAATAGCCTCACTCAATTCTGATATTATAATTTTGGGGCGGGCGCTTTGCAGAGCTCGGGAAGATTAGCGAGCACAAGCGGCGGGACGCGATCGCGAATGTCCTGCACGAACACCTCCTCCGCTCCCTCCTCTGTGGGTTATTGCCCGTTGTCCATGCAGCACCACTAGTGCATTTCTTTGCGGCTGACATTGAGAGAGCTCACGGCCATGCTCAGGAGGACACAGAGGGGAAGAAGCCAAAAGTTGTGGGCGCAGCTGGTGCTTGGGGCTCGCTCGCCAATCACCCCGAGCTCTGTAAAGCGCCCGCCCGAAAATTATAATGTAAGAATTGAGTGAGGCTAATGTCTGAAATATTCTCCCAAGCTGTGTCGGGCGAGGGAGAGCGATAACGGGGAGAGCGGTCCAACAGCGGGCCACGCTGCACATGCGGGTGGAGGAACACGGCGACGACGGGCATGATGTCAACCTATTCCGGTGGATGGCTCTGATCGCGCGACCCGCTGATGCATGATGACGGTCTCTGCCAGGCACTCTCCTGTCCACGTCCTTGACCTTGCCATGTGGCCCCGTCGAGATAACCTAGCGCGTCGGATGTAGCGCCCGGAAGCGGCGGTCCGCTGAGGAATGAGTTGACATCTGGTGGATGGCCGCGAAACTCGAAAACATAACCCTGGGGGCTCAGGAGGTGGACGAACGTTGCTGCAAGGTTCATTGAACGCTGACACTGTGGACAGCGTGTGGGAAGCTGTTGGCGCCCAATTAATAGGCTTACCGCATGGAGGAGGAAGGCCGGATTATTTGTATCGATGAAATGTGTCCTCAGGAGCGTCGGATATAACATTGAGTCGGCGTCGTCGCTGGTGGAATTACTCACACCTTGCAACAGGTGTGTGGTGAACGGCCGTAGTCTCGCATGACATCAACGTACGTGTCTGTGAACGGGATGTCCCCAGCAACTGTAAGCGGTGGTGAGCAACACGGAAAATCCAAAGGACAAAACACCGAAAATTACAGACGTCTCACCGGTACTCTCCCGGATCCGCACGGGAACCCGCGGACGAGAGCGCATGTGCATTCGCATTCACGACTCGGAGTCGCGGTGGGACGGCAGTGGCGGGGGTGATCCAAGCAAACGGCCATCCTCCGAATCTATACTAATACTATAGAGCAGAAACTAACATCGAGGGCCTCCCGACGCGCGATGGACTAATGTACAGAGAACGCTGCTCTCAACGCGAACGCGAGACCGATCGTACTGTCTACGCCCTGGATTACGACGCCGGGAACGGGGGCGGGCGGGTACCGGCGGTGCGGCGGGGGCGGGAGGCGGTGGCGGGTGTAGAGAGTGAGGTATACAGGTGTATTAAAACCGCGTCAGAAGGGTACGGTAGATGGTTCGCTGTGTCGGGAGAAAGCCGGCGATGGGGATGACATGAGGATGGGGATGAAGACGTAGTGTAGTGATGGCAACTCTACATTGTGATGACGTGTGCGAAATACGAGTGTTGGTCGATAGCGAAGAATCGGGTCAGTGGGTGAGTGTCTGTCAGAGTATGTAGCAGATAGTCGTTGCAGATGCAGATGCGCGAGGTATGTTAGGAACCGGACGGCGGCGCGTGGTGCCTCTTGTTGGGGATGCGGCAGGGCGACCGGCCGTTGTCAGACGAACGTTTTGAGATATGAGCAGTTGAAGCGGTCGTCCTCTGTATTCTCACCGCGCCGGGGAATAGACTGAGAAGGCTTCGTCATCCAGAGACATTTGCCATCATGGAGGCACGGAATACTCACCTGCTACGTATCACCGCTTGGGCGGTGCGAGGGTGGATAGGGACAGACCTTGGGCGAGCTCCGCTTTCCATGCGAGCCGTCTTGACGCCTCAGCATAGTCGACCCACTCCCTCCGCCGCTCCTTGCTTTCTAACCACTCGGCGTCGAGGGCTTGCACGTCGAGCTCGTAGAAGTGATACGTTGACGACGCCGACGGTATTGTTGTCACGAAGCGCGTGATTGTGCCGCGCACGCCCGCTACAAGGAGGGAGGGGAGGAATGCACATGCGCACGCACGATGCATGTTCGGGGGGTTCAACGCGGTCGCGCAAGCACGCAGCAACGCAGCGTCGGATGAGGTGGGTGGAGGCAGAGGAGGAAAGCGAATGGTCAGGAATGGGGACGGTAGACGGATGGACAAAGGGTGAGACCTTCTTCCAAGGCTTCCCGCGAGGCTGCTGCTTCTAGCACCCCGTCTGTTGGTTCCCATCCTCCCTTGGGCACTAGAGGGTTCGTAGGCGGGTGGGGGTGAGGGGTCGAGTGCATACAGTCAGCAATGGTGACGTATGTGTGGGAGACGGGGGATGCGGCGAGAGGAACGAGACACTCACAGACCCAGTTATTTGGCCGTTTTCTACTTGTGATGACGAGGACCTTGCCAGCCGACCGCGCGATCGGGATGGCGCAACAGACGACACGGGGCGTCGACCGTCCTTTATTGCTCATGATGAGGTGTGAGGCGGGAGACGATTAGGTGGTGTGGTGGTAGGAGTTAGCGGTGGTCGGAGATGCGTATAAGGATTAGAGGCAGGTGGATGTGGGGCCTAGTGAGAGGGAGGGTCTATATGCCTAGCTGGAATGGTGTTGTGGTGGCAGGAATGGGCCGGAGCCGAAAGCAGCCTTCTCGATTTCTCTCGTGTCGGCAAGGATGCTGGGTCTGCGTCTAACGTCTAACGTCTGTCGCTTGGAGCCAGGTGGTCAAGGACACGTAATCGCCAGCGCGACGGGGCGGTGAGGGCGACTCGGAGATGGACAGGAGCAGGGGGCAGGGGCAGGGGACGCGGGTGTGTCAGAGCACGAAGACTGAGAGCCGGACGAGGCGTTTTGTGGGTTCGGAGTGGAGGATCGTGGGACGGTTCGCGATGTGGATATCCGCAGTGCTGCGAGAGCGGAGGCCGAGTTTATCAGCGACTTGCCACTCGGACGAGGTTGCGACTGGGCAGGGATGCGCCGGCTCCGCGTCGTACGGGGCAGAGAACGGGCGGCGGTTGCTCACCTGGGACGGCCTGCGGGCTGCGTACACGTCGTAGTCCGGATCGCGGTGTGGGTCGACGAGAGCGTGTTGGCGTCGACGGGAAGTCGTCCGCGGCGGAGAGCGGGGAGCGCGACGGGGCCGGGAAGGACGCGGGAGGCACACGACCTGGAAGACAGAGAGAAAGGGGCAACGGGGGACGCGGGCGGGGTTTAAGACTGGGAGAAAGGCGCAATCGGCGTCTTGCAGCTCGAGCACAGACTGGTCGGGACGAGATGGGACTGGCAGAGACAGAGAGAGCGTGCAGCGGGCAGCGGGCGGGTGCGAGAGCTGTGGCTGCAGATTTTCGCCCAATGACTTCACGCACGTTCCTCGGCCCTCTCCACCGCCGCCCCTTCCGGCATGTCCCAGTCCCAGCCCTCGCCTTCCCTCTCGCCCGCCCGCCAACAGTCCGTGCCAGTCCGCCAGGCCGCCGTCCGCACGCCGCCGCCGCGAGGAGGTCGCAGTCGATGTCGTAGCCGGGGTCGCAGCGAGCACGACGAGCCGAAGCTGCCCTCTTCCGCACTTTGAGTTCGCGCACGGCCGTCTGCGCACCCTTAAACCCGCGTCCTTCTCGTCTTCTCCGATCTCGATGCTCCAGATTGGCATGCCCCCACCAGTGGCGCAGATCTCTCTTGCCTTATCCCAATTAACTTAGTTCTCAATAGCTATCGTAAGCGTATCCAGACTCTGCGACAAAGCCGTCCCATTCCGGCCGCCCCTCCTCCAAAACGCCGTCGACAGTCGCTCAACCACATCCCCACCGGAACATATCCACAGGCTCGCACGATGTCACAACCCTGTCCACCCCATGACCCTCGCCCTGCGTCTACTCGTTCCATCTGCACAGAAGAACGAACGCGAGGCGGTGAGTCACTCGGAGAACCACACAACAGCAGCCAGAGCACAATCTGCACTTACGCGACCAAGAACATGCACGCCACCCCGAAAAACATCGCGGCGAACTATCAAACAACAACGTGAGCACGAAACGCGGTCCAACACAATAGACAGTGTCTGATGGAGGGGGCAATCACCTCGCGTAGCGCTTGCTTGCCGCTTTTGCTATCCTCCAGCAATCTGTCAGGCGTGTGTGCATCATCAGACAAGGGCGACGCGCGCGCGCACTGGAGAATGGAAACGACGGCACAGGAGCCGGACGTACGTGGGCAATACCGCCACCGCGCCGATGTACATGAACCCTCCTGCGACAAAAGGGATCACCTGCAGCGAGGTCCCTGTCAGCGTCTCCGGCACGGATACTTGGAATGGGTGGGACGTACGAGGTCTGCTAGCTGGACAGTCGTCCCGAGGAGCCCAGCTGCGGTTTGCCGGAGTGCGTCGGCAAAGTTGGTGATCTCGCTCTCCACCTCCGCAGCGGCAGACAGGTTGCGGATGCCGATTCCCATGAACGTGCTGCAAACATCGTTGTCCTCAGCTCATGCCACGAAAAAAATGATCATTTTTCCTCACCCAACCTGTCGCGACATAACGCCACGGTGAGACGGAGTCAGTCAGAGTCCGCGGGTATCAGCGTATCACCAGGGCACAGGAACAGATGCAGCCTCGCGGTGCCGCACAAACCGCGAGCAGAAGGGACAGGGACACGAGTTAAGTTGACGTACGAATGCACCGATGGCGGTCAGGAACTGCGACTGCATGGCCTGCTTCTTAGTGAACCCGCTCCGGATGAGGATCGAGTAGTCCGCGATCTCGTGCGGGATCTCGTGCGCAAAGCACGCGAGGGTCGTCGTCGCGCCGATGAGAGGAGAAGAGTAGAACGACGCGGCCATGCTGTGAGAGAATTTCGCCTAGTGAGCAGAGCGACGCGAACGTGCGATGGGCAGGCGACGGTCAGAGTTGAGAACCGGGACGTACGCGAGCCCATCAGTTCTGTGAAGAGGCACGCCGGCGTACAGAAAATTCCGTCAGTGTGAAGTCGTGCAAGACAAGGGAAGGGCGCTCTCACATGTTGTGGACAAAGTCGCCGAAGAGGTTCAGGTAGGCCGACAGTTTGGATGTTTGCTTCGGGGCGTCGTGGACCACGCCATTCCCGTTCGCCTCGTGCTTGTCGCTCTTCTCGGTACCCCGAGATTTGAGCCCGTTGGCGGAAGGCGCAGAGACGGCCGTCGAGTGCCCGTTTGAGTGGCCGTTCGAGTGTCCGTTTGAATGCTCGACCGAGCCGTTGCTGTGCGAGTGAGAATGGCTGTGCGAGTGCCCGTTTTCCTCGTCTCCACCCAGCACTCGAAGCGTCTTCTCCATCATGAAGAACGACGCAAAGCCGATGAAGATGCCCAGCCTGCGACATCCACATCCCGTTAACCACCTGACATTAGGATCGCCCAAGGGGATCGGCATACCCGATCAAGATATTGCGCTTCTCCTCGACCATCACGAAGTGCACGCCCTCATCCTGGTGCTCACCCATGAACGAATGAGGGACGAGGTGGAGGAACACATCGGATAGAAGGCCGCCCGTCTGCAATGCAACGCGCAACTGATGAAAAACAGCGGTGAAATATCGGGGAGGGAGAGACGTACCGCGAATGCGGTCATGGTGTTCAGGGTGTTTGGATTGATTTGCGCGGGGATGAACGCAAGGATGAAGTTGGGGACCCTGCACGCATATGGACGGCATCGCGGCAACGACCACATCAGTGTGAGGAAACGCATAAGAGAGGAGAGGATGCGCGTAGCGCGGTACGGACGAGGAGATGTAGAACGTTCCAAGGACTGCCAAAAGGGAGGACGTCAGTCATTACTCTATCACAGGATGCTGGAGGGGGATAGGAGACACGGGAGAGAGACGGCATCGGGATTTTCATGCACGTTCGTCTGAAACAATAGAACAGAGTCCTGCCGAAGAAGGCCAATATCTGAGCAAGGAGACCGGCTCCTGTGGATATCATATAGACGAGTGTGAGACAGTAAGGGCCACGCCGGTGGAATGCGGCATCGGAGTCCAGAAACTAAGATGACCATATGCGCATTTCGGAAGGAGATCAGAAAGCTCACAACTCCAGCACATCTCTGCAGACCGTCATTCATTACAGTCTATCCATGTTCCACCCATGCCCAGCGGGGTATTGTTTGACCACAAGGGTCCGAGTGCTTGTGAGATTGCAGACAAGAGGGCCAGTCATGGTAAGCTGCCAGGACTGGGATACACCCGTCCTACCCAGTCCTGGAACGAAGTCTCCAGCCGGCTAGGACGCAATTTCAAGGCAGTGAAAGGTCCTAACCGACTGGCAAATCTCGTACGTATACTTCCTGAAACTTAAGCTGTCGGCTCCGAGCCCTCACGCACGGGCGGTCGATGCAGATGAGCCCTCTCGCGATGCTCAAGTGCTGCCAGTGCATTGACCGAGTGCAACACTCACCAGACGCCTAACGTCGAGCTCTGCCTATTCGTCCATTATGATTTCTGGTTCGGAAGCGTGTCCAATTCGTCTGGTGACGAGAAGTTGAGACGAGATTACACGGACGTTGCAACTGGGCCTCTGTCTCCCTGCCTCCTTGGATCCACAGATGCATCGACCCCTCCGACTGGCTACGGGACACCAGAGACCGGTTCAAACGACACATCACGTACCAGAGTTCCAGCCAGGACCAAAGGGGAACAGCCATGAAAAGACCTTCCGCATGATGGGTGACTGCGCGGACTCGAGTTCCTCCTTGAGCGCGCTCAGCTGCTGCACGGGGGCGCATAAATGGACGTCCGCGTTCTGCACGCATGGGTGCGTTGACGATGGGGCGGCCAGAGGCGGCGATGGGAGGATTAGGTCAACACCGGGCGTATTTGAGGTGGTTCGCACTGTCACACGTGCGACCATTCAGTCGGCTCGGGAAAGCACACGTACCGACACGACCAGGGGCGTTTTCTCGACCTCGGACACAATTGTGTTTCCCACAGCGAGAGTAACGGCGAGCGCGACGAGGAGCAGCGTGCGGCGGCAGGAGCGTAGACTGGACATGGTCGTTGGCGATGGCAGGAGTGATCGAGGCGGCGCTCCCGTAGCGCCCGGTCTATACGAGCGCCTCCCCGCCTCGCGGAGCGCGTCGTGGTGTGTAGACGCCTGTTCTGCGCCTGTCCATCCTCTTCGCTGCCATGCAAGCACCGGTGCTGACTGTGCTCACCACGCGGTGACAACAACGCATTTTTCTTTGACTGCAACCACCATGTCTGCATACCCAATCCAGGAGGAGGCCATCGTCGTCGCCGCCGCGGAAAAGCTCATGGTCGACACCATGGCAAGATATGACCCGTCCCACGACGCGTACCATGGTTGGTGCCATCCTCCCCTTGTCGCCCAGAACTCCGACAAGTTCGACTTAACACGACCACCCCCGCAGTACAACGCGTCAGAAGGACCGCGTTGCAGCTCGCGCGCACTGTGTCCACGACACTTCCGGATGACAAGAAGCCAGATCTGCTCACGATCGAGCTCGCCGCCCTCCTACACGACGTTCTGGACAAGAAATACGTGTCAATGGAAGAGGCTGCAGACCCTTACGCGTTTTTCCTCCCGTTCTTCCAGAAGGCCGCGTCAGAGAGCGGTTTGGACCTCGTGAAGGACGGACGGGCGCGTGCCATTGCGCGGATTGTGGATAACGTCTCCTGGAGCACGGAGAAGAAGAGGCTTGCGGCTGGACAGATCGAGGACTGGCATAGACAATGCATTGAGTTGCATTGCGTGCAGGACGCGGATCGTCTGGACGCTATCGGCGCGTTTGGTGAGTGCAAATGGGTGCAGTGTTGTCTCCTTCCCGCTGTGACGATGTCCTGTATCAGGTATCGTTCGTTGCGCGGCGTACAGTGCTGTTACGAATCAGTAAGCAGTTTGCTGTTAGATGAATGACGATACACCTGACCGGGCTGTTCGCCAGTACTCTGCACGTCCCTAAGGGTGACCCGAATTACGACGCCTCAGCTATTGCACACTTCTATGACAAGTTGCTGCACATCAGGGAACGCCTCAAAACAGAACCAGGAAAAAAGCTCGCAGAGAGGCGACACCAGCTGGTATGTCCGTTATACGTCGTGACTCTGATAGGTTGTCGATGAATGTTTTGTAGATGCTTGATTTCCTTGGGGCGATTGACGAGGAGTATGATGTGCGCCTGTAGTCCGCTGCCACTCTTGTGCCACGTAAACTGTATCAGTTCGTGACAGCCGACAATGTGATCAGGATGTTCTCTATGCAGGTACCCTCGCTCCCTACAACACCATGCGCTGTCACATGCAGAAAACCTGCCAGCGTGTGAAGCGGATATTCCTTCACTGGCGACCAATAGTATTAGATGTCCTCGCGGATGTCTTCCAGGGGCCCCTCGGCCCACTGGTCACTCTTCAGATACGCTAATCCGATGACGAGAGTCACATCGAGAAAAGAGTAACAAGAACCAGAACCCAGGCTCGTTCCACTGTGTGTGTCTAAGAACTGCTCGCAGTACCGATACTCAATCTGGAGTACAGAGTTTCGACCATGGTTATCTCGTTGTACGTAGTTCAAACGGGTTATGTAGACTCAACGTGATTCTGACTGTGTCCACTGCAACCGTGCCAGGTTGCAAACACTCTGAGTATAGTAGGTGGCGAGCAACCATTACATGTTGGTTACAGAGGGTACAGTACAATGGACGTATCGTCAACGTAGAACGGTGTCTCCGAAGCACTTCTCTTCGCGAGCAATGCTTGGTCCAGCATCATCTCCAGCCTGTCCGTGTTAACTCCCCCAATCAGGTTCCCCAAGACGTCGACGGCCCTGTTACCTTCCGATGCACTCCATTGTGGATCAACGCTATGACCGAGAGTGTTCTCGACAGCAGGGTCGACGGTGTCTTGCAGAAGTTTCGCGATCACATCGCATACATCTGCTCCGCTGCTGGTGCCCCGGCGGAAGACCATGTAGCCATCGACCAAGAGGTCCACCCCATCCGAGAACACCGCGATGACTGGCTTATCATCCCACAAGGGCTGCAGATCCGTGAATTGGACCGACGGCGTGGCGATCACATATGGCGGCGTTTTGATTCGCTCGGGAATGCCTTCCAACGGCAGCGACCCGGTGTGGGGCAGGTGCACGAAGAGGCGGCTAAGGTAGGTCGAGGGGAGCTTAAGCGAGAAGTCGCCGATGGCTGCGTAGGATCCGTTGTATCAATGTTTACTCTTCTACGGACGGACGGTTATGCGCGTACCTCGCGGGAGCATGAGCCAGCCGACCATGCGGCCATTCTCTACCACTCCGGTCTCATCCGCTGGATGTGCCGCAATCGCGCGCGCGCGTTCCTCTGGGTCGTCGAGGGTGTGAGCCTTGCACAGTCTTTGAGCACGTCGAGTGCCATCCGAGTCTGCCGTCGAGAGCACTGTGCACGGATATCAGCAGCTGCGTACTAGTGACTGGGACAATGCTCTACACACCGACGCTAGAGTCGCCGACTCCTAGACCCCAACAGAAGCGGTGGGTGACATTGACGAGCGCTGCAGCAAGCGTCGTTCCGTTGAAAGCCGGTAGTAGTTCCGCAATGTGACTTTGAGCGAGCACCCGAGCTTGCTCTATCTTTAGGGAGCCTGGATCGGGGCAGATGGACTGAATCTGATCCCCAATCTCTGCGTCGAACGCCTCCACCTCGCGGGTGAGCATCGCTGCGATGACGGGTTCGGCCTGTGTCATGTTGGTCCGGTCGAGCTGGCCATGCAGTTCATCTGTGATGAGACTAGCTAGAGCATCACGAATGCGAGTTGAAAGCATCCTCGCGGTGCGGTCGGCGGTGGTTGGCCCCCCGTGCCCTGCAAGCGAGGTGTGGCGTGAGCCTTCTGTTCACAAAAGAAATGACGCCAGTGCGCCGAGAGATACTTACCATCGCAAACCGCCATGAAGATCCAACGTTGACCATGAATGTCCCAGTCCTCGGTAACCACACGGTCTTCGTTCTTCTTGCCATGGTACGGTTGGAATGTGACGCTGTGGACGCCGGCGGCAGTGATAGCCGATGTGTAGAACGCGGAGAGTCGCGCACGAATGTCTTCGAGCGTCGACATGGTGGGCGCGAATGATCACCGGCAGACCACTGTCGTCCTTCTTATCAACCTCCCGTTCTCCTTGTAGGCGCTGCCGCATCAGACGGGCCGCCCCTTCCTCAGACAGTGAGAATCCGGGGATATGTCCGGTGCCGCCACCCTTGCGGTCAGACTCTGGAAGCACTGCCAGCCGGTGTATTCGACAGAAGTCCAGGACGTAGCCGATGTTGCATGAGCATTCTGCGCCACTGTCCACAACCCTAGGCCCTCACACGAGCTCATAGGGCATCGAGGGTGTACCCTCGACCCAGGGTCGCATTGGTGCCGTATTGCCGAAGAGAAGTCTGTGAACATTGCCCTATCAGCTGTGAGCTTTGAGTCCGGTGATCTTCCCAGCGACAACGCCATCGCCCAAGAGCAACGCCCTGACAAGATCAGAGTCACAAACGCAGTAGAGTGTTGCTTGGTGCGTTGCCTGTTGATGAGAGATGGCGGATGACACTGCGTCATACAAGGCCAAACACAGGCTACGCGGAACCGACCACGATAAGTACTGGGCTAGGTGTGAAGCGCTGGAATACGAGACCTTGCATACCGGCCCTACACATGATGGTTGTAAAGAGGGGAACATTGGCGATCAGGTCGCTTCAGCGCGATAGAGACGTATAGCAGGAGTGAAAGCCCTATATTCGAATCCAAGATACGGAGGGTTCACGGTCGGAGTATGTGATGGCTACAGAAGAGGTGAGGCATAATACAGATCTAGGTGCGCGTACATGTGGGTATATTGATACATCAAGTGGCGTCCATAGCCCTGGTCGAAGGCGGGGCAATGAGAGCGTCTGTGAGAGAGCAGATTACAATGGAAGTGTCGTCAATATAGAGTTCGGGACAGCCATGCCTGTCAGCGAGCAAGTGCTGGTCCAAGACCATCTGTAGGATGTTGGTACTTCTCCCGCCGACGAGATTGCCGAGGATGTCCACGGCCCTGTTGCTTGCGCTGCCGCTCCATCGTAGATCGATTGGATAGCCAAAAAGTTCCTCGACACCCTCATCCACGTCGTCCTGCAAGAGAACTGCCAACATGCGAGATGGCACGATGTAGGATGACCTCCATGGCGTAAGATACTTGCAGTGATTTACAAGGTTGTCAACGCCGTCTGAGTACAGCATCAAGAACGGATTTAGATGCCACAAGGGTTCGAGGTCGACGAAGCACACCGAGGGATCCGCGGTTAGGTATGGCGGAGAGATGATGCGTTTTATGAAGGACTCCTTGACGCGAGGTTTCCCAACGGCGGACATGAAGCGAAAGAGATAGTTGGAGTAAGCGGGGTGGAGCTTGAATGGAAAATCACCGATTGCTGCCAGGTGGAACGTTAAGATCGACATGATCGCAAGCGAGGCAGCACGGAAACACTCACCTCTCGAGAGTCCAATAGAGCCCAGCAACCGACCTTTCTCGACCGCATCCTTCTCAGCGGGATGGCGCCTCAGCACCCTCCTACGCTCGTGTCGATTGTCCACTAAAGAGTGTCGCGAACACAATTCAAGAGCGCAACGTCTGCCATCCGCATCTGCGGTTGACAAGGCTGGTACCGGGAGTCAGTTCGTCATGGTGGCGATCATAGATGTGGCGTACTGACCAACAGTTGAGTCACCCACATTGATGGCCCACATGAGTTTGTGCTCGAGGTGCACTAACGCAGCAGCAAGGGTAGTGCCGGCACATGCCCGCGCAAACACGTCTGGATATTCCTGGATAATGGAACATGCCTGCTTCTTCGAGAGCTGTGTGGGATCCGGACAGATAGTCCTGACGACATACCCTAGCTCATGGTCGAAGTTGCGGATACATCGCCTGAGCTCGGACGAGATGAACTCCGCTCTCTTGAGCATGCCCTCGCGGTCGAATTGTCCACGTAGCTCGACTTCTGCCAGATGTTTGAGCGTATCACGTACACGGCTAGGTAGGTGGGAGGCTGTATGTCTGGCTGTGCTTGCTCCTCCGTGGCCTAGCGTACCAGAGGCCAAGGGTCAGCCAGTCGAACTGTGACCTGGAGTTGGGAATAGTGACGCACCATCGCATACAGCCAGCAACAACCATGTCTCTCCATGCACAGATATATTCTGAACGACCAGACGGTCCTGGTTGCTGCGAATGGCGAGGGGTTGGAACGTGACAGCGTGCACTTCAGCACCCAGCCCTACGTCAAGTGTCTTGCTTGTGCAGTACTTCGTCAATCTTGCGCGTACCTCTTCAAAGGTGGCCATAGAAGACAGAGGTGAGTGCCACAGCCAAAAGATGCAGTTCCCTCATTCCATTTTGTGAGAAATGTAGCGGTGAGCACAGTCTGACGGACACACCGCCCAACATGATGATGATGTTCACAAGTCAAGGTGCGCCATGAGCGTCTACAGTTTATGCCTTCCAAAATTACCGCTGTTCCGCACTCATCTTGGCTCCTCTACATCTCCCCACTAAGTAACATCCCACGTCTGGAGACTGCATGTCGGAGGGCAAGCGGAAAGCGGAGGGAAGAGATAAAGGACGGAGACGGTTTCGTCCGGTGAGTATCATTCAGACAATGTATCTACCATCCTATAAGATCCTTCGATATGTAGGATGGCACACCCATCTGGGGCCAACGTAGTATCGACGGTCCTGGTGTATGGGTGACCTGTGTGAAGGGGAAGGAAAAGCAAACAGTGGGAGAGCTATACGACCTGTTTGAATCGGTGAGCCAGTCGTGAAAACCTATTAGCGACTGAACTTGAAGCTCACTTCGACCGGGGCCAACTGCTTCCTAGCTCGCCAATCAGCTATGGCCCACCGAGTCCGAGGGGAAAGAAGAAGCTGATCATTCAGACGAAGAGGAGGGTGGCCGAGCAGACGATCTCGAGAAGCAGATCGCAAAGGAGGTAGCATCTATGAAGCGGCCGCGGAGAGAGACAAGGTTCGGTATGTCCCATTGCACACAGTGTGATGCCCATGCTAACCCACTGTAGCTAATTGCCAGACCAACACGCCCTGCGGTAGGCCTTTCTGCCCAACCTGTTTTGAATGCGCCCGCTCACCGGCACTTCGCAGTCGTATTCATCTCGTGCAAGCCACCAGTAGATCCAGTCCTGCTGGTGACGACTCACGTTCAGAACATCGTGAATACGGGAGTGACCCAAACGAGGTATGTCGCAAATGGTCGGTCTGGATGATTGCGGTCTGAACGTAATTCCCAGGTATACTCAGCGACTGACTCCAGTGTCGGCGAGCTGTGTCGCGAACATCCCCGAGATTCAATCCCAACTTACGCGTATCATCAAGGAGACTCTGTCCGCCGAGCCCGAGAGGAAGTTTTCGGTGGGCACTGAGATGTATTATGCGAGAACGTACCACCGCTCACTCGCCCGCTTTGCAGTACAAAATCGAGCTGCGGATGCGCAATCACAATACGCTCAAACGAGACAAACTCATCCCAGAGCTGGCTAAATGCGTACCGGAAGGGCATACTGTATCGCTCGATAATCCAGAACTATTCATCCTCGTTGAGATCTTCAAGGTATGTGATTTCATGCCGTTGCCTTTGCCGCTGGGTCTCACTCTCAGTAACAAGAGCGTATGCGGGATCAGCGTAGTGAAGGACTACTACAAGCTTCAGAAGTTCAACGTGATGGAGATCGCCAATGCCCGCAATCTGCGAGAAGAACACGCAGACGGGCGAGTCTCCGACAAGACGCAGGAAGATCCCTCTACCTTGGCAACACCAGCACCTGAGGAGAGTTGAGATTGGCTAGACACAAGGGCGAGGGAGAAGAGTGTACACCTGCTGTACATGTAGTTAGACGTCATCTGTACGATTCGAATCTATCCGTGCATCGCCAGTCCAGAGTGGGCGCTACACGTATATACCATCAAGTACCATCGGCTGTCTAGCGATCTTGTCACAAACCTCCAGCTGCGCTTCAAGTCACCCGTTCTCGCATCATCCTGCTCTGTCTCCACAACTCACAACCCGACGAGGGCTCACGACGCGCACGAAGTCTAGAGTCTCTGCGTCTTCCACATCAACTCGATTGTACCAACCTAACAGGCCATCTCGCACCTTCCTCCTTGCAACTCCTTCACACCCTACGCATCCTACGCAACCATGGGCGACCTCGTAGACTCGATGCTTGATCTTATGCGGCGTCTCCCGCCGACGCATGTGGAGGAGAATGTTGCCTCCCTTGTGGCAATGTGTCCAGATTATGCGGATGACCTCCTTGGCAGTGTCGACCAGCCGCTGAAGGTGATGACGGATCGGGCTACAGGGAAGGAGTACCTTGCGTGCGACTACAACAGGGACGGAGATAGCTATCGGTACGTGGCCGTCTATCATGCGCCAGACCACTCCTGCCGGACAAAGGCACCAGGATGGCATGCTCACGCATGTTGCAATCGTAGGTCACCATGGTCAAACGAGTACGATCCCCCGCTGGAGGACGGCACCACTCCGTCATCCAAGTTGCGCAAGCTTGAGATCACCGCAAACGAGGCGTTCGACACCTACCGCGAGATGTGCGTCCGCGTGCACCACCTCAGTTTGTCTGACTGAGCGCCGCCAGGTACTACGAGGGTGGTGTATCATCCGTATTCCTCTGGGACTTGGATGACGGTGGGTTTGCTGGAGTGGTATTGCTGAAGAAGAGTGCGTAGTCTGCCCTATCGACCCCTTCTCTGTCTGATCTGGATGTACACTCGCAGCGCTCAACCCGCAGTCACCGGGCGAGCCTTCTGGCTCCTGGGACTCCATCCACGTCTTCGAGGCGGCTGAGCGCGGCAGACAGGCCCACTACAAGCTCACTTCGACGATCATGCTGCAAATGGTCGACCGTTCGGCCTCGTCCCGAAGCAACAAAGAGGATGTCGTGAAGAGCAAGACTCTGAGCGCCGCCCCAGAACAGAATGATGCGAAGCGCGAAGGAGAGGTCACGCTGAGCGGAAGCATGACGCGTCAGACGGAGCAGGACTTCCCCCTGCAAGACCAGACGTCGCACATCACGAACACGGGGAAGATGATTGAGGAGATGGAGATCAAGATGCGCAATCTGCTGCAGGAGGTGTGTGTTCGCCCTCAGGCATGTACGGCGCGAGCTAACACTTTGCTTGTTGTCGCTTCATCTCCGTGTAGGTATACTTTGGCAAGACTCGCGATGTTGTCTTCGACCTGCGCTCTTTGGATGACTTGGAGAAGGCCCGAAGACAGCGAGAACTACAGAAGGAGCTGGTGGGCTTCATCAAACGGTGATGAATATTGTGGTGTATAGTGATCGCAGAAGTAATTGGTCTTGTACAAACGCAATCTACGGGATGATGCCCTTCTCTTCGAGTTGAGATGGTGCAGACTTGGTCTGGACGCGTGACGCTATGTTGCCCCAATCGGGTATGTCACGATCACACCGCGTAGGTTCGCGCGGTGGCGGTTGTGTCGCGTCTTTGTGGACCGTGTGGCTCACGCTCACGGGTGTCTCTCTCACTCACTCACTGCAACGACCATTGCCTGCTTCTTGCATAACGACTAGTCCAAGCCAATCACACTTGTATCACCCGCTCTGTGCCAAGACTCAATCAAACATCATGACCCTCTACTTGGATTCCTTGCGACCTCTACTCCCAGATGACATTCGCAAGCAACTTGACCATGCTCTGCTTCCCGAAATCAAGACTATTGTTGATGCCATGCTACGACTCGTTGCTGGTGCTGAGGCGCCGGCAAGCAGCGTGCTGCCAGCCTGGGAGGAGCTGCAGCCACGCGCCACTAAAATCATAGATGACCTAAAGCGTGGTGAGCCCACGCGTTCCAGCCAGAAACGTTCTCGAGACGAAGACTCGACCCCCGCCTCGAAGAGGCCGAAGACAGAGGACGGCGCGCCCGAAGACTCGCGCGTGTTCTCATTGCAAGGCATCTCGGTGTCCACGCCCATTCGCAAGAAGGTGAACATCGACGTCCACCGCTCCTCCATCCGTCTCGTCAACCCGTCCTCGCAAAAGGAGGAGTACCCGCCCATCCCCCTCTCTGTCCTCCAGCGCGCCTTCCTCCTCCCCACCCGTGGCAAGACGAAGCCGCACTGGACCGTCGTGCTGCTCTCCACAGATGTCCCTCCTCCGGCCCCCAAGGGTCCCGGCGCCGCCGCGGCAGCCAAAGAGACTGCAACGCCACAGCTGGTGTTCGGACTCGACGCGACTCTCACCGCGATCCTCAACACGTCCACACCAGACTCTGCGCAGGCATTCGCCAAGGGCCAGCCCTCGCTCCCCGCACTCCGTACGTTCCTCTCCCACCTCCCTATCCCCACGCTCGAGCCCTCCACGCGCGTCTTCAAGAGCGCCACGGGAAGCCAAGAAGGCGACGGAGTCCCCGGCGTCGAGGCGTACCGCGGCGCGAAGGAGGGCACGCTCTGGTTCCTGGAGGAGGGCGTCCTGTGGGACGGCAAGCCCTGCGAGTTCTTCGCGCTCGAGCACCTCGCGCCCGCCGAGAAGAGCGCACAGCTACCCATCGACGGCGTCCGCACGCTGAGCGCCACCGGGCGGACCTGCTCCGTCATCCTCCGCCGAATAGGCGGCGGCTCGCCCGCGAAGAACGGCGGCGACGCGAACGGCAAAGGCAAAGTGAAGGGCAAGGGGAAGGGCAAGGCGACCGGCGGAGATAGCGCCGCCGCGGAGGACGGTGAGGAGGATGAGGACGGGGAAGACGATGTGATGGAGATTGACTTTGGCATGGTGGACGGGCGGGAGCAGGAGCCTATCGGGCGGTGGATCAAGGCGCGCAGACATCTTTTCGGACGCGCGACCGACCCTGCGTCCGCGTCTGCCGCCGCAGGGGGAGAAGACGACGCGCCAGGGCCCTCTGTCGACAAAGGCAAGGGCAAGGCGACGTCGCGCGAGGCGGACCCGCGGAACGAGGACACGGAGGACGAAGAGGACTCAGATTTCGCGATCAACAGCTCAGACGAGGAAGAAGAGGGCAGCGACAGCGACGAGTCGGGCAGCGACGTGAGCCAGGGCGGCGGAGGCTCGGATGGCGAGGGCAACGCGAGCGACGATGCCACGGGAGACGAGATGGATGATGCAGAGGACGAGGATGAGGAGGCGGAGCTCGACCCCAAGCACCACCCGCTCCTGCGTCCTGGCGCGATGCCGCGCATGTCGCGCGCAGCCGTCGACGCGGTCGTGGGCATGGTCACGCAGGACCTCTTGGCGGGCGGAAGCCGCAGTGCCGCCATATCGGTGGAGAGCGACGACGACGACGACGAGCAAGACGAGCTCGAGGACTGAGCGCTGAGCACTCGCAATTCGAGTACTCGTGAGCCACCCGTCCACGCCGTTACTCGTCTCTCATGCTCTTCATCCATCATGTCTGGTCAACAACTTCCTCGAGATTGGCATGCATGTACGCGGTGCGCAGCCGCGCAGTCGTTGCAAGTGGTGCGAGCATACCACATCTCCAAGCAATGCTATTGTATCCCTCCGGCGGCTTCGCAGCAATGGCGCGTTTGCTGTCCGCATGTCGTTGAATCTCGGTGAACGCTGAAGATGTAAACTTGGCATTCTGCTCCTTGAAACCTCCATAGCCCGCCACAAGAGGCGCAACTTTGACTTCTCTCCAGCACCAGACGAGATCTGAGTGGTGGAAGCCCCCACATATGCAGATGATCCCACCGACGTGAGGAACAGATCTACTTAATGACCTGAGTCGAGTCCCGCGGGACCCAATCGCCAAAGCTCAATATGTACATATGTGCAGGGACCTAACGGAGTGCAATGTCCGCGCGCGCACCGCAGCTCGTGGCAATGGTGGCATGCCAGGCCTAGTTCTAGTTCTCCAGCTAACCGAGTGCATGCGTGCCACTAATGTTACTGTGTTCCTAGCCTAGAATGTACCCACAAGCCCCCACAATGACAGCACAATGTTCGCATGTTGACTTGAGGTGAAGTTGCAGGGTGGAAGGGACCCTGGGCGTCCGACACAGGATCGACGTCCGCGGTGGTTTGTTTGATCGGTGGCGGCTACTGCTACGGTTAGCAGACTATGGACCGACGATTCAAGGTCAGGGTCTCCGCGAAGGCGGCTCGCGTGGATTCTCCAACAGCAGGACCGGGTTTCAGCCTCACGGTACCGTTCTCAACGCTCAGCCTGAGTCAGCAATATTCACCGAAGCCCTCGCCCCCCCCGCGCGGCATGGGACGAGCTGCGAGCAGGACAGCAACCCTGAGTTAGCAACGCACTCCGGAGCCACCCTGGATCATACGCAACAGCGCTCATGAGTGCTTCTCGTCCTCGGGGGTCCACTCGATTCCCAGCAATGGGACGGCGTCCAAGAACTCGAAGCCTCCCGTCACCTAGCGATGGTGATACTTCCGGAACACACACGACCCCATGGCCAGGCCTGTCAATCAATGCATGCATTCTTCTAGCTGTCTGGGAACAGCCGTACAGCCGATCCACCAAAGGCTATAATGCGTACGTACCTGGCGGGAAGAAGAGCGCGGGCGCGAGCGGGAACGACCAAGACCACGGAGAGAAGTTGTCCATGGGGAAAAAGAAGATCCAGGTGATTACAGCTGCGCCGACAGCCTTTTACAAGGTCGATATAGGTACAACGACGGGGCCAATAGTAATAATACTCAACGTGGGAGAAGTCCCGGAAACATGCTGTCAACGAATGCGCCGTCCATAGAATATCTAGTACGATAGAGGGTACAGAGGAGGGGAGAGGAGGGAGGAACACGATGAGCCAATGCGATGATAGAGAACAAACAACACTTGTGACGTGAGGAATAATCGGAGAGCGTAAGAGAGCCGTGAAGGAACGTGATGATACAGTTGGTATCGTGTGGGGAGCCGATACATGCCAGTCGGCGAGGTGGATGCGTGAGAGCGAGAGAATAATGTTAAGATGACGGAAGGCCGGAAAGAGTCAATCGGCTGGACAGTTAGACCAATGCCGCCGACTTCAGGTAGCCACGGAAGATGGAGTCGCGTACGTCGGTGATGATGCTCTGCATCGCCTTGGTGTCCTGAAACGACAGTTAGCCGGGTGGATTGGCGGTGAGCAAACGATGAGCCACGTACGACGACACTCGTAAAGTGGGTGAAGAGCACTCGGTTGTTCTCGTTATTGCGACGGTGA
Source organism: Earliella scabrosa (assembly GCA_022605405.1). Lineage (NCBI taxonomy): Eukaryota > Fungi > Basidiomycota > Agaricomycetes > Polyporales > Polyporaceae > Earliella > Earliella scabrosa. The sequence continues at coordinate 1,239,640 of JABYQQ010000012.1, forward strand.
ACCTGAGTGAAGTGCGCCTTGAAGTACGCGACCACCGTGTCGTACTCGTTTGCGCGATCGCCATAGGATGTGATGCTGTTACCATAGTAAGCGGGGTGTAACCGTGCGGAGAACGACGCATATACTGACTACTTGTTAACCCTGGTACCCGTCGCGAGCTTGGCCCTCAAGATATCGGTCTTGTCTGCCAAACGGAGGTCAATATTGTCGCCAGTAGGATAGGACACTGGAGACATACTGAGGAAGAGCACTAGATGCGTGCGCTTCAGCAAGGGATTCGAGCAGATTTGCTTGAACAGTTGGAGTGAGTCGTCGACTCGGTTCGTCTTGGGGTCTTCATCGAGATACTAGGATAATGCGGCGCATATAATCAGTCAATCAGCATCAGGGGTAACAGAAGACCTCCTCATACCTGATCGAATGCGCTGACAGGCGCCAGGAAAATGATAGCGTTACTGCATTCACCTGGAGGTCAGAGAAAACAGGCATATATGCGGAAGTTACACGTACGCATCGTCGAAATAGGGAATCCACGAGTGCCGCTGTCCCCGCGCGCCGCCGACGTCGTAAAGATGCCAGCGAACCGTCCGGCCATGGACAGACATGTCAAAGACATGCTCCGCCACCCCCATCGTCTGAATACGAGCGTGGAGGATGTCCTCTGCCACAAGTTGAGTTCTGGGCCGAGATGGACGAGTAAAGGTCGCGCATACCTGTTGTAGGAACATATCCCGCCGTCGAGACCCGCCCGATGTTGTTCAGGAAACTGAAGTCGTTGTCAGCAACCGACAAACGAGCGGCTGCGAAACGTCGGACACTTACTAATCAGCCCACTCTTCCAACTTCAGACGTCTGCGCTCGCGGAGCTTCTTCACTGCGGGCAACTCCCACAACTCTCGAATGTCAGCTTGGGATTCGCCCAGGATGACAGCGACGTCTTCGATCAGCTTGTCTTCTTCAGCCTGCGCGTTCCGTGCCTGAAGCTCCATCTCGCTGCCCTTGTGCTTGTCCAATGAGCCGCGACCTTGAGTGAAGCTGAAACGGCCGCCACTGCTCGTCCGCTCGCGCGCCTTGCCAAAAGCGAGACCCAGAGTGCGTGACTGCCATCCGGACCGTACGTAGACGCTGCCCTTGCCAGAGCCGGAGACGTTGACACCGTCGGAGAGGCGCTCGGTGAGCGATGCTTCAGCAGCAAGCAGTGGTGCGAGACGGGCGCGAAGCTGGGCAACCTTCTTCTCCAAGCCGGACTGAGATGGCGCGATCGAGTTGGCGTCGGCAGACTCGCTGGCAGTAGGCGTACCGGAAGGCACGTCTGGCGTGTTGTTGAAAGTGAACTCGGACGCCGTGTCGTCATCCTCGTCGCCCTCTCCGAAGGCGTCCAGGGCGTCTAGTATGCGGCGAACCGGGCGAGCGATGTTGAAGTAGACAACCGACCGCCAAGAGAGTCGCTCCTCATCCAGGCCGGTGGGGTTGTACATGAGCTGGAATTGCTTCTGCAAGGTCGACTTGCCGGACTCGGCCTGGCCGAGCAGCAGCAGCTGTCCGGAGAGCCATCAGCAACTGCTGTCATGCCGCACGTAGACATGTGGGTGGTTATGTGGTTGTCGAGATATGCGGTTGGACAGCATATATGCGGGACGAAAAGGTCCCGAGCGTTGCAGCACGCTGCGAACAGGGGGAAGCTGAGAGCGTGGGACGGAGAACTCACTCTAATGTCCTGCTTGCTCTTCCTCATGCGCTCTCTGTCTGCCTTGATCTCCTCATCTATGCTGTCACTAATACGCTTCGCATCGGCTTCGCGCTGCAACCTGGCGATGCGTTCATGTTCGGTCTCGGATGCTGGTGGCCTGAGAAGGACAGAGAAGGGGTCGGCGTCGTTAGAGCTGTGAACGGACGGGGGCCTGGAGGTTGAGATCATGGTGGTCGGGGTGGGGGCGGGGTATCGATGGCGGGGAGCCCGAGGGCGGGGACGTTGGTCGTCGAGGTGGAGGGAAAGGGAGGAGCGTGAAGGTGCGAAGACGGATTTATAGAGTTCATGGCCGGACGCGCGCTGATGATAGAAGGCAGTGAATGGCGCAGAGGGATTCCATATCTTGTCAATCGGAGGAACTGCTCGGTCGCCGGCCATCAGCACCTGCCTCGTCGGTCCATGTCCGCCCGCCCGCTGCGCATCGCTGCCCCGCTGCTCGGCTACCCGCCGGGCTCCTCTCCGTGCCCCGGGTCGGACTCTGAATATCCCTCGATTTCTGCCCAGCGGCCGTCCGATCCTGTCGATCAGTGACGGTGGCACACGCCGTCGACCTCACTCTCTCGCACATCCGCCTTCGCTCGGGACGTCGACGAGCTCACGCGGCCAGAGAGGGGACAGACTTCTACCGGGATCGCCATGGTACGCTCGTGCGCGATCGCCCTGCTCGTCCATCGCGTTCTGATGATAACTAGTCAGTCACACTGCACACTACCCTCGGCGACATCAAAGTATAGGTCCCTTGCGCGCGGTCCATACGGACCCCATCTCCGGTGACGCGACTAACGCGTTATTCACAGGTCGAGATATTCTGCGAGGCCGTCCCCAAGACCGCCGAGGTCCGTCTCCATTCCGCATCGCGTCCTGCAGATCACTCACACAGTCGTTTACCCAGAACTTCCTCGCCCTGTGCGCATCGGGCTACTACGATAACACCCTCTGGCACCGCAACATCAAGGGCTTCATGATCCAGACCGGCGACCCCTCCGGCTCGGGCAAAGGCGGCCAGAGCCTGTGGGGCCAACCCTTCGCCGACGAGATACGTTCCACCCTCAAGGTCAGAGCTTGACGTCGGCCCCCGGACATCTTCTGTCGCGCTGATAGATCCACGCTTCTCTCGTGATAAGTTCAACAACCGCGGTATCCTCGCCATGGCCAACTCGGGTCCCGACACGAACAAGTCCCAGTTCTTTATCACCTACGCGAAACAGCCGCACCTCGATGGCAAGTACACCATCTTCGGCAAGGTGTGCACCCGAGCCCGCCCTCGCGCGGCCCGTCCGCTAACTCCCCCTTCCATCGGCACTAACAGGTGATTGATGGCGCCGACTCGACACTCGATGCGATGGAGCGTGCGCCGGTGAATGCAAAGAACAGGCCTCTGAGCGAGATACGGACCACACACGTACGTAAATCGTTCGGGTCTGTGCCCCCGCCCATGCCACGGCGACCGATGCAGCGCACGCGCATGATGAAGCTGACCATAATATGTTCGTATTAGGTGACGATCCATGCAAATCCCATCGCAGACGCGCAGCTCGTCGGGAGGTGATTGGGACCGGACGCAAGAATGTGCACTATACGAAGTTCGCCGATCTGACAGCGCGACTCGAGCCTCACAGCACCAGCGTTCTCGATCTGCCCGTCATGCTTAGTTACGTACGCCGACGAAGTGTCGGACGCTGTACGCACAAAAAGGTTCGTCCGGCGCTCCGGGTTCTCACGTTCCGACAAATGCTCCCAATTGTGCGTCTCGGGGTCGAATGTCCAACATAGCACCTCTCCAATCTATGGCCGCTCTTCCGGCTCATGTGCACGCTGTCGCCGTCCCGTCGACGCTCCGAGTCACGCAAATCGGCGTCTTGTACTTGCTTCCCCCGGCCTGGACGGTGCCTCGCCTCCGCTGCATGTCGCCATGTCACAGGCACGCCCGCCGCCCGTCCAAGGAAAGTAACCTTTGAACCTTGTCTGACATGCCCGTAGATCATGGCTACCGCTACCGCTCCCGCAACGAACACCGCCCCCAGCGCTGGCTGCACCGCACGCAGGCTGCACGGGGTGGCCTGCCCACTGTCGCGGGGCTGCTGTGCGCTGCTGCTGTGGCTACGGACTCTATCCCCGCCGCAGGATATCCGGGCGCCGATGGAGCCATCCAGGTCTGCAACCATCGTGGCGGCGCAGGCATGGGAATTGGTGGCTGGTGCCCATGCCTGCGCATGTCTTAGACTGGCTATGGGACGTCGGACCCCCTCCAAGAATGGAAGACTGGCATTCGTGCGTGATGTTAAGTCACCGGCGGGGTATAGCCACGCGGGGTCTAACTTCCCTGCGTAAAGACTAAAAGACTCAGCTAGTGCAGGTCGCGGTATGTCCGTACAGGGTACTACATAGTCGCGCGTCCCGCGCCGGTGACGCATAACCACGTAACGAGCATTGCCCTGCGGGCGGCAAGTGGGCCCAGTGGAGGATGATTGGCCCTCGTCGTCGTCGCGTCTAGATCTGCTAAGATTTCGTGCGCGCAGCTGCTCTGTTGCTCATGAAACGGGCCCTGGAAGTTCGAGAATCGAATCTTGTCCAGTCGCTCAGGCTCTCGTCTTGCCGGAGGTCCAAACCCGTGCCTCTCGAGAAGCCTTTCCCGTCTGTCTAGCTCATACTCCCGCGTCTCGTGTCAGTGTTCGTACAGCACTACATATTACGCGGTCAATCCATCTGCGCTGTTCCGCGCGCCCGCGCCTCAGTGCATCGAAGCTCACTGTGCCTTGCCATTGCGTCACCGTGTATGTACTGACTCCGATCTTTCCGAGCCTTGCTATTGTCTGTACGCCTGGAAGCACCCACCGCTCCGCCCCGCGGATCACGTCCGTTGCAGAGGCAGTGGCCGGAGATAGTGCCCTGCGTATGTCAAGTTCATTCCAAGACTGGCAGCATCCACGGAGCCAGTGACCGCGGTCTGACGCGATCTTGGAAGCCTCACCGTGCGATTGATAAATGCTTATACTCTATCTCTCCACAGGATGACTCGGACTGCGGCGGCCGCTAGCAGGTGCTCATGCGTGGAGCCCCACCCAACCCTCGATTGGGGGGCACACTGGCATGAATCTCGACCAGACACTTCATGTAACAGTATGCAGCCCGAGACAGACTCTAAAGTGTGGTGGTATGTCGGTCCTCGGCTTCAAAGACCGGTGCATGGCACACAGCCCTGTCGGCCTTAAGTTCTAGCTGCAATTCCCAAGCTTCTCCGGTGCGTTCGAGCTTTAGTTTGAGTTTGATGGTATCGCGCGGCCGGTCATCTGTAGAAGTCTTAGCAGTCCTACCTTGCTGCAGTCGAAGCAATGACATTACACAGGTTCGGAACATCTCCGCGATACTTAGCGCCGCGCGGAGGTCTTGGGTACGAGGCTAGCAACTACGTCACCGACTTGTATGAAGTGATCGAATGACAATCCTGCATCGTGGCATTGTCGCATTGATCTGCAATTTGCTTCCGCCCTCACCTGTCAATCGGTACATATATCCATGTACACTGGCTGCAGGCCTCCACTAATATCGCCGACACGCCTCACGTCCTGATTTGACCGGGGTATCATACGTACTGATATATAGTGAGCTAGATCAATACACACAACAAGGGATGGTCGAGGAGTACATGCTTGAAAATGGATGCTACCAGTACATCCGAGTCATGCACCCGGTCGCGAAGCATACACACAACATAAACTGGGGTATCGTACCGTACAAGGATTGTTAAGTATAGGCCTGGACAGCTGGCAAAAAGAGTCGCGGCCGCCGAATTAAAGCAGCATGTCGAATACGGAGGAGGTATCACTTGGACCATGTCGTGAGGTCCCAATATGACCTATGGGCAGCACTCAGAGACGGATATTGAAAGGGCGGACGAGACCAAGGAAAGCACTCACGCTGTCAGATCGACCATCCGGGTGGACGACGACCGGGAATCCGAAGACGACTCGATGCCAGAGCCAATGGTGATAGGGAACTCGATGTGCAGCACATTCCCGAGCCCGGGGAACTCGACGCGCAAGTTCAGCATGTACTATCGAGATGAACGGGCCTCAGCATAAGTCTGTAGATAGGACTCGGAAATGTGAATACGCACCTTGATCTTGATGTCGTCAGTCGAGAACGTCGGCGTGAACCGCAGGTTCATCGCGGAGTGGAAGGTCACCTCGTGCATCCATCGTCCGCGATCGAGCTTGGCCCCGTCCGCGATCCACTCGTAGGGGCCGACGTCAACCTCCACATGTGGCGTCTGAGGAGCCGTCTTTGAAAGGATCTCCACGACGCGTTCCTCGGGATTTGAGGGCTCATATGCCGTCGGCATGTCCACAAACCGGTGCAGCTCAAAGTCAAGCCCGGATGGTGCGCGCGGAGCAAAGGGGAACAGGTCCCGCTCTGGAGGCGCATTGTCCTTCCGTTTGAGCGGGGCAGAGAGCGTGGTGATGATGATGGTATACGGGATGTCCGTGAACAATGGGAAGACGTCGACGTGCGGGATGAGCAGCTATGGTGGTACGAGAGTCAAAGGTGTGAGTAGAATGCGCATACTGCAGCACGGGCGACCACACACCTCCATCTTCGCATGCGCATACTCGCCCCACGGAAACTTGCGCATGTTGGACTCGACCCTCAACCTTCCCCATGCATCGTTCCAGCCCAGCTTTAGCCGCGTGCGCACGTCTCTGCCAATGGGGTCCGGCTGGAGCACGACGATCGGAAACTTGACGGACCGGTTCACAGCGGTTGTCGACGTTCGTACGCCCGTCACCTCGACCGCATAGCGGACGTACGCGGTGTTCATGTACGTCTCGAAGGAGAATGATGGTGGCGCATCGTGAGGAAGCTTGAGCTCAAACGGCAGGCGGATGATCGACCCCTCGAGCGGCGGCAGGGTGCAATCGCGCAGCCACAGCGTCACGGACTTGCGGAGGAACTCGTTGGTCGTGACCAGGAATTTCTCGGAAGTATCCTCGTCCTCCTTTGCGGGTATCCGGCTCTTCCTACAAGACGCTATAATGAAGCAAGGACGTGCGCGAGAGCAGTGAGGGCGACTCACGTCTGTATTGTTCCCTGCAACTCGACGTATATGTGCTCGAATCCATTTTTAACCACGACCTTGTAGTCGATCTCCACCTCCCCAGCGATGGACCCCCCAGAGACAAATATACCGGGTGCGAGGTTGACGGTCAACGCAGGATTCTCCAGCGCCGCTGGGGTAGCGTTCCCCAACTGTGACACCATGCCGTTCTCCATATAGCCAGCAAGAGGCGCGTCAGGAACGAACGCAGCCCGGGCAGTTGGGCAGACGACGCGGCGTCCCTGAGGACGTAGTCACCGGAGACGAGGGCGGGCTGGAAACGAGAACCGGGAGGAATGCCAACATGACGACCACGACGACCAGGTAGGTGATGTCGTTCGCAGGAGGCTGTCGACGCGCATTCCAGCAAGTCTGCAGCATCGCCGCTGAGCGCTGATGAGCGTACAAGCGAGAGCGAAGCCGTGAACACAACAGAGCAACTTCCAGACCAGAATGCCCGTCCGGATTTGGTAAGTACGACTGATCCGTTAGATCCACTACCCGATCCCGCAATACTGCGCTCAAATCCGCCTTTTTTCTTCCAATTCGTCGGGCCCGCCGCGTAACGAGCACCTGCTCGCGGTAAGTGAACCTGGAGGATGTTTGGCCCTCGTTGTCGCGCATGTTGCCCGGGAAACAGGCCCCGCACGTTTGAGGTTTCTGACCCGGTCCAAACCGTGTCTCGCGTTTTCCGTCTGTCCAGGTCTATGTAGCTCATACTACTCCCACACCTCGTGTCATGTACTCTTATGTCGATACGGGTCAAGCCGTTGTGCCTTGCCTCTGTGCTCGCCTCAAAGCTTATTCGACTCACACAGCTCTGCCACGCGGACCACGCCCGTCGAATCGGAGGCAGTGACCAGACATAATAGGGCTTTCTTGCAGTTTTCACGAGTCGTGACCCGGTTCAATCTTTGAAGCTTCTTAGGCTGCGCCTTAGACCGCCGGTCGGAGTCAATCAACAGGCGATAGCGAGAGTGACAGGAACATGCCTACACTCTCCACCCGCCCGGCTCCTGGAACGACCGAAAGAAGGGACGGCGTATGCTTGAAGCTGTGACCGCACCACTGTGGAGTTACAGCAGAGCACAGTCCGGGCACACGCGAAACACTGGCTGTCATGTCGTACGACCTAATATAGAGTGAGCTAGATCGATACACGTAACGAGCTCGAGAAATGGTCGAGTTGGGGGGAGTACGTGAGGAATGGGGGCTACTGATACATGCGCCCGCGATCAGGGCCGCGAAGCCTACCTATATGCATAACATAACTTATAGGGTATCGTACTGTACACGGACTTCAGGTAGGCCTCCTGGTAACCCGAAAGTCGTGGCCGCCGATTAGCAAGCAGCACGTCCAGAATGGAGGCTGTCGGAGCGATAATCCCGCGTTCCGTAGGCGATCGGGGTGTATGGGGAGATGGGGAGATGGGATGTCCTTGCACGAGTTGGATCGATACATCACTGCTTCGACCATGTCGTGAGGTCCCAGTATGATCTATAGAGCGTCCTCAGATGATAGTTGGGATGACGGGCGGGACGAGGAGAATCACTTACGCTGTAAGATCGACCATACGACTTGACGACGGCCGCGGATCCGAAGGTGAAAACGACGCCTTAACGCCGGAGCCGATGGTGATCGGAAACTCCATGCGTAGCACGTTCCCAAGCCCGGGAAACTCAATGCGCAAGCTCAACATATACTACAAAAGTGCGCAGGCATTAGGCCTAGGTTCGTAGATGAGAACCGTGGGCACGCACCTTGATCTTGATATCGTCAATTGAGAACGTCGGCGTGAACCGCAAGTTCATCGCTGAGTTGAATGTCACCTCTTGCATCCACCGTCCGCGATCAAGTTTACCCTGGTCCGCGATCCACTCGTAGTCGCCGACCTCGACCTCCACAGGTGGTCTTGGAGACGCTGCTTTCGAGATGATGTCCACAACGTGTTCCTCAGGGTTAGAGGGCTCGTACGCGGTCTGCATTTCGACAAATCGGCGTAGCTCAAAGTCAAGCTCGGACGGAGCGCGCGGAGCGTAAGGGAACAGGTCCCGCTCCGGAGGCGCATTGTTCTTCCGTTTGACTGGGGCGGAGAGTGTGGTGATGATAATAGTGTATGGGATGTCCGTGAATAGAGGAAAGACATCGATGTGCGGGATGAGCAGCTATGGCAGCACAGAAGCCGATATGATGAGCGGGATGCGCATGTTACAACTATGACCAACCCACCTGCATCTTCGCATGCGCATATTCGCCCCATGGGAACTTGCGCATGTTGGACTCGACCTTCAGCCTTCCCCATGCGTCATTCCAGCCCAGCTTTAGCCGCGTGCGCACGTCTCTGCCAATGGGGTCCGGCGAGAGGACGACGATCGGGAACTTGACGGTCCGATCGACAGCAAAAGTCGCCGTCCGTACGCCCGTCACCTCGACCGCATAGCGCACATACGCAGTGTTCATATACGTCTCGAAAGAAAACGACGGCGGCGCGTCGTGAGGCAGCTTGAGCTCGAACGGCAGTCGGATAATCGACCCCTCGAGCGGCGGCAGGGTGCAATCTCGCAGCCACAGCGTCGCGGATCTGCGGAGGAACTCGTTGCTTGTGACCTTGAACCGCTCGGAGGTGTCCTCATCTTCCCTCGCTGGCACCCTGCTCTTCCTACAAAGATACATCATGAAGCAAGGAATAGTGCGAGAGTGAATGCGACTCACGTTTGCAGTATCCCTTGCAGCTCGACGTAGATCCGCTCGATTCCATCCTCCACCACAACGTCGTAGTCGATCTCGACCTCTCCAAATATCAATCCTCCGGAGACGTGTAGAGTAGGCGGGAGGCTGACGGTGAAGGCAGGGTTTTCCAGCGCAAGAGAGTACGCTGACTGTGACGTAACGAGGTGTTCCATATGCGCAGCAAGTAGTGATATGGCAGGCTGTCAGGAAAAGAGAGGTAAGACCACGGTGGCAGTCGGGCAGACGAGATCACAACTCTAGAGGTGGTCGACAGCTGTGGAGAACGAGAGCGGGCTACAAGCAAGGATCCGGAGGGGTGCATGCACAGTGACGACCCTGCCGGTAATGTCGTTGGCCGTGGGCTGCCGCACGCATTCTAGCCAGTTTGTCTTGGACCAATTGGTGGCGTCCGGGTAGATGGAAGCCCACTGGGCTCACGCAACAGCGTTCTAGCGAGAGCGAAGTCTCCAGACCGAGAGATCTGCGCACAACAGAACAGCTCAAGACGGTAAAGTCCAAAAACGCGCTGTCCGAATCAAGCACGCACGAAATGGAATCTCTGATCTTGATCCGTCAGATCTGCTTCGCGATCTTCTGCCATCGTGGATGTGTCCGCAAGTCTGCCGGCCCTCTGCAACGTCCTTGTCGATTAGTGGTCAGATCATCACGTTGTGGAATCCGCAATACCGTGAAGACGGAGGCTCGAATCCTCCCTGGGACAGCTTTTTGCTGACTCGGTCCCATACACCCATAGCACACTCATCCAGTTGGACAGAATATGGGTGACGTCGATCGATGGCAGTAAAATGAACAGGTGTTGATGGCATACTTGTAGCGAGCTAGCCGATCGTGGACTAGCGGGCGATCAACGTCATCATCTTCCGAACTCCATGAGCGACCATATGCCCACTCGACCGTCCTGTCCTCCCGAAACCAGCCACCGAGTCCTTTCCACCTTCTCTGCCTCCGTCATGTCGTCATCGTCGTCTGCAGCATGGGCACAAGAACCACCCTGCGTGTCGTATCGCGCAAACGCGACAGACTGGCAATTCTTCTTGTGATAGCTGAGCGTGCCGAGCGGTTTGAAGCTCTTCGTCGAAAACAGCCGGATTCTGCGCATCAGAGTTCAGGCTTGCACAGATGGCCGCGCCTGTCGGGATGTCCCCAAGACACTCACCGCCCGTCCCATCCGCCTATGGCGCACACCCGCCCGTCATCCCGGATCGCCACAGAGGCGTTGCCCGGATGCTTCGTTCGATGGACCGTACACGCTGTCGACAGCGACTCTGGCCGTTCCGCTTCCTGTGAGGGCAGAGCCGGTTAGCACTCGGAAACGAGATGACGATCCAGAGCGGCGCACTGAGAGATTGTACCGTCCAATGAGGTGGTCGGCGGAGACGGTGAGCGCAAAGGATCCGTCCCGGGACATGGCCATCGCCATGACTGCGACAAGTCCTCCGAGTTGACAGACACTTGCACGATAGATGTTCTGTTGGAAGACGCACCAGACTCGACATGCAGTCGCACCGTCCACAAGACGTCCCACCCTATCCCCTCGACGGACGCTTCCTTCTCTTCGCGCGTGTACTCGCGCATCGTCACGCTCCCGTTCTCGTACGCGCACAGCAGCCGTGGACGCGTGCGGCCCGCGGCGTGAGGGTGGGGCACTGTCGAGAGGTGCAGCGACATGATGATGCCTGTCTAGGGATGAGAATGGGAACGCGACGAAAGGGGATGAGGGGGAAGAGGGGGAAGGGGGCGCCCCACCTATCGGATTGCGCACGTCACGTCCGTCCGACGCTGTCGCCGTTTGACCGTCTTTCCCGATCGCAGCATGCAGCCTCTGCTTTCCGGGCAGTGTCCATACGTCGGCCTGTGACATGCGTTCGTGGGCAGATGTAAATGAGGCGGCGTGAAGAGACGTACGTATGCGGATTCTACGAGGTTCGGCACAGCAACAAGCGCATGACGATCTTCAGTCCGAGCATCCTCAGGGAGGGGCAGGAGGGAAAATCGGCAATAGTTCAGAGCGTTCACGTCCAAGGAGTATGACAGGGTCGGAGTCTGAAGTCCAGGGAGTGCCGCCGACCCACCAAGAGAGCGAGACGGCTCATAGACCGCAGTCCAAACGTGCAGCTTGTTGTCTCGGCCATGGCTGCTTCGCGAAAGTGCACAGGCGCACAGCAGGTATCAGCAGCTAGAGCTGCACACACGAGAATATAGAAGAGTCACGAACGGACGTGATGATGGAGCCCTCCCACTCCTGCACCCCTAGCAGACCGTCTGTATGTGCCTTCCAGTGCGCGATTGCGCGCAAGCTTCGCGTGGACGTTATCACAACGGTGCCCTCCGCATCGCCCGAGTAGATCCGCTCGTTGTCTTCAGAGACGTGCACGACGTTGACTTGTGCGCGGTGGCTCCGTATGAGGTGTTTGGGTGTTGGAGGTGGTGGCGCAGACATGGCGGCAAGAGGGATGTGATTGTAACCCCAATCCTTGCTGGCGGTGGCCCAATAGCCGTTGACCTTCTCCTTTGCAGAAGAGCTCTCAGATGTGAAATCGATGGATCCGAAGTTGGATGCAGAGTAGTCAGAGTGCAGATGGATCGCTGTGGCACAGCGCAGTATGCAGTCACTGAGATCAAACACGTGTGTACCGACCTCCGTGCCCGATCACGATCTCCGAGAACGAATCGGCAACTCATTCAGCTGCGGCCTGCCTGCTACAACCCACTCGTGTGCGAGGAAGTGCACACGAGCTACGTTCTGATACGACAGACATCATGCATCATGCTTCTGTAATTACGACGGCTTCTGCGACAAGAAATATTCTCGTTCTACTACGGTAACATGCAACTGTGGCACGGACAACAATGGGAGAGCAGATGGGATGGTTTCGGGTGTAGGCGCGAGGACAGGAGGAACAAATCGTGCGTGACCCGAGGTATCGTAACGGAGGTATTGCAGGTCTAAGCGAGCGAGATGCACAAGAGGGAAGGGACTGTATGCTACACAAAGCGAGCACGAGCAGCCGTGATGGAAGTTAAAGCTCGCGGCGCTCTGAATGGATGGTCGTTGGTTGCCACGGGCTGGACCGTACGGTGCATCTACTGAGGAGACGCGAGGAAATGGAAGCTGCGCGCCATGGCGCAGGTGCGCGGAATGAATGGCGGAGCCGCGCCTGATATCGAATTCAGAATACAAACGAGGCGATGGTATGCAGGGGGAGGGGATTCGGGGGTGCAACCGGAGAGTATCAGAAGTTCGACCACGACATGACGTCGTCGCGCGGGCCCATGGTCGGGTTCGAGTCAAGGTTGACCGTCACACCCAGACTGGATACGCGCATCGGTCGCTCGGCGCGAAGACCCTTGACGGGCTTGAGGAAGCACCACGCCGGGATGGCACCGAGCTCGACCTCGCCGGGGTTGAAGACGCTGTCGCGGCCGACGATGCACCATCCGTCGTCGTGTTGCTGTACGACCGTGAAAGTCTCGCCGATGGACACGACGAGCTCGTCAGGGAGGACGGGGTCGAAAATCTGCCGGACTTTCTTCTGCGTTGCACCCGCCGCGGAGACGATTGACGACGTCGCAGACATGACAGACATGCGCTCGGAGCGACCGCCGCCGCCAGCCAACGCGAACATGGGCGGGACCCATGATGCCGTGGACATGGGCCGGGAGAGCATGGACTCGCGGTTCGCATCGTCTCGGAAGGAGGGTGGTGCGCCGCCGGTCGGCGCAGCGAAAGGCGCGAAGGGCCGCGGCAGCTTGCCTTCGGCCGTATAATGCTGCAGGATCTCGTCGCGCGACGCACCAGGCCGGAGCACGGCGCGCTCCGGCATGACGACGTTCGGACTAAGTTGCGTGCGCGAAAAGCCACTGCATTCATACGTATGAGCCCGCCGTGCTACGCGATTGAATACCAGGGGAAGGGGGGACAGATGCGCACCTAGGAAGCGGAGCCTTCTCCGACATGTCATCGTGACCCGACTCTCCGTAGTTGACGAATGCCGACACGCGCAGCTTCTCGCGCTGGGCGCGGGACCTCTTCCGGTACCACCGGATGGCGAGCCAGATAGCGAGGCCGGCGGCGATGACCGCTGCGACGATGATGCCGGCTACGATGGTCGGGCTCAGGCCGGTGTCTTCTTCACCGGGGAACACCGCGCGAGTGGTGAAGTTCGAGGTGACGTGAGGGGCCATTGGGTAGGTTTAGACTTTTTGTCAGATGGCTGAGAATCAGGGACAGAGGTATGTGCGATGATGATGAATGGTCGTCGCGTGCCGTGTGTGTGGGTCGGACTGAATGAGTGGCTGGTTCGAAAGAGTGACAGATCAGAAGAACGTGGACGGATTCGTGTTCCCCGTGAGTCGCTTGCTAGGACAGCAGCAACGCTTGGACGGGGTGAGGCCTAGGTATATGCGCCAGAAAGGGGATACACCGGAGAGCCTCGAGGGGAGAGGATGGGGAAGAGGGTAGAAAAGAGAGCCCCGATCCGTATCAGGGGACTATATGAACGCTGCGTGCTTGGGCGGGAAGCTAAATATATCAAAGCTAACGAACGATGCGGTCATGTCAATATGAAGACACTGTACGTCAACCGATGTCGGGTAAGTAGCCCGTTACTATGGGCCGCCTCATTTAGGCTTCTTCCTACTACCGCTGACTCCGGAAGTAACCAATTTGCGAGGCCTTGTCAACGTCTTCCCCGCCGTCGTCGGTGACATCGTCGGTTGCCTGTATCGATACTCTCCATCTGCGCTCGGTATGGCTCTACTTGTACTTGTTCTCTATATCTGCCTCGCCACCTTCTGCGCCAACCAGTCCTTGCGCCACCATGCAATCTCACGCTTGGAATTCGCCAATCTCCACCTCACAAGCCCATGATGCCCGTGGGCCGTGTCCGATCTTTTGCGAACATCTCATTCAGAATGCGCAGTTGCTGTTGGCGAACCTCAACAACACACACCCCGATGATATCCCGCGCGTCGCTTGCGTCGAAACACCACCCCCAAGTTCTCTCGTCCGGCCCGAAGTGGCGAGTGAGAGGTTATACGTCAATCGCAGCCATAAGCGGGCGGAGATAGCGTGGAGGCAGACGGTACGCCCATTCCATCATATCCTGAATGGACACGCCGCACGCCGTCGACTCGTCGAGTGTGCAGTGTAAGCGGTGTGCCCACATCAACAGGCCGGGATGTTCCTAACAAAACTTCCACGACTCCGTGAGCTGGAGTTGACCTATATGCCAGCATGTCACTCACCAGCACTTGTTCTCTGCAATCTTGACGCTTGAAAGAACGTCACATCTGGAGAAGGATCATGCAGTCACCCTGTGGATGTGCAGCTGTCGGACTGTGGCTTTGTCCGCCAATCGAGCATCATGCATCATGCAAAAGAGTAACGCACGTCGCACGTCCGAGAGTCCAGCCCAGCGACAGCGCCACCATATGATGCATGATGATCTCCCATACCATGCCATGATGCACTGGCCGTCGACCCCTTCCCAAGTTCCCTTCCGCTGTCCCCACAGCTGGCGAGCCTGGAATGTCAAAGTTAGACCTCGATTCCGGGATATCGCACACGAGCGTGATACACAGCTGTGGACAGCAAATGGCATTCGCCAAGTAACATACGAACGCATGGTACGAACGGAAGCAGTGGAACAAGGGGGAGCGGCAGAGGGCGGGCCGGGGAGGCGGCGGCGCACGGCGGGGAAGGGCGGGGTGGATGGGGGGCACGAATTATAAATAAATCAGCGGTATTTAGTACACTAAGAGCCAAACCTAGACGTCATAGAAGGGAGAAAAAGGCAAGCCCTCCTGTGGGTAACGGAACGGGGTAGGAGACGGCGTTAGGTGAGGGGAGGGGAGGGTTGGAGAGGGCGGGATGGGGGGCGGTTCGGAGGGAGGACGGCGGGGGTGGGATGAAACCATAACACGGGCGCCATGACAGCACAGCGCGACGGAAGATTGAACACAAGTGTCCGTGCCTCGACGGGATGGGGCGAGCACCGGCGAGAGTCCATGCGCGGGCGTGTCCGAGAAACAACAGCATCCAGCGGGGTGAGCGTCAACGTCTCATGGCCCACGTATCATGTACATCAGAACGGGGGGGGAGGAGTTCATCCAGACTCGTAAGCACGAAAGCAAGGGGGGCCTCAGGCACGACGAAACAAGGAAGGGACGGCGGCGCACGCGCTCAGCTCAGTACGGCGGATGTGCGATCCGCGGAGAAGGGCGAGTTGAGGAGGGGTCATGGCGTGCGTGCGGCGGTCGTTCCCGGCGGGAGGGGAAACTCGCGCACGGTCACCGCGTCGTCCTCCGAGTAGGCCGAGAATGTCGAACCCTGCATCGAGACGACGCGGAGGCGCTCCTGCACCTCCTCTTTGCTCAGGTCGAGAGCGGCGATGAGGGAGGCTATCGCATGCTCGCTGCCGAACGCTGAGGCTGACGAGCCACTGGGAACAGACGGCTTGGTGGGAAGCTGGCTGTTCGGCACGAGCGTTGCTGGAGTAGAGACCTCGGTGGCGATCATGGAGGTGGGGAGGGCCTCGTTGAGGTCGAGGAAAGGATTTGTGCCTCCGCGACCTTCACCCCGAACGAGGCTCTGGGCGCGGCTCGTGCGACTGGTACGGCTGTTGCTGCGACTGCGCATGGCTCGACTCTGGCGGTTGGTCTCCTGGGCGTTGAAGAACGGGTTGTTGGACCGTGATCTTCGCTCCTCAGCCATCTCCGCGAAAGGATTGCGGGAGGTCGGTTGCGCAGCATCAGCGTGTTCTTCAGTGTTGAGAACCTCTGCAGACTCCCATCTGTGTAGAGCGGACGCGGTCGCCGGCGGGGTCATCTTGGCCATGACCATCGTGGGAGACATAGTGCCAGACTCGACACGGACCGAACGCATGGAGAGGAACGAGTCGTCACCCACGGTCTCACCGTCCCAAGAAACCCCGCTGTTCTGACGCACGGCGGCGGCCGCTGCAGCAAAGGGCTTGTCGGGGTGCTCGAGGGACAGCTCCTGGGCAAGGGTGGGGTGGTACTTCGTGAACTCGAGCTGGGGAAGGTCGTAGGTGTTCTCCTCGTCCGCGGTCTTGGAGGTGTAAGCGGTGCGAATACTGGGGGACTTCTTGAACATGGAGAAGTTCTTCTCGTCCGACTCCTGCTGCTCGCGGGTGTTGGGCGACGGTAGCGGGAGATCGCCGCGAGGCTTCTCAGAGTCGTCGAGCCGATTAAACGACCTGGCTTGGACACGGTGCTGCTCCGCCTGAGCGGCAGCATTCCTCCGTGCCGCCGCCGACATCTTGTCCGTGGAACGCTTGTACCAAGCATAGAAGAGGCAGATGAAGAGGGCAAGGCCGATAAACGCACCGACGCAGATGCCGATGACGACGCCCAAGGGCAGTTCGCTCTTGCTCGACGCGCTGGCGGCCTCAGCAGCACCTGCAGAGGTGGGCGTGGGGGTAGCCGTACTCGTCGAATGGGGCTCGGTGATGGTGATCTCCTGGGTGGAGACCAGAGAGACACCCTTCACGACACCTGTGGCGGAGGCATCGAAGGTGAAAGGGCCGGAGCCCGAGTCTGGTGCGACCGTGATGCCGCCTTCGACCAGACCAGGCGCAAGAGCAGGTTCATCTTGTCGCTTGTGGTGGGGGACAATGTGCATGGTGGGTAGAGAGGAAAGGAGACGTGTTGTGGGAGTGAAGTAAAGAACGACGGGGGAGCGCGCCCGCTGGAGGCGGGGCAACGATTAGGGATTGAATACGAGCTGGCGGAGAGAGGACGGACGTAATTAATGCGCTGGTTGGGTGATTGGCGTGGAATAGAAGGGGGAGGAGGCTCACCAGGAAGAAGAGGGAGAGCCCGCGGAGGCGAGGGTGCGCCTGGAGCTCTACGCCGGCTTGAACGACGACGAGGCGGGTGCGAGTGCGGGTGGTGGATGGGGGAAGACGAGGTCGATGTCGCCATCACCACACTCTTCTTCTGAAACGCTTAGATCGAATTGGTAACTGCCGCGCCGGCATCGCACCGACGCCCGCCCAGACGCCCGTGAGCGCCCACCCCCAGCGCCTCTCCTCCCGCGTGCCCGACCTTGCCCTTCAAGCTTCAACGTCCCCAGTCGCCTTCCCACTTTTCTCCCTGTCTCGTGTCCTCCAGCTCCAGCAGCACGAACTCGAGAGTGGCCGTCTGCTGTGTCGCGAGTACTAGGACTGGCTTACGGAATGCGGCCGAATCATGAGCATTGACAGACCACTCGGTTGATCATCACCAAGGGCGCTCATGAGAGCCATCCTCTGTCTCGTCCGGGGCTCGTCCCTACCCTTCCCTGCCTGACCCAATCCCAGGCTCCTACCCATCCGCCGCTCGAGTTGAGGGCAATATCTAGCGGGAGGGAGTTCAAGTTGATTCGGAAGTAGCGCACACAACCTATCATATCATAGACGCCGGACAATGCTGGATCACGTGTATAGTTAAGTTGGGCCCTCAACTCTGAGCGACGGCTGGCACCAAACACAAGTAAATACACGGAGCCCGGAGAGCAGACGCCCTTGTCGCCTCCATTTGGAAGCCCATCAACCGTGAGCGCTCCCGTATATTCGACCCCGCCTCAGTATTACATAAGATCCCAATACTTACTCCTCAGGTACTGCTAGTTCGATGTTCCCGTCCAACATTCGAAAGAGCCTCCGACAATATTCTCAGCAAGGCTCGGAGTGCATATGCATGACAGCCCCATTGTATTTGGCTTGGGACAGGATATTCCAGAAATACTCATAGTGAGCACTGAGCAGCTAACTGCGTCAACTCATTGAAGTTCCCTGCGCCTTTTGTGCAGGCTCCAGCCTCTAGTTTGTTCAAACTCGTCCACAATACATCTGTGTGATCAACTCAAAACTAGTAGCTAGCTGCTGTATCTGAACACACTTGAATACAGGCTCAGCGGCGAAAGACTAGCCTGTGGGCCCGGGGTCACGGTCGCCTGCTTGTGAGTAATTACCTCAACGCCTGTGCACCCATACTGGCATCCCATGAATACGATTTGTATTCTGTATGATGTTGGACGGAATGTACTCACTGATTAGTGTGTCGAATGGTACAAGCAGGCTGAGGAGTAAGTATTGGGATCTTATGTAATACTGAGGCGGGGTCGAATATACGGGAGCGCTCACGGTTGATGGGCTTCCAAATGGAGGCGACAAGGGCGTCTGCTCTCCGGGCTCCGTGTATTTACTTGTGTTTGGTGCCAGCCGTCGCTCAGAGTTGAGGGCCCAACTAACTATACACGTGATCCAACATTGTCCGGCGTTTGTTCGGGTACAGTCTGATCTACGCTACACTCGATCCAACTCGTACCCTCCCGCTGGATATTGCCCTCAACTCGAGCGGCGGATGGGTAGGAGCCTGACCCAATCCCCATATCACTGCAAGTGTCAGATCACGTCACTACTAACGACTGCTTATTGACCATCTGCTTACCAGCATACAGCTGTCGATTGTACCAACTAGGTAACCTCAACTTCAAGGATTCGCTCCACGCGAGTCCCTGTGCCCAAGACTCGCCCGATGTCCGGAGTGATGCAGATGTCCGGACCGTCAAGATCATCTACATAGATTCTAGACTCTCCGTAGCCACAGGCCCGCAAACTCAGACTGTGACAAAATGTTGTGCCAGGTTGTGCCTCGTCTCATCTGCATCTTATCAGATAAGCCCAACCGCTCCTCCCGCCCTCCCTCCTCCCTCACAAACTCTCTGTCCATCCTCCCCGTCCCCGTCGCGCATCCAAAAAACCGACAGCCATGGCCGTAGAAGTCGAAGCTGCAGCGCCCCACCAGCTTTTCGTCGCGGGTGGCTCGTACGCCGGCATCTCCGCCGTGCTGAATCTGCTGCACATCATTGACGGCACCCACCCCATGCCCAACCTATTTCCGGAGGCTCTGCTCCAGGAGAAACCAGCGCGCGGGGTCCACATCACCCTCGTTGACGAGCGCGATGGCTTCTGTGAGTGATGCTTGATCCAGTCACCGACACGGCGGCCCACTGACACGCTACCCTACCCCGGGCGCGCAGACCACACTGTTGGGACGCCCCTCGCTCACGTGTCCAGGAAATACACCGACTCGTTCTGGAGGAAGTTCACGACTCTTCGGCCACTGCAGCGCAAGGAGATCACAATCGTCCGCGGAAGTGTGAAGAGCATCGACTGTGATGCCCGCGTCGCGACGTTCAGCGACCTCGACCAAGGCGGCAAGGAGTTCCGCCAGCGCTACGACTACCTCGTCCTCGCCACGGGCCTGAGGAGAGGCTACCCTGCCGTGCCCCGTGCACTGCTCAAGACCGACTACCTCCAGGACAGCTTCCAGCACATCAGTGGCATAGAGGGTGCAGCCGGCGACGGAGTGGTCGTCATCGGTGGCGGTAAGCACATCGTACTTGCACCTGTACCCGCCACATACTCAACCCAATTGCCCGCAGGTGCCGTCGGTATCGAGATGGCCGGGGAGGTCAGGCTCAACCACCCGACGAAGCAGGTCACCCTCGTGCACTCGCGGAGCGAGCTCCTCTCCAACGAGCCGCTCCCCGACGAGTTCAAGCAGCGCGCGAAGCTCGTCCTCGAGGAAGAAGGCGTGCGCGTGATCCTGGGGCAGCGCGCGACAGTCGCTCCCCACGACGGCACCACGTCCACCATCACGCTCACCAACGGCGAGGTGCTGCACGCTGGCCACGTCATTCCCGCCGCCTCGAGCTGGACGGCCGTCAGCGACTCTCTGCCGCCCGACGCGGTGGACGAGCACGGCTACGTGAAGGTCAACGCCAAGTGAGTCCCCCACCCACCCACACCCGCCCCAGCCGCCCCCCACTGACAGCCCGCAACGTGGTGCAGGATGCAGTTCTCCTCCGCCGTGCCCAACGCTGCGCGCCACTACGCGATCGGGGACGTCGCAGCCTGGTCCGGCATCCGCCGCTCGGGTGCGGGGATGGCCATGGGCCGCGTCGCGGCGACGAACATCCTGTCGAGCATCCTGCAGGACGAGGACCCGACGCGCAAGAGCCACACGGTCGACTTCCCCGAGGTGCCGCCCATGATGGTCCTCGCGGTCGGCTCGCAGGCGATCTGGTACGGCCCCAAGGTGGGGATGAAGTGGGGCAAGGAGGTCATGAAGGAGACGTTTGGCTCGGACTTGGGCTGGGACAGTGAGTCGTCTCGAGCTCGTAGTAGCACCGCGAGTGGTTGACGTGTTTGCGACTGCGCAGGTATCTTGCAACATTTTGGTTTTGCAGATCCGGAGAAGAAGGAAGACGATGATGGAGAGGTGGAAAAGCTGGGGAAGCTGTCCCTTGGTAAGAAGGCTGACGAGTCGCGGTCTGCTGCATAGATTGCAGTGAGCGCGAAGACACAAATATACTACTAGATCACAACTAAAATAGCCTCTTTGTGGTAGCTGTATTTACGAACTTCCATCGCTGGACAAGGTTTGAACCCTTCGTTGGGTCTGCTGTTGTGATCATTGACGTCGTTATTCTTCGACTCGCTTTGCGTCTTCTCAAGTTGGAGTTTACCAAAGGGTCTGGTATGTTGCATTCCATGTATCACCTGAGGTATTCTCTTCACTTAGCTACGGCTGTTCTGCATCACAATATCACGAACATCACATCTGTGAAGGTGGTGAGTACAGATTTAAATTCAGTCCCACGTCGTCTCTCACCGCATAAGTACATTTCTAGGGTCAGGTCAAGACCTCCACATAGCGCATTCGTCGATTGTGCTACCGTAACGTCATTCTGGATACACCATGATGATGCTGCGAGGAGCCTGTTGTGCCGCCTATGTTTCCTTCACTGATCCGGCTATCCGTCAACCTTGAAAAGCTCGCGTTCTACCCAAGAGGCGATCAAATGAGGTACGTACAGACATGATACACAATTTCCTTTCACTCGTCAAACACGGCTCTGCTCAACTTCCGCGAATATCTCCTCCCATATACCATCCATACTCCACGCCGCGGCCAAATGACCGCCTTCAAACTCGATGACCTTGGTGTTCTTGTACTGCTCGACCAGATACTTCGACATCTTGAACATGCTCGTATCACCCTTCCCCACGACGATGACGACCTTCTTCCGCGCATGCTCCTCGTCCAGCTCCGCGATTCTGAATCCCCAGTCCGCATGGAGCGCGTCCGACGTGCCAACGAAGCCCGCCCACGACCGGCTCACGCTCTTCACCATTCCCTCCGCCATCCGCCTTTCAAACTCTCCCTCCGCGACGCCGTTCCGCGCGCGCCACGCCGCGAACCGCGCCCTCTCGCCCTCCTCCATGTCGTCAAAATACAACCCCCGGAGGAGCTTCTCCGCAGCCGCGGCGTCGCGCAGCCGGCTCTTCAGCGCGAGCTTCATCGCCTGCGCGACGAGGTTGTTCGGCAGCAGGCGCGACGGCGCGCCGACGCCGAGCCAGTCGCGCCAGGTGAGCGCGCTGTTGTACCCCGCGTGCTCGTGGAAGGGGCTCATCGGCGCGGCGAGCATGAGCGCGACGATCTGCCGGCCGTGCGGGAACTTGTCGTACGGCGCGCCGGCGAGGATCTGGGCGGGGCAGGTGCCGAACGAGCCGCCTGCGACGTAGATGCGGAGCGTGGACGTCGCGGGGTCGTACGACGGGTAGAGGTGCTCGAAGAGCGCGCGGACGTCGGACACGACCGTTTCGGGGAACGTCGCGCCGGCGGGGAGGGGGGAGGTGTTCCCCCAGCCGGGCAGGGTTGGTGCGATGTAGCGTGCACCGCGGTCTCTGATGGTCTTGGACGGCTTGGACGCGTCGCCGATGGTGAAGAGGCCGTGGCACCAGAGCACGACGATGTCGCTGTCGACAGGTCCGGAGTGCGAGTACGCGAGCGTGCGTCCACCGGCGAGCTTGAGGTAGTCCTCGGAACCCGAGTATGGTGTGTCCGTATGTGAAGCGCCGGCGGCTGAAGGAGTGGGATCTGTGACAACTTCGCTCATGTTGTGCAAGAAATGTGAGAGGGGGCAAGGAGGTCGATGGGTGGCGATATTGCACACTATGGGTCCAGTTTCTTATATGGGCGAGTACACATGTTGGCCAGGATTGGCTAGCGCAGCACCTAGCCCTGCCGTCTGCGGATCTGGAACATGCCGCTGTCAGTTCTGTCACAAGAATCGACTCCGAACCTGGCGAATGCATACATATGTACCTTCGGGTGCTGTGCGTCTGCTGCTGTGCAACTAGGCTAGCAAAGACGCGAGTGAGTCACTCTAGGTGCATATCGAATGGAACTGCGCGACTGCTTCGGCTGTTGATATCCCACGCGGCAGCGGCGCAGGGCCCGACATTCACGGTAGATGAGGGAGACTGGTTGGTTTCATGCCGATGAAGGACACGTGTATGGTCAGCTACGGAGACTACGTTGAGGGGCCAGGGGGTGAAACATTGGGGCCTAAATAGGTCGCGCTTTGCCAATCGTTGCCCAAGCCAACATTCGACTGTGTCCCGCGGCGGGTGCGACCTTGAATAGCTCGAGCTGCCCAATGCTATGCACAGATAGAATGACCTCTTAGACCAGGTGTCCAGGAAGTAACAGAGCGGCGGGCCTAATTCGTCCTGACATCGATCGTGTCGACGTCTTCAAGCTGGATGGATATATTCGGGCGCGCGGGATCCAGGACTTCAAGCAGAACAAGAAGCGGCTGAACAGGGAGGAATAGTTGGGTTGCAGATTATCGATTATCCTGCCTTTACCTTCTAGAGGTAGAGCGAACATGGGTTAGCCCAGATGGATCCAAGCCAGAGATTGCGGTGGTGTCGGCACTCGAGAGTGTGACGGCAAAATATACGTAGTGACCAAGAGGCAATTAAAACCATACCGCCGCGCAGGAAAGAGAAGCCTACGCCACGCCCGAGGGCCGAAGGTGCATTTTGTTCTCTCTGACTTCCTCGGCGGGATGCCCAGTGGTTGGTTTTTGTATGAGACTCAGGCTAGGGCCTAGGCCAGCCTGTGCCTGAGGATATCTGCTTCCTAATTTGGAAAGGCAAGCGCGCAGTAGCAAACGCTGCTCGAGTGGCAGTGTTCCGCATTTCCACTGAATCGCAACCTCAGTCTTCAAGGCGCCGAGTTGGGAGCATCCAGAGCCTCACAACAGTGCCTCGGTATGAGTACTTTATCACTTGCAATGTGTCATGCCTCATGTACTCTCCCCTACAGTCAATCTCGCGTGCCGTTGCCCGATTCAGAGGATTGAACCTGCGGCGCGCCAGCCTGAGAGCCTAGCTCTAGTTACGGTATGCGCTGTGATCACGACAGACTACATTCATCTGATTCCTGGACTTGTATAGCGTGGACTCCCGAATGGCCTTACATTCCCTAGATTCTCGCAGCCAACTGCTCGAACGACGGCGTGCAATACTGGACCAGCAGGACCAGCTGCGCCAGGAACAGACGCGATTGGACTGCGCGCTCAAGGACGTGGACTACCTACTCAACGCAACTCAGCCCATCAACCGGCTCCCAAACGAGATCCTGACCGACATTTTCGACCGTTCATTCAACGGAGCGTTGTTCCTCGATGACTATTCCTCACTCATACGTAAAACCAGAGTTCGGCCTCGCGGGGCAACGGCACGAACAGCAGTAATCCCTTCAGTATGTCGCCACTGGAGAACGGTGGCCTGTGGCACGCCCCGTCTCTGGCAGACCATCCACATCCGTTCTAGCTCCAACCCTGATTGGCTCGCCTTATGCTTGACCCGTTGTGCCCAGGTACCGGCACATGTCACATTAGAGTGTACGGTTGACAAAAAAGTCGTCTCCATCCTCTCCTCTTCCCGACCCATCATTCGCTTCCTCTCCATTCCTCGTGCGGAAATCCGCACAGCTCTTATCCGGGACCTCCTTGCTGGAGGGGAGAGTTGGCCCAGACTCGAAACGTTACACATCGAGTCGAGGGTCCCCCTGGACCGGGATGACACTGGCATCCAACTGCATACCTCGCGGTTCCCCGTCCTTCACACGTTGACTCTTGACGGCCTCGCTCTTCCTAGAGATCGAGATCCGTCAACATATCCGAACAACCTCCGCAACCTCACGCTGCGAACCCGAGCATGGCGCATTTCGGTAGATCATATCTTGGCCATTGCAGGCTCAATGCCGCACCTCGAGAGCCTGGACATGCGCATCGCGAGCTCCATCTATCAAAGTCCACCGCCGAGAAACACGATTGTGCTGCCCGCGCTCCACACCCTCGTACTGAGCATCAACTTGCACCAAGTCGCGAAACAAGCTCTGGCCGTGCTGCAGTTCCCAGCCGCGACCGAGGTCTCTATCAAAGTCTACGTGACATTGCAAGACCCCCAGACCATGTTCTCCATCCTGCCCCCTGATCCCACCTCCGTCTTCCCTTCACTGGCCACCATGGACACTGTGGACCTCCTGATTTCCTCCGAGCATGAATGCTACCAGATTCGTGCTCGCAGCGCGAGAGGGGGCACGATCTCGTTCACCCTCACGTCCCGGGAAGACGTCGACTGGGACTCCGGTTTCCCGCATTATCTCGAAGATCTCGGCCGCCTCTTCTCCGCCGCACCTCTCACCACACTGAACATCTGTGCAGACAGCTTCGGCGTTGACAGCATCACCGCACCTGTGCCAACCTGGAGCTCAGTGCTCGCTCGCCTGCCCGCGCTCGAATCATGCACGCTCAGCGGCTCGGACTACCCGCACGAGTTCTGGGAGGCGCTGCAGGGTATCGGCCCCAGCTCGACATCAGCCGTGAACGACATCATACCCTGTCCACGTCTTAAAGTCGTCAAAATGTTGGGGTGGTGGACGATCGAGTGCCAGGACGCCCGCTTCTTGGCGATGCCCAACGCGCTCCGTCACCGCGCGGCGCTTGGGCATCGTCTCGAGTACCTCGACGTGATCTCGTTGGACGTTGCCAACCTGGCGCCCGATGAAGAATATGTGCAACAACTAGAGCAGGTAGTCGGGGAGCTGATGTGGGAGAGGAGGGAGGGGCGATCGTAAGTGTTTGTGAAAATCCATCGGTTTTGTTCGTTCGCTGATGTAGTCGGTGCGTGACAGCCTCAAAGGAATCGTAGATGATTACCGCCAGTCTATGACCATGAACTGAATTCGTTGCCAGACCTGTGAATCCGTGAAGTTGGAGTGTGTGTTGCTTTCTTGGATACCCATGAATATCGTGGGATCCAGATCGATGGCTCAGACCTTAGGCAAGAAGAGCGAAATGGAGGTTCAAGTTGAGCGCCACTGTGTTCGAGTCCGAGACCAGAAAGTCAGGAACTTGAAGCTTGGGGTGACGCATGCAGTCATGCGTCAAGGATGACTGATGAACGACTGCGGGGTGACGACGGGGTTGCCAGAGAGGGGTGAGCACATGCTGCGAAGGTTCGCTACGCATGGGAGCCATTGAAACGCAAGCGGAGGAGGAGAGCCCAGGGGAGAGACGGAGGGCGGCAAGTGCCGAGCGCTGGGGAGGATGGGGGAAAATATCACAAGCCTTGGATGTGGGGTATGATACACTCTTACGGAAACCGACCATGGCCCTCTTCTCGCCGTCCGAGTCTGCGTATCTGACCTCCTTCCTCTCCACCGTCGACCTCGACTCCTCCATCTCCCCAGATGGCTCCGTCGACCCTGGCATCGCAGACCGCGTCCCCCATCTCCAGGGCAGCGAGGCCCTCTCCAAGGCCACAAAGGACCTCATGGCGCTCGACGTCCCCCTCGCCTCCTCGCCTCCATACCACCTCGCCCCCAGCACCGCACACACCCTCCCACAGCAGCACACGCCCGGGCCCAGCTACTGGCCGAGCATTCCGGCGCCCGACTCGGCAGCGTCCCTCAGCTCGGCTACCGCTCAAGGCGTCCTCAAGTTTGGCGTACGCTCCTCCTCTCCTGCCAACTACCTCCCCCGCGGCCTCAGCTCCTCCATCGCGTCCTCAGATGCCGCGCGATCCGTCCCCCACCTCGACAGGTCAGCGTCCGCCTCGGGCACGTCCTCCGCATACCTGACCCCCTCGCAACCACCACCACCACAACCGCACCTCCAGATCGCGCCTCTACGCGGGTTCGACCCCCAGACGGCACCTTCAAGCTTCACCCTCCCTCCTATTTCAACCTCGGGCTTCCCGAGCCGCGACGCCTCGGCGCGGCCGTCTGCAGTGCCCTCACCCGCATCGGCCCCGTCTGTGCTCTCCGGCACGCCTGCCAATGCTTCTTCGAGCACAGCAGGAAGCACGGCGAAGCGGCCGCGCCCGACGTCCTCGCAGCCCGCAACAGATCCGAGCGCCGCCAAACGCGTGCGCCGGTCGCCGTCGAATACACCCGTGCTCCCCTCGAGTTCAAGTACGGCCCCTGACGGACCCGACTCGCTGAAATCCCGCCGGCAGAGCAAGGGCAACTCGTCTGCTACTGCTGCTGCTGATGCTCCGTCCGCTGCCCCGTCGACGACCGCCAAGGGCACGCTGCTGTCTCCGTCCCAGAAGCGCGCGAATCACATCCAGTCGGAGCAGAAGCGCAGGGCGAACATCCGGAGGGGGTACGAGGCGCTGTGCGAGACTGTGCCTGCCCTGCGCGAGGCGATCAAGGCAGAGGAGGAGCGCGAGCGCGCCAAGGAGATGGAAGCGTATGAAGAGCAGAGCGGGAAGGGCAAGGCACGGGCTGGGGTCGGGGCAATCGCGGGAGTGGAGAAGGGGAAGAAGAAGAAAGGGAGAGGCGAGGGCGGGGAGAAGCCGGACGGGCGGGCGGGCCCGCGGAGCGAGAACGTCGTGCTGCAGAAGAGTGCGTGTCTTGTCTGTTTCGTCGGTTGCGTTTCTCTCTTTTGCGACGCTCGCTTGTGCCTGCCTCTCAACCGGCTCTTGTTCTCGCCCCCGTCCCTCCACTTTCTTTCCAGTGCGTTGACTGGCGTAACTGACGGTTTGCGTGTCCTTGCAGCGATCGACTACATCACCGACCTCCTTGCGGAGCGAAGCTCACTGAAGCAGCGGTTAGAGCTCGCGCGAGGAATGCTGCCCCTCGGACACCCGGCTCTCCCTGTAGATCCACATCACCTAGACGCGTCCGGTACTCCTCTATGGGAACGGGAGTGGAACGGCGGCATGGACCTCGACATCGGTGCAGGCGGAGGAGGCGGAGACGAAGACGGCAGTGAGGATGAAGGATGATTCAAGACAGACACCAAGACAAAACGGAAATACAGGAATAGGCAGGACACGGAGGCTTGTGATGGCCTGGACGGTACACACTACATATGGCGCAGTGCTCATTGCTTGGGATGCTCTTGAGTGTCGAGTTTAGCAGTACACATCGACCCACTTGGACGGACGGTGCTGATGTGGAGGGACGTGCATGCGTGCGTGCGGACTGTATACTAATACACTATGTAGATACCCTGTCAGTACAATACAATGAAATCACACAGCTCTAGGGATAGCGAGAGGAGGCGGAGACGCAGACGGGGGAGTCTTGCGCGCATGCTCAGAAATCGTCGTCGAAGTCTGCCTCCATGTCGATGTTGAAGAAGAAATGCTGTCCAAAGTGTGCATGGTGAGCACGCTGCACGTGTATCCACCCTTGGACCGGGCGCAGGGTGGGTGAAGAGCGCACGAACCTTGTACAGGCTCATGACCTTGATGACCCACGCCTCGAGGTGGAAGATCTTCTTGTTCCCTATGCGCATCCGTGCCTCCTACAGACGTGTAAGGGTGAGTCCTCCCAGTCTGAACTTACGCAAGAAATGACGTACGTATATCGCAGCCCAGTGCATGATGTCCGCCTTGAGCGCCTCATCCACTTGCTCGACCACGCGGTCTGCGATGGTC
Organism: Earliella scabrosa; assembly: GCA_022605405.1. Classification (NCBI taxonomy): domain Eukaryota; kingdom Fungi; phylum Basidiomycota; class Agaricomycetes; order Polyporales; family Polyporaceae; genus Earliella; species Earliella scabrosa. The sequence goes on from JABYQQ010000012.1 coordinate 1,268,058, forward strand.
TGCCCAGACAGGTTAGCAGTCCGCATCGAGGACACACGTCACGACCAGAACAGAGAGGGAGCAAATGACAGAGGGGGCAGGGCCGGCGACAGGTAGAGGTGGACGAAGACGCACCTTGAGCACAACTGAGGGCGGGATGCAGTGGCTGAGGAGCTCGTAGAGCTTCGTCCGGACCTCCATCACGCGCGCGGGCGACTGCTCCTGGATGATCATGTCCGCGACCTTGTGGCAGTACGTCTCCCAGTCGGGCTTCGCGATGCTCAGCGCGCTCGCTTCGAGATCCGTGCTACCCGCGCGGTTGAACGTCAGTGGAAGGCACAGGTGTGAGGGAATAGGACACGGACTTCTGCATCTTGAGGGCCTCGAGGACGAGGATCGCCTTGCGCATGTTGCCGCCCGCGTCCGCGGAGATGAGCCGCGCCGTCTCCTCTGGGATCGCGAAGCCCTCACGCTTCCCGACGTAGTCGAGCACCGTCTGCATCTGTCAAACCCAGCGCCCCCGTAGCGCTGCTGTCAGCCTGGGGACGGCGGTGGATGGGAGGCGACGCACCTCATCTGCGTTGGGTGCGGCGACACGCATGAGGAGACAACGGGAGCGGATGGGCGCGATGAGTTTGCTCGTGCTGTTCGCGCAGAGGACGAGGCGCATGTTCGACATGTACTTCTCCATCGTCCGACGCAGGGCGGCTTGCGCGTCGCGCGTGAGCGAGTCCGCTTCGTGGATTACCACGACTGGACAAGATAAGGTGTGAGGAAGTGAAAGGAAGGTGGTTGGAGGACCCGGGTGAGTGAGGGTCTACGGGAACGGCGGGAGAGACGCACCTTTGAAACGTTGCTTCGCGCTCAAATCCACCTGCTGCGTCTGCGCGATCTCCTTCAGGATCTCCTGGATGACGACCCGGTCGTAGTTGCCCACTTCGCTGCGCGCCCGCACAAACAGCGTCACGACCTCTGTTGTCCGCACCAGATCTTATGAGCGCGTGGCCACGTACCTGGGTGTGATTTCTAGATGATAGTTGCTCTGCACGATGTTCACGTCCAGCTTGCGCTTTGTCGGGGTCAGGAAGACCCGCTGGTCAATCTTGATCTAGAGTACGGTGAAGGTACGGCGTTCAGCTTGTTCCTCAGCCCGGCTCTCCCACTGCAATAGTAAGAGGAGGAGGAGGGGGGAGGAGGGACATACCTTTTCAGCACCCTTCCCGAACAGCTCCAGCAGCGTTCCCGCTATCCGTGTCTTCTTGCCTGCACCCGACGGTCCGTAGAACAGCATGTGCGGGAAGTCCCCCGAGGCAGCCTAAAGACGGAGCCAGAAGTACTTAGCGCAGTGTTCAGCTCGACGACAGGCGGGGTAAACAGACGAGAGCCTTTAACCGTGCCGAGAGTCCATGGTGGTAGTGTAGCTCGTCAAGCGATCGTGGCCGGTGCTATCGGTTCCCTAGTCAGACGCAACGAGAGTGCAGCGCACAGAAAAGGGGACATACCTTATCTACCCAGAGAGACATCTTGTCGGCGGCCAGTCGAGGAGGAAGGATGCGCAGTGGCGAATGGGCGGAAAACCGACCTTCCTGCGTCACGCCACGCGACTGCTGTCGCGTCATGTCACAGAGTGTGACGCGACGCGCCTCCAAGATGCTGTGTCACGCCTTGTGAGATCTCTTTCAACTTTGGAACTACGACTCTCTGGCGCAGTATGCACAAAGATTGACCATGTATCCTTTGCACTCCGGCTTGGAACAGTCTGAGTCACATGCGGAACGCTGAGTCAGGCTGAGGACCTCCAGGAGCATGGTGCGCAAGCCTATTTTCTTGTTTGGGCTACCGTGCGATCTCATGCATACCGTCGAAGGATGCCGAGTCAGTCTTCAACTTCCTCGATGGAGCGAAGCGATGGCGCCTTATGTTCATCGACGCACGTCATTCAAGTCGACATCCGCTGACAATCCGATTCTATGCACGTCGTCATTCAGATACGGACTCCAAGTTCGTCGACTCGGCGACTCAGCAATGCAGCGGTGCCTGACTCCGAGTTGAACAGTTATCATGAGCTGGCGTCTCCGTAAGTTCCTTCGGGCTGGCTGATGGTTGACCCATGGTATCGCTGCCGGCGTACGATGACTGTTCCACAAGGTGACTAACCCATGCGATGAATAAGCCCGAAAGAGCGGACAATACTGCAGCACCTCAACGACTATAAGTGTTCTCGCTCAATAGGTCGGTCAGAGCATTCGCCCATCCCATCCTGAACTCTACATACATAGACTTCTCACCCCTTTTCATCCCTGCCGACTAGTACAGACTATGGCTATGGGACCGTATGTGTGGTTAATTACCGGGTACGTACAACTCGCATGATTCCACAGGTCCGGAGAAATGCGACACGATGACGACGCCAGACGCTCAGCGCGAGCCGAGGTATCGGCCTCGAGATGACGCGACAGCTCCTTCAGTCCCCTACCAACACCGTGCTCGCAGCATGTCGGACACCGTCCAAGGCGGTCGCGCTCCAGGCCCTCGCGAAGGAGGCGGCTGGCACGCTGCACGTCTTGAAGCTCGACGCTGACAGCCCGGAGTCTATACGCGCGTCCGCGGACGAGGCAGCCAAGATCCTAGGAAACACGGGCATCGACTACATCATCAACAACGCAGGGGTACGTGAACGCCCTGCTTCCCCGGCGTCCGCCGTCGACTGACAGATTCCACGTGCGCGCCCCGACAGGTCGTCGTCCAGAACGACGGCGCGTTCGAGGGGAACGTCGACGCGCTGGTGAAGACCTTCGTGACGAACGTCGCGGGCCCGGCGTACGTCTCGCACGCGTTTCTCCCGCTGCTCGAGAAGGGAGGGAAGAAGACGATCGTGAACGTCTCGAGCACGGCTGGCAGCATCGGCTCCGACTTCAGCGCGGACCAGACGTCCTATGCGGTCTCCAAGGCGGCGCTGACCATGCTTGTACGTCCCCAGGAGCTCTGCAGCTTTTCGGCGCGCGGTTGAGTGCCATGGTTCGCGCTGACGCGGATGTGCTCGCCGCCCTGACACCACAGACGTATAAGCAGGCAAAAACGCGTCCGGATATCACGACGATCTCGATGTGCCCCGGATGGCTGGTGACAGGTACGTACGCCGCGACTGTCCGATAGCGTGTCGAGTCCAGAGTTTGACGTCATGGCCGCCGCTGTGGTCTGCTAGATATGGGAGGACCCAATGCGACGCACCCTGTGTCGGTCGGGGTCGAGGGCATACTGAAGGTTGTTGCGTCGCTCACGCCCGAGAAGTCGGGTCAGTTCGTCAACTTCAAAGGAGAGCACGTCCCGTGGTGATGGTAGATTTGGAGGTCGTGGGAACAGTGTATACCATTCAGGTTGCAATCGCTAGCCACCGTGGGTGTGTTTGGATGCGCAGCGCAACGTTAACCTGAACTCAGGCTTGACTGAGGTGGGCCTTGAAATCATGTGCTGTCACCCTACCGAAGGGGGCGTCCTCGCTCCGGCGCAAACAAGGCGCAAAGGGCAAATGCAACATCATGGGGTGACACGGTATCGCAGTACCCCGGTACAGGTGAACACGTGGAACGTCATCTGTTGGCAACAGTGAGGTTGCGGTGAAGTTCAGCATGTGGCCTGGCCTCCGTAATCGCGCACCCGGCGCCACCAACCGACAAACCCGAGCACCAGTTCACAACCACATGCACGCACGTATATAAGACGCGTAGTACGCCCGTGCAGAAGTACTACATCGTCAACGTCACAAAACCAACCCATGCAACGCAATAAGTGAGTCGTACAAACAAACAAGCCATTGCTACACTACTACAAATTAGATTCCTCTTCTGCCAGTGGCCCGGAGTCCGGACCCATGCGTCGTGTATGGTCGTGTAACTGCGTGCGCCGTGTATACCTCGAGAGTCGTCTATGCTGCGACTGCGACCGCGACCCCGCACCCCCTCGAAAGCAAAGTGTCTGCATCTACTAGTAGCACGACAATACGGGGATCTCATGCAAGAGCGTTCCCAGCCGGGGTCACTGGCACCGTGCCGTCCTGGATGATGCTCCCCCGGAGCTCATCCCGCTTCAGGTGCAGCTCCGCCTGCCCGCCCTTCAGTTGCTCCACAGTCGGATGCGGGAGATCGCCGCTGTGCTGCATGGGCGTAACAGGAGATGAATCCGAAGATGGGGACTCGGCCACCGGCTTCGTGTCCTGCTCGGGGAGCTCGATCCGGGTCATCTCCCGCACGAAGGACGTGCCCCAGTATGCTGCCGAGTACTTGTTCACGTACTACGGGGCGAAGTCAGAGACGAGTCATTTGCAGGTGGGTCAACGGAACCTCACCTTGAACAGCTTGCGGTGGTTCTCCGCTCGCGTCTCGGCGTCCATGGTGACCGCCTGGAAGATCGCGTCTGCGACTTCTTGTGAGTCCCAAGGGTTGACGACGATACTGCCGTTCAAGCTCTGAGCCGCGCCCGCGAACTCCGAGAGGATCATCACGCCCTGCCGCTGCTGCTGGCACGCGACGTACTCGTAAGAGACCTAACAAACTAATTAGCGGGCCATATCCAAACGCGAGAGCAAGGCGACATACCAGGTTCATACCGTCTCGTGTACTAGTCACGAGACACACGTCGCTGACGGCGTACAGCGCGCAGAGCTCGTCGAAAGGCAAGCTCTTGTGCATGAAGTGGATCGGCATGAAGTCGACGGTTCCGAAGCGGCCGTTAATACGACCGACGAGTTCGTTCACAGTCGCACGGAGGTTCTGGTACTCCTCGACATCCTGTCGTGATGGGACGGCAAGTTGCGCCAGAACGACCTTGCCGATCCATTCAGGGTGTTGTGTGAGGAAGAGTTCGAGAGCGTGCAGCTTCTGAGGGACACCCTTGATGTAGTCCAGACGATCCACGCCGACGATGACTTTGCAGCCGGCGAAGCGCTGCTCGAGCTGAGCGATCCGCTTCTGTACCGACTCCTTCTTAAGGTTGTCGATGAACGACGAAGGGTCGATGCCGATCGGGAAGGTTCCGACGTGCGCTAGTCGCCCTTCAAACTCGACACCGTTCGGCATGGTAGGAAGGCCAAGGATACGTGTACATGATGAAAGGAAGTGTCGAGCATAGTCGTACGTGTGGAATCCGATGAGGTCCGAATAGAGGATACCGAGGAGGATCTCCCGTCGGACAGGAAGAATTCTGAATCGGGGTCAGCCTGGTATTCGACACGGGAAGTGAAGCGGAACTGAAGAGTGCGCGTGTGACGGAACAACCTTCGCGGGTCTGGTCGAGGACCAGCGACTGAATAAGATCCGCGAGTCAGAAGACGAGGCACGAGCGGCACTCCGGGACGAAGGCGCGTCTCACGGGGCCAATCAGGGGAGATCGGACGTCTCGAAAGCGGGCATGTGGAGCGAAATGGGACAAAATGGACGAGAGCGCGCCAAAAGGCAAACGGGAGCGCGTGGACTGACCTGTAGATCTCACTGGACGGGAAGGGTGTGTGCAGGAAGAAACCAATCTTGATGTCGGGGTACCTCGGAGGCGGTATATCCTCGCAGTTGACGCCATCGAGGATGCGGTCGACCTCGTTCGCGGTCATGTCCCCAACATTCTGGGTGCCGTCGATGAGGGTACGGAGGAGGAGGGGAAGGAGCATCAGGTGATAGTCTTGGACCCAGACCATGGAGCCCGGTTTGAGCTGAGACATGATGGCCTCGGCGAAGGCCATGTTCGCCTGACGGTAGGCAAGCCAGTTCTCGTCCTCGAAGTTCATCTCGCCAGGGTGGTAATGGAAGAGGGGCCAGAGAATGGAGTTGGAGAAGCCGTTATAGTGGCGGTCTGCGACGTCGTCGTCGAGGTAGACGGCTTGGCACGAGTACTCCTCCCTGAGGCGGCGGTCGACGATGGGTCTGTCCTTGGGAGGAATGAAGAAGCCGGGCCAGCCAATCCATGTGAAGGACATGGACTTTTTGCAGCCGGAGAGGGCGGAGACGAGACCGCCGGAGGACATCTTGAAGTGGTACTCGCCCGAGGCATCCTTGTTAATGGTGATGGGGAGACGGTTGGAGACGACGATGATGTGCCGCTGCTCGCCGTCGGCGGGGAGGGCGAGGTCGGGGGTAGAGGGCTCGGTGGTGAGCGACATGGCGGGTCCTACTCGTAGGCGGTGACCGTGGCCGTGGTGGTGGTCGGGTAGAAGGAGGAGGGGGGGTAGCAAGTAGGGTTAGGAGCGGGCTCGGAGTGCTTTTCTCTTGTAGTCTCATCGATGATGCATGTGACATCATCCTTGACTGCCGTTTTCTGCCAGAGTCGCGAGACACGCCTGCGCGGGGATTGGCCCAGACCCCGCGCCGGCGTTTCCCCGCAGAAGGCGGCCCAAATCGGGGCGGGCGGCTGTGTTTTCGCGCCGCTTCGGTTCGTTTACGTCTGCGCTTTCTCCGAGCACATCGTCCGCCTCGAGCTATCGCCCCATCGCCTGCCCAGCCTGCGCTCTTCTGGCTGATCGTCGTCCCATCTGCCCCCTTCTCGCCGCTTTCGGCCCTCTGCGCATCGTCCACCGGGTTCCCTCGGATCTGCTACCGTCGAACGTGGGTCAATGCAGACACATCGTTCTTATCACCTTCGCATTGGGGTGCCCACCTCCCTGCACCCCCCGAGTTTCTGTGCTCGTCTGTCACCGCGGGCCGACTCGCAAATGCACATGCTCTCGGGCCTTGTAAGTCTTTCAGGCAGAGATGTATGCAATTCCCTAGTATTCTACGCGCCGTGGCAGTTTCACAGTAGCATCGCACGCGCACGATTAACGTTCAGCGTATACAACGACGACGATGCACCTCGCGAGCTGCTCCCCCAGATCGAGCACAACCCGACTTCGCTGCGACCCCCTAAAGTCTGAGCCTGAGCTTGTCACAACTCTCTCTATATCTGCTGAGGAACCGATGCAAGAACTCGCACATATCGGACTCGCAAGTCAAAACATCGTCGATACTCGTCGGCAACATGGGCCGCAGATTTGCCTTCCTCAAAGATCCGCGTACCCCTTCCAAGTCCGCGGCGCCGTGCCCTCGTTCTTGACCAGATGAACCATTCGGACGGGGTCAATGCCCGCCGATGCGTTAGAGCGCGTCTTCGCTGATCCTCGTGGCCATGTATGATCGTAGTACACATCGTTGTGTCACCGTGAGGTCAATAAGTACGCAACGGCAATAAGGTACCATAAATTACACGGGTGAAGCACTATGTACCTATAACGCCGAGCCTGCGAGGACGGTCAACACAGAACAGCAGACGATCGACCCCCCAACGTCACCCCGAAAGCGAAGGAAGGAAGTGTAGGGGTCCCCATCCAAGTGTGCATACGGCTGAGCGACAAGAATGAGCAAACACAGAACACACCAAGACTCTTCTTTCCCTTGATACTGCTTCCCGGGCAAACCCCGGGCCGCTGACAGACCGCCTCCGCACTCTCGCCCACCTATACTGTACAACAGCGCAAGAATAAACACCACCACCACCACCAACCTCTGAGAGCAAACCGTGGCCACACGAATGCTACAGCAGGCCCGCAGCTTGGAGCGTGCGCGTGAGACGCAGCTCCTCCTCCGTCACCTCCCCCCGGCGCTCGACGTTCTCGTCGTGCCCCCGCTGCGGGGACTCGGGCTCGTCCTGCAGGTTCGTGAAGCCGAACGCGAGCTCGAGGTTGCGCCGCACCTGCTCGTCCCGCGCGCGCTGCTCGGGCGTGATCGGTTCCTGAGGCAGTGAGGCCGCGCGGATCGAAGCCTCCCAGCGCTTCACGCGGTAGAAGCCCACGCACGACGAAAGGAGGAGGAACCAGCCTGCGTTTGACACGACGTGGGGAGGCGTGAGCTACACGGAATGCCAGCGGGGCTGCGGGCTCCCAGCATCAGTCAATCAGCACGCACCGATCGTCATGAGGAGGAGCGATATCCAGTCGCGCGAGGTGATGGCGAGCTGCATTTCCAGGTCCAGGATCGCGTTCGGGTCCGTGGCGTTGTATCCCGAGCTCAGGTCGGCGAACGATGTCGCACCCGCGGTCGCGTTCAACGCCGCAGTGCGCGACGTGTTCCACTTTGCGATCTCCTCCGCCAGTGTCATCGACTCGTCGCCGTCCCCACCCATGCTGAGGCGGCCCCCGCTGCCGTACTGGATGAGACCGAACTGGATGAGGGTGATGCCGAGGCCGGCACGGGAGCCGTATTTTCCGGCGTGAGTGGTGTGGAGGAGGTAGGTGAGGACGAAGCCGGCGAACTGGAAGAAGTACGAGACGAAAGCGGTCATGATGAACGTGAAGACCGGGCCCGATGGGAGCTCGTCGACGATCATGTACGCGTTGGGGTCGAGCGTGCCCGCAGGGGCATGGACGGTGGTCTCCCAGTACGGCGGCACGGCGTCCGCCTGCGCCTCGGCGTAGGACTGCAACAGAGATCAAGTCAGCACACGCATCGCCACCACCACCTGTGGGCTGCCAGACAGGGAGACACGCAAGCAGATGGCAACGCAAGTGGCGAGATGAGCACGGAACGGAACGCAAGAAACGCACCGGCGGGGTCTCCTTCTGCACCTCCTCAGGCACGATGTGCACGTCTCCGTTCGCATCCGTGATCTCGACGCCCCTCGAGGGCTTCGCCGCCACGTTCGCAAACACCCCGTCGTTCTCGGTGCCACCGCCGACGACCCGCGGCGCAGGGGCCTCCGTCGGCACGCGGACGTAATGCTGCGGGAGCAGCGCCCCCGCCGCCCTCCGCCAGAACGACCGCCGCGGCGGCGGGGGCTGCACAGGTGGTGCGGTCGGGACGAAGCCGTTCGAGTTGCCGATGTCGTTCGGGAGCGCACGGGTGGACGGGCCAGGGGGCGAGCCGGGCGGGGGGTAGTCGTAGTCGTAGTCCCGCTCAAAGTCGTATCCGCCGGGGACCGTCTGCGGTGTGGGCAGCACCTCTGGGAACTCGCCGTCGAGCGGAGGGTGGTAGTGGGAGTCCGAGCGCGGGGGCGGCGCCCGCCGGTTCAGGGGGGTGGACTCGGACGAGTCCTGGCCTTCGTCGTCGTCGTCGTCGAACGCGTCGTCGAGCTCGCGCTGGGCATCCTCGGGGGCGTAGCGAGGGCCAGGGAGCGGCGCGTACGACGGAGCCATGGGGGAGAAAGAGAGAAAGAGGATGAGAGGGCGGGGGCAGACCTGGCTGCTACGCTAGAACAGCGCTATCAGACGGCGTTCTGTCATGCAGACGTTGCACCTTGGCGCCAGGCACTCTCCCCATTCGCCACCCGCACTAGACGCTCCGCGGCTGTGCTCTTATGGGGCGGCTCGGCGGGCGGCTTTGGACCTTTACGGTCATGATCAACTTCATCGTCGCGGAATGACATCCTCGCGCATGGGGCAAATGAGGGAGCAGAGATGAAGCTACTGAGCAGCGGATACAGGTGAGCACTCATTGGTTTCGCGCAGGTATTCAGAAGGTTTCAAATTTGACCGCTGACCCCATGGATTCACGGTTTGGCATGGTTATGTGCACCCAGATTAGAGCGTAAGTATAGGATGTCCCCCTCAGGCAAGGGGTATCGAGGGTTCTTTTCTCCGACACGACCCCCCAAAATGTGAATATGGGCCGGATTTGCCCCTACCACCCACCCACCCCCTGTTTTTCACACCATTAGAGACAGAATTTGCTGGACAGTATAGCCCAAGGTAACACTTGACATGAATAGCTGATCTGTTTGTCCCATTTATTTGACTGTAAGCCCCAAATCCTTCTGTGTTTCTACTAAGCACTCGGTAGGTGACCTTATTTAGCCGCCCGCGGACTTCTTTAGATTCCGACACACACCCCTAGTCTCGTACCAAGACCCTCCGTGCGGAGTGTGAGGGGTATCCCAACATTGCGCTCCACCCACTAGGGGTCGTGTCAGTACTAGCAGACACCGATACCCCTTGCTTCAGGATGGTTTTATATCGATCAGCTATGATGAAGCACTTGTCCCAGGCTGCGGGGACTAGGACCAAAAAGTACGGTATTAGGCAAATACTTGAGCATGATCTACAACAGGCTTCAGAGATTAGTTCTTACACGGCACATCCCACCGACGTACCCGCTGAGGTGTGGCAATACAGGCCCAATCCCCTGCTTCCAACACCACCTGGACCCACAAAACCTGGTCCAAGTCGGGGTGCCCGGAGTGTTTCGTTTCTAGTCCAGGGTCGACCAAGAATCATGCCACCGATTCCCAGCGGCTTCATGGCCAGTTTCACCAGCTCGATCCGCTCAAGCCAGCGGTCGCTGCCTCGTGAATCCGGCTGTCCGCTGACTCGGAGCGCACAGTCCTGACGTTTACCTGCATCCATAGGGGTCCTTCGCTGAGCAATGAGTCTGTTCTCTACATCGCCGAGTAGTTCGACCCGTCTCACTGCCTGCACCCAAAGTACATAAAAACGAACCACGGAGGGGTTCGCAGTCTCCAGACACATTCACAAGCACTCCTCATCGAATCGCGAAACCGCTCTTCGACTCTGATCACTCATCTCTAAACAGATACAGACATGGCTGCTATCCGGACAATGCGCGCTGCCTTCTACGAGCCCGGCAACAACACGGTCGTCCTCAAGGACATCCCGATCCCTAAGCCAACCTCCAAGCAGGTCCTGCTACAGGTTGCCGCGGCGGGGGTGTGCCATTCCGACGTCTTCGTCCTCACGGGCTTCCTGCCCGACGCGCGTACTTATATCATGGGACACGAGAACGTGGGCTATGCCGTGGAGTACGTGCAACGCTGTTCTGGTTTCTTCTGGACCCCGTGGCTAACCAGTATGCAGATGGGGCAATGAGGTTACTGGCATCATTGCAGGCAAGCTGTATGCAGTCTGGGGTATCACGCCGTGCCCGAGGGTCCTACAAGGCTTTTCGCCGCTCTCGGATAGCGTCGGGCTGGGCGAGAACGGCGGGTTCGCGGAATTTATGGCGGTAGACGCGAGCGAACTTGTTCCAGTCGTGAGTGTTCTCATTCATTTCTCTATGCGAGGTCTATGGACCCGGGGTGTTGATATGATCCCCACACAGCCCGACGGACTCGCGCCTGAAATCGCCGCTTGTGCTACTGACTCGCTGTTGACCGCTTACAACGCGATCCATAACGTAGCTGGGGTTAGTTAAACTTTTCAGGACTAGTACATAGCACAAATGCTGAATAGTCGCCCCAGCTGCGCCCCGGCACGACCAAGCGCGTGCTCATCTACGGCGTCGGCGGGCTCGGGCACCAGGCGATTCAGCTCGCGAAGAGCTACGGCGCGACCGTCTACGCCTGCGACTACAAGCCCGAAGCGCGCGAGTTGGCTCTCTCCCTCGGCGCGGAGCAGGCCTTCGACCACGCCGCGCTCACCGCTGCCACTCTGGATACGGCCGAGAACCCGTTCACGGTGGACGTCGCGGTCGACTTTGTTGCGGATGCCCAGTGTATGTGTAAACGACCGCTCGGCTCGGCTTGTTTGGTGTACTGATTCGAGTCCGACGATGCCGCCAGCGTTCCAACTCACGTCGGCTGCGGTCAAGAGGGTGGGCGGCGACCTCAGCAGCGACGGCGGACTCGTTGTCCTTGTAAGCTTGAGCATTGTTCCTCTTCGCTCTCTATCAACGGATTCACCGTGTTCTAGGTGGGTTTGTCCGGTGAGCAGTTCGCGTTCCCGGCCGCTGTTTTCGTCGCCTGGCACATCAACGGTAAGCCGGCGTTGTCACATCCAAATATCGTTATTTTCGCTGCTAACCACATGTAAACTACAGTCAAGACTGCAGTCTCCGGGACGATCGACGACCTGAAGGCATGCCTCGAGCTCCTTGCCAAGGTGCGTTGAAGAACTGTGCATACACCGTACACTGTACTGAGCAAAACCTCATCATGTCCTCTCATACCCGCAGGGCACCGTCAAACCCATCGTGTCGACTGACTCTCTGGAAAACGTCAACGATGTACTGGATGCACTCCGGGCCAGCGCTGTCACGGGGCGTAAGATCATAGTCCCTGGCTCCTGTGGCAATGTAGAACCGTTGAGTTGCCGGGACCCAAGTTGCTTATGATTGAGGCACAGGGCAGGAGGCGTTGAACTGCGGTGGTTTGTGGGTTTGCGTTGCACACGAACTTATAGCACAGACTTCCGTAATTACGGATCCTTCGAATTGAAATGCAACGACTGCACAATCACGGAGGCGGCTTGAGCCAACCACGTCAGACTACACTAGAGGCGTCGTTGCCTCAGCAGTAAAACACGTTACTACAAGTACAGAATGGTGCGATATAGGATGGGGATGTACACAGCGACGGACAATGATGTTTCTGCGATATGCGACGAGCAGACAGATGAGAACACAACACAAGTCCCAGAGAAGAGAGAAGACGTTCAACCGAGCAGGCCCTTCACATACTTCAAGAGATCCTTGCCCTGCCGAAACAAGATCAGTACTTATCACACAGCGAGAGAACAGCACAATGACTTACCCCGTGGCTCTTGACCCCAGCAACCATCGCCTCGATGGAACTCGCGCCATCATCCACACTCTCTCCAGTCTCGGCAACGCTCTCGGGACGTCCACTGGGCATCCGGTTGAGACCGAGCCTCTGCCGCTGCACGTTCCCATACCGCAAGACAACCGTCATGATCGCCCTCCAGCCCTCGATAGCCCCAGACTGAGCGTTCACCTGTGACGAGGAGCTGTTCGTGCTCGCCAAAGACGCAAGCGACGTCGACCGCTGATGTCCCTTGGGCTGGGCAGAAGTCGGCGAAGGGGCCGGGAGAGACGGCAGCACGGTGGAGCGGACGACGTAAGGGCAGTAGGGTCGGTGTTCGCGGAGTATGTCGAGCTGGCGCTGTGGCTGTTGCTTCTTGTTCGCATCGCCTTCGCCGCTCATGGGTTCATCCATATCGACAGGCTTGGGAAGGAACGCCCACAGCCCTACCCGCCGTTGGCACATAGGACAGTGCAGGAGGGTTGCGTCCGCACTTAGGCTTCCGCTGGAGACAGAATGTTGCGATAATAGCGACATTGAAGTCGGGGGTCGAGGTGTCGAGAATGTGCGACTCGGCGTAGGTGTACCATCCCGGGCGACGGAGGAGGCACGCGAGCTGAAGTTGCGCGATGGCGTGGCAGGAGCTACAGAACTTGCGCGAGAGATGGAAGGGGTTCTCGTGGGTTCCGGAGGAGCCGGAGGGAGGATGGACCAACCAAAGAGAGCCGTCAAGACGGCGGTCTCGGAGGGTTCTACACGAGGGATCGAGGTAATGGAAGCGCTTGAGATCGATTCCTCGGACGGTGTTGATGACTCTACCCCTTCAAAAATTGAAGACGACGACGGCAACGACACCGACGAGATGATGGAGTACAACGACTGGACCTGAGTAGCAGTCTGAATGCTCTATGAGATCAAGTCCCAAGTATGGCGTCAGGGGCACTGACCAGAGGATGCTTGATTTCGACTCCTGTCATGACCGTGTCGAGTAGAGCTGCACGAGATTTGATCTCTCGGATTGTGGAGAGGGGGGCTTGGAGAGGGATTCGATAGATTGAATCTGAGTTGGATGAGTGAGACAACGCACAACATTGATCGCATAGCAGACGTACCATCGCACTGACGAGTCTTCCAAGGACAACCATCCTTATGCGCCTCCACTAACTGGGCGCGCTGCTTCTCCACCAAGGTGTTCGCTAATCCGGCCAAGGTTAGTTGAGACCTACCTGCTAGATTACCTTACATACCAGCTTCACGAGTCATGCCGTCCCGGTTGGCAAGGACCCATGAAACGCCGCATATGCCGCAGAGCAAACGGTCCTTCCCATCGTTGATCCACCCGCACTTGGATGCTGCGACCGCATCAATTGCAGCTGGTTTGTTCCCGTAGGTCGACAACTTGAAGGTCGACAGACGGTTGAGGAAGGAGGCAGACGAGGAGGGGCGGTAGTCGCTCGATGAGTCGGTCGGGACGGGCTTCGCGCCTTGACCAAAGCGCAGGGGAAGAACCTTGCGCGTGCGAGTAGCGGTCCGGGAAAGGATGGCCGCGAGGTGAGGAGCGGTCTTGGAGAGATTCTGCAGATCGCCGGAGGCTGGTCTGGAGCAGGGTACACGCTGAGAACCATTGCTCGCACGTCACTTGCCAGAGAGGTCACGTACAGTTTGTTGTCCTTCTTGATGCCGTACTTGGTGAGCATGGCGTAGATGGACCGAGACGTGCGAAGACGCTTCAGGGGAGGGCGAGATGCGGCGGTGGTTTGGGAAGGGGTTGGGCCGACGGCCTCATCGAGGGTCTGAAGGGCATCTTCTAGTTTGCGCTGCGTTGGAGTGTCGTGTCAGTCCACGTTGTCGGGAAACTCGGTTGAGGTGAGACAGACTTTGAGAGACTTGTCCGAAGGTCTCGTCCCGGTGGGAGTGGGAGTGGCAATCGTGGAGGCAGTCTGCTCGGTGACTGTCGACATCCCGAAAGAAAGCTGGTGTAAAGCAGGAAGAAATGAGCACAGCAGTTGGTAGGACGTAAGACTGCAGCAAGCGGAGCAGAGATGAGCGAAGGGTCGAGGGTGATGGTGGCAGAGAGCAGAGAGGCGAGTCGCGGCTGTGGCGGACTCAAACCAGCCACGCGCGCGGAAGCGCCCATGGAGGCGTCAGCACGTGTCAGCGTTTCGTCTGAGCGCAGCACGGGCCGCTCGTCGCTGTGCCTGTGCGACCGCCCACTGCTCTCTGCCTCAGCTACTTACAGGAGTGCACACCGCCGTGTCTCATTCTCTTCCTACCACGTCGCTCTCTCTCCCGTGCGATACCGCACACTATCCGTCTCGATGTCGCTCCCACCGCAGCTGCTTCACTCTCTCGAAGGATTCAAGTATCAAGTCAAGGACGCGTTCTGGGCTCTCTCCTCATGCGTATGCCAGCAATCCGCGAAAATCAAGATTAACGGGAGGACGTGTGCGTGTGGTTTAACAGAAACCATTGTATTGAGGCTGATGGAGGGCCGAAGTCAAGATCATTCGTGTTCTCGGCGAGGGTGGCTTCTCTTTCGTGTATCTTGCGCAGGATGAGACCAGCGGGGTGCGTGATGACCCGCTCCAGCAGTTGTATAGCATGTCACGCTCATATGAACAACAGCGCCAATTCGCATTGAAGAAGATCCGTTGTCCAAACGGGCAGGAAGATGTCCGTCAGGCGATGCGCGAAGTGGAAGCATACAGGCGTTTCAAGTGAGTTCCAAGCCAGCGTTGCATATATGAATGCCTCTAAATCACCACGGAAAGACACCCAAACATTATCCGTATCCTTGTGCGTCACGTTCCTACTCCCGCGCGCATGCGTAAACTAATGAATGATCTTTCGCAGGATTCTGCAGTTGTACAAGACCCCAATGGCGACGGTCAGGTCGTGTACCTCTTTCTCCCTCTCTACAAGGTGCGTTGCCGTTCAACCGCCTTGCCCCGCGTCACGCTCAGCCTATTCCTGGATCGACCCAGCGCGGCAACCTTCAAGACGCAATCAATGCGAACTCGATCAACAACACCCACTTCTCCGAGACGGAGATGCTCCGCTACTTCAAGGGGACTTGCGAAGCCATCCGCGCGATGCACGACTATCGCGCGCCCGTCGGCTCCAGCTCACGCGCGAATCAGTCCTCTTCCTCACGCCATGCACCCTCCGCGCCGAATTCGCCACGTAATTCAGTAGACGAGGACGAGGATGATGAAATGTTCCCCCATCCTGAAGGCGATGCCGATGGTGGCTACTCGTACCATGGCCCAGGCAGCGGAGCGAACGTCCCTCTGATGAGCAAGAACCGTCCGGACGAGCACGACACGATATTCGACGGCGACGAGGAGCTGAATCGGATACAGCATGCGAATGGCAACGCGGCATCGGGGGAGACGGAGCTCGTGCCGTATGCGCATCGTGACTTGAAGCCTGGGTATGCAATATGTTGTCTCGTGGGTGAAGTGATCTTATGGGTGCGCATAGGAACATCATGATCGCCGACGATGGCCAACCTATTCTCATGGACTTCGGCAGCACCATGAAAGCTCGCGTGAAGATCGAGAATCGTTCCCAAGCGCTGCTCCAGCAGGTGCGTTGAGCTTGCCTCCCTCGTGGACCGCCACTCACTGCCTTGTACTATAGGATATCGCCGCCGAGCAGAGCACGATGGCATACCGTGCTCCAGAATTATTCGATGTCAAGACCGGTGTCACTATCGATGAGAAAGTCGACATATGGGTACGTGGTCAGCTCGTATCTTCACATGTCCCGTCCTGAAACAGGATTCTGCCAGTCGCTTGGCTGCACGCTGTTTGCGCTGGCATATTCTCACTCTCCTTTCGAGAACACCCAAACTACGGAGCAAGGCGGGTCGATAGCGATGGCCGTCATGGGCGCGCAGTACAAGCATCCTCCCTCCGCGTATTCACAAGGTCTGCGAGACCTGATTGACTGCATGCTCAAGGTGAAGCCCCAGGAACGTCCTGATATCCACGAGGTGGGTCCTATTCTGCCCTACAGAACGCACGCCATCCATTGACACGCGCTTTCCAGGTTATCCGCCGAACGGACCGAGTCCTTGCCAGCCTCCGGTGATCATGCTTGTTCGACATGTCCATATACCGTATCCTCTGACGCACGTTCGCGCACCCGCTCCTTACTCTTTCTTTATCCTCCGGGCTGTATCTTCACGGACTTCATTGCTAGTATATAGACTATGTATGCGACCATAATCTCCAGCCTCAGACAGCACAAGACTATTCGCTGCGCCGTCTCTTCTTGGCTTTCGCAGAGGGCTTCGCCTGCGCAGCCGTTTTGGCTGGCGACGGTGGTGCGAGCTTCGGTACGGCAGTCTTCGCGGAGGTTTTGGGTTTGTGTTTCGAGGCGCGTTGCGCCTTCGGCGACGCCTCCCGGGTTTTGGTCGGTCTCGACTTCTTCACCGGGGCAGCTGGTGAGTCGTCGCCAGACTCCTCCGTATCCGACCCGGCCTGTTGTGGTCGGACTTTGCGCTTCTTCGCTGGTGGAGGTGTTGTGAGGCCCTTCTCGGCGCGTTCGTCCTCGGTGTCCGACTCAGAGGCGTCTTGGGCGGCCGCTTTCAGCTTCGCCTCTTTCTTCGCGCGATATTTGGCTTTCATGAGCTTTTGTTTCGCACGTTTCGCCTTGATGGCCGCAAGCTTTGCTTGCTGAGAACGTGGCTGGGTGAGATTGTTTGGTATAGGATAGGCTGGAGAGCGAGACGTACCTTCTTCTGCGCGCGCTTCGACAGCTTGCCCTCCGCTGCAGGTTTCTCTGTCTGTTTCTCGGAACGTGCGCGCACGAGGTCGCGCACGTCTGTGTCCGCGTCCACGTCCATCGCGGACTCTCTAAGCTTCGCAAACCGACGCGTGTGTGCCTGGATCCTCAAGAGAGCCTCAGCTGTGCATTCGTGATCTGAGGGGGTGGAATGCGTACACCAGACTTCAAGTGAACCTCAATCATGGTCGGATTCTTGAGGAGCTTTCCTGGGCATACCACGCATGCCTTGACCTCAGGCTCAAGCGAGACGAGGTATAGCGGGTCCTGCAATGCCTCAGAGACCGACATGGGTGGCTCCTCGTCTTCTTCCGAGTCCGACTCGAGTCCGCTCTCCTCCTCCTCGTCTTGGGCCTCTTCATCGTGCTCCTCCTCTTCATCCTCCAAACCATCCTCATCCTCATCCTTGTCGCCTTGTTCAGCCGGCCCGCGCCCCTCGTCCTCAGAGTTGTCCTCGGAGTCTGATGAGGACTCGTCTGAGTCCGTGTCGGCATGCATGCCTAGCATCTCCTTCATGTCCTCGTCCAGGCCGAGCTCCTCCTCCTTCTCCTTCTTGCGTATTCGCTTCTCTACGCGCTTGAACATGGTGCAGGTGTGGTCCTAGATGGGCAAGCCAGAGTGTGCAAGAGTAGGTAGACACTGCAGGCGGACACGCCGGAGCAACTTTTGGGATCGAGAGCGGCGAGATCTGAGATTTGCACGATCGGGAAGTGTAGCGCCCGCTTTTTGGATGTGGCACTCCCGGAGTCTCAGCTTGTCCTTCGCGTCCTCGTCAGCCTCCTCGCGCTCGCTGTTACCCCGCTCTCTTTCACGCCCCAAGAGCGCGTACGCAGTTGTTAGCTCACTCAGCCGCGACACCTTTCCTCTCTGCACATGAAACGCGTCGCGCACGTCCTAGACGTCTCCTCCGGCTTCCGACACTCCTTCCGTCGATACAGAGGCTTCACTAGTCGACCTAGACCAGGCAAAGGAGGATACAAACGTGTTACCCGGGTTGAGGAACACTATCCAGTTGCGCAGAGCCTGAAGGAGGTGCTTTCGCCTGAAGCATGCGAGTGGCTGGAGGACAAGTCGTCCCTACCTCTGGACACCCCCAAGGCAAAAGGCAAGGGCAAGGAGAGGGAGAAGGAGAGCCCTGTCTCGCGCAGTCTCGCGTCTCATTCGGTTCTCCCGCCGTCTCAAGAGAAGCAGTCGTTTGAGGCCGCGCAGCCGATGCGAGACGACTGGATCATGCCGGACAGTGAGGATGGCCAGATGGAGGAGACAGAGCACATACCCGCAGGCACATTGGTCGAATTACGCAGGTATGCATCCTGTTCGCGATGAGCGAGTTCTGCTCCTGAGGCTCACTCGCACACCACCGCGTAGGACGCAAAATGCCGTTCACGGAGTCGTGTTGTTCTCCGTCCTGCTTGGGCGGAGGTGGGTGGTCCATTCCATGACCAGCTCTGGCGAGTTTTGGACCCACCACGAACACGATGTCACCTTCAAGGTACCGGGGTTTGTGAGCAAGGAGCTCGCAGAGCGTTGTGGGATGTTCCCCCAGTCAGAGACAGCAGACGAAGCCGCTGCAAGAGTCGAGTTGCTGCAGAAGCTGCGCGCATTCGAGAAGCGTCACGAGCACAACTGTCACAACATCCCCCACCTTGCTCGCCAGATGTCCTTCTACGACCTCGTCGTACACCCTGATCCAACGCAATGGTCGCTCATATCCGTCCGGGACGCCGCGGAGAAGTTGTTCGGGCAACAGGTCGCATTTTCTGACCAGGAGCTCTTTGCAGTGCAAACTTACCTCTTCGATGCCGGTTACCTCTACGTTGCCATGTCCCGTCGATTCCTGCAAGCTCCCGCCTTCTGGGTTCGCCCTCGCCAGGAGGTCGAGGACATCCAGAGCGTCCATCGCATGGTCCTCAACCACGACTCTGCGTTGGATGCGTTTATCGCCAAGAGCCGAAAGGTCGTTTCTGATGCGAGGAAACGGGCTGTGGAGTCTTGGAACGAGCCACCATCTCGAGAGCCTCTCGAGGACCAAAAATGGACCGAAACAGACCGTGTCCTCTTACGCTTCCTCGTCGCGAGCCTACAAAATCGCCGTATCATTCAAGCGGACCCCTATGACACGCCCGTTGCAATCATCCTAAAGAAGCTCGACATGTACAAGAGTGACATGTATTCCACCAAGATCGTCCATACGTTCCTTATGGAACTCGGCATGGTTGCTCCCTGGGAGGAACTTAACAGCCGGGAGGGAATCCTGCAAGAGTATCGTACAGCTCTGGATACTGCGCCTACGGTTCCAACACCCATTCTTCCGCAGCCACTGGGACCAAGTGATCTGTATTCCAACGACGTGGTCGAGTCCATACGGCATGACTTTGGTAACATGCCAGTATATGTCGTCGATGACTGGAGCGCGGAGGAGCTTGATGACGGTGTCTCGATTGAGCCCATTCCATCCGATCCGGACCACACTTGGCTGCATGTGCATGTCGCTGACCCCACAACACTTCTTCCTCCTACACACGACCTCGCGCGGCAGGCCATGCAGTCCGTCACTTCCAGATACTATGTTCACCGGACGATCCCGATGCTACCTGGGGACATAGGCTTCCACAGGTTCAGTCTTGGCAACAAACCAGGAGAACCGGATGTCGCTATGACTTTCAGCGCAAAGATTAACACGGCGGGAGAGATCGTCGACTACAAAATCCGTCCCTCGATCGTCCGCAACGTGCGCACCATCAAATATGACGAAGTGGATGCGCTGCTCGGTCAGGAGTTCGATGCGTACCGATACCCCTTCGGCGACTCCCTACCCCCACCCCGACGGAGCAAACCGCTCACCGACCCTGCTGTTATTCAAGATATCCGCTCATTAGATCTCCTTTCCCGACGTCTCTGCGAACGACGCGTACGGGATGGTGCGTTGCTCTTTGCCCTCCCCGCGGTCCAGATGAGCATCGACCCTCGGCCTCTTCCAAAGGAGCTCATGGGCGGCGACGAACCATCCGCATTCCGTGGCTTCCCGCAAACCCGTTACTCCGTGGTCAACACACTCGAGTTGGGCTCGCGCGGTATCATCGCAGAATGCATGAAGACCGCCGGGCAGGTCGCGTCCCTCTTCTTCCGCGACCGCGGCATCCCAGCCCTCCGGCGCACTGTAGGTCCTCTCCGGGCGGAGCGGCGCAACGGTCTCGAGCAAGTTTTGGCGTCGCGCACCGAGAACGGCACAGTCGACGTCTACGAAGTGCTCCGCATGCGCGTATCCGCGCCGACCGGGAGGTACATCACCACGCCCGGCCCGCACTCGCTCATGGGCGTGCGCGACGGGGACGGGTACATGAAGGTGACGTCGCCTCTGCGGCGGTTCAACGACGTGCTCGCACACTGGCAGATCAAGCACGCGCTCCTCGCGGAGAAGGGCGAGCGCGCGTCGCCGATCCTCTTCGACGCGGACTGGCTCGCGCGCGCGGCGGACGAGATCTCGGTCCGTGAGCTCGACGCGAAGCGGACGGAGAGCCGCCAGCAGCTGTTCTGGGCGCATTCGTTCCTGCTCCGGTGGATGAACGACCCCGCACGCGAGAAGCGGGAGTACGACCCACTTCGGGTCCTCAAGGCGCGGGTTGTCGACGGCCCCATGACTGTCGTCCGGACGAACGGGTTCCAATGCACGATGTATGTTCCGGAGATTGGGTTGAACGCGCGCATCATGGACTGGCCGGCTAATAGGCGGGTGAGCATGGGAGACGAAGTGGACGTGGAAATCGCCCAGGTGTCGCTAGGGACCAGTCCCATTCTTGACCTCAAAGTCAAGTAAGCCACCCCATCTCTAAGACAATCTATAGATTTAATTGTACCGCACTCTTCTCATAATCTCACTACTCAACCACATGCAAATGTAGCATAGCAAGATCCAATCTAGTCCTCCCCAACTCATGATCTACAACACGCTTATGGCCCATGGAGGAGTTGTTCAGGAGCTAGGCGTCACAACCTTGCGTCCGGTAACCGTTCCAGCCTTCAGCCCGTTCAAGATGTCGTTGATCTTGTCAAATGGCTCAACAGCTACGACAGGCTTCACTACACCCTGTGTACAGCGAGGAGGTTAGCAAATGGCATAGCATGGTAGTCATACGGCAATACCTTGGCGAGAAGGTCAAGGGATGCCTTCAGGTCGTCCAGCGTACCATAAAGCACGGGAAGGACTAGCGCATAGCAAGGGACGTTAGGCGGTGCGCAGAGAACTCAACACGCTCTATTCACCATTGGTGCGCCATTCGATGAGCTCCAACGAGCTCATAGGCAGTTGGTCCGCGGTGAACCCGACCTGTGTTCATCGTAGGCGTCCGAAATCAGAAACACGTTCACAGACGAGACACAACTAGCTTTGCTCACAAGAACGACGAAGCCTCCGAGAGTAGTGATGTTAGCGACGTCCAGTCTCACAGCGGCCTTCGCGAGCATGAAGGCTGGAATGTAAGCACGGGAGCATCAGAGGCATGTCATCATCTATTCCGAGGGCATATACTCACTCTCTTGACTAGCCACGAAGTCGATCACAACATCCACGGTGAACGGAGTCTCCGCCGTCGGAGCAAGGGCAGCCGTGAGCTGCACCAGGTCGAACACCTGGTCCGCTCCGAGCGACAAAGCGAGCTCACGCGCCGCAGGCTTGATGTCGCATGCGTACACCGTCGCGCCGTAGCTCTTCGCAAGCTGAACCGCCTGGTGTCCGAGACCACCGATGCCGAAGATCAAAACTCGTTTCGCCGTACCAGCGGCGAGCTAAATGACTATGAGTTTGAGATGGTTGATTGGAGACAGATTGGGGACGAACCTGAGCGACGTTGTGGACCGCATTGTAGACGGTGATGAGGGAATCGGCCGCGAGACACGCCACCTCCGGTGCAAGGCCCTGCGGCTGCAAAGAAGTGGATTCACCCAATTGCTCCCAAGACATAGAATCCCTCATACTCACTACGGGCACGAGTTCAGCCTGGTTCACGACGATGTACTGGGCAAAACCGCCATTCTTGCCCAAGCCGATGCTCTGGAAGGCGGGAGACAGCGCTGTGCTAGGATGCGCAAGCGCACATGGCACGACATCCCAAATGGCATACAGCTCGCCAACCGTGATGCCCTGGACCTCCGCACCCAGCCTGAAGACGATGTCAGTACGGAAAGCAGGGGCAGAGGATGGGGCTGAATAGGAAGCGCACTGCACTGCATAGCCTACGTTCTCGTGCCCAAGGATGTAGCTACGAGGGTCAGGGAAGGCGGCGGAGAGGACGAAGGTATCGGAGTGGCACACGCCTGCGGCGACGACCTTCAGTAAGACTTCCCGTGGGCCTGGCGTGGGGATCGGCACGTCCTGCAGGACGAGCTCGTTGTGCCCCGGGACGTAGAGGGCCGCACGCATAGTTCCAGTGGACATGGTGTTCGTTCAGAAAGATCTAGAAGCGATGTGAGGTGTTGGGGAGTAGAGAGATGTGTTTGTTTGCTGTTCAGGTTGCTAGCCCGACCTCTTTATACCCGTTCGTGTGACAAGTCGATGGCAGGATCCGTGCTGGGCGCAACGTACGGAAGTCAGACTCCTCGCGCTCAAAGGATAGCCTCGACAACGCTACACACCTGACTATGTCCTCACACAGGAGCTCTCGCTGTCCTTGAGCGACCCTGCTTCGCGCTATGGCGAAACGTCTCATTAGTACGCAAACCATCGCCCCCTCTTGCGCCTGTGAAGGGCGCCGCGGTAAGATTCGGGTGACGGGTGCTCTGATCTCAGCCTACTGTTCGGCACTCTTGAGGCTTCAGCTGCATATGGTCTCGACAAGGAGGCATGAGCGCAGCGCACGCCTTGTTCGGTGGTCATATCATTTGAGGCAGTGCTCTCAAGTCGCGAAGGATGGACTAGCACACGATGATACATCTGTAAACGAGGACATCAACGGCAAGTCATGATGGAGGCACATTCCAGAGAACGAACCCGATGCGCACCCATACATACATACTCAATGAGTCACACTTGCACCATATATAGCTCCCAGTCCTAGGCCTCGCCCCTGACGCGTCGCCTCAATAGCTCTGTAACCTGTGCAATGGACTCGTTTCCGGTCTCCCTCGCATGCATCGCAGCAAGTTGGTCAAGCCGCCCGGGGTTGCTCCGTTCCGCCGCCCTCAGGACTTGCTCGGCATGGTGGAGCGCACGCTCGCGCTTGCGCTCCCATATCTCTGTGCGTGCACGCCCGTAGTGGCTCTCCAGAAACGCGCGCTCGCGATCGCCGTCGTCATCGCGTCGGTAGAGATCTCCATAGTAGTCGCATACTACGCCGAGGTTGATCTCAGAGCATATCGTGAGCATTCCGGGGGTCCCGTGAGGATCCGAGGTGAATAACGCTCGAACGGGCGGCGGGAGGTACGGGGCGCCTGGCATAGGCGTGCTTCCATTGGTCTCAGTTGCGTCTGCAGTTGACGAGTTGTCGGTAGGAGCGTCGGGCAGCGTGAAGGGGAGAATGAATGCTCGGAGGCGCACGAGTGCTTCGCCCTCGCGTTGAATGCGGTCGCCGTCCCCAACGCGGAACTGCATGTGTAGAATCGCAAACTCGCCCGAGAGGAGTGATAGGGTAGCTTGTCGCTGGTCCACCACCGTGGGAGGCGGCGATTTGTTTGTGATCTGCAGAGAGATGGGACAGGTGAGATACCCCTGCACCATGTGAGGAACTCACGTCTGTGCCATTGACGTTCGAGACGTATATGCGAGGTATCTCGTCCAACTCCCACATGTCCATCGCAACCCGCACTAATCCCACCACTCTCCTAACCATATCAGAGAGTCAATCACAGCTCCACGTCAAGATATCATCGAGCGGGCTGAAAACTGACCCTGCGCCGAGGTCCACGGTCTGAAACAACTCGGTTGGCGACAGGCCCAATTTCACTTCCTCGACATCTTTCTCATGAACTACAAGTCGGCTGAGCGCACCATGGATGACAACTCTTTGCTTGTCTTTACGCCGGTTTTGAACGAGGACTCTCAACGTGAGTAGACTCTGATTATACGACCGGGTCCTCTTGACATGCGCGGGATTCTGTTTGCCCTTAACCCGACGACATTCCTCATCCTGTGCATCTTCGCGGAGGGAATGAATGGGAGCAGAGAGGCTACGATGCCAAAGTGAAGGTCATCGAATGCTCGGGAAAGAGCAGAACTCACTATGTTTCGACGTTGCTGTTATCAATGGACACCCAAAAGCCAACGCCTTCGCTGTGGCCATGCGCGAACACTGGTGCCTGAGGGTGCTTGAGACCTCCGATAGGCTCAGTAACAAATGCTGTTGTAAGCGGTGGATCGGTGAAATCCTGGCATTCATCTTTATGTCGAGATTTGTAGTGGGCAATTTGGCATTCCCGATCACAGTAGTGTACCGACCTAGGATGGGTGGCCTCTCCATGTCAGACATCAAGAGTTAATGGACTCCAGGAATCTCACCTGCAAATCGCACACGCACGGAGCTTCTGTTCGTACTCCTTGCCACAGAAGCTGCATCTGTGGGCGACAGATAACTTGTAGTCCCTCCGAATCTCGTGGACTTGACGATGCCGTTGGGAGTTTCTCATGGAATCCCTGAGGGAGTCCATGGCTCGCATGGTGTCATCCACTACTTGCTGAGGAATACCGCCGCCGTCGGGGACGTGCTGGCCAGACATTGGAGACACAAATGCAGTGAGGGTCAAGACCGAGTCCCTCGACAGGCTCGAGGCGTTACTGTCCGGGGCCTCCCTCAGCGGCGTCAACGCGGTGTGACCGTGGCACGTGATTGTCTGTCACAATCAACGTACTCTCATCCAGCATGTGTACAAGCAACAGACTACAGACATGCCTGAACGCTCGAAGCTCAGCTTATATATGTTTGTTCTAGGACACACAGTAATTTTAGCTCGTCGCCGCAAATATGCCAGGGTGGACGCGTGAGGGGACAAGTCACAGCCCGGTCACGCTCCATGTCACGCAGCCATGCCTCTGCCGGGTCTGCCCAAGTCCTTTCGAGTCGCTGCGGCGTTTCATCTTCACCCTCCGTCTCGGGCTGCACTACGCTTCGGTCCTGGAGAACGATATCATCCAATGTCTCAGATAAACATCGAGGCGCCCGACCGCCCCACCTACTTCACCCTCCTAGGCATTAAAGGCCTCGCACAGGGGCTACAAAAAAGACAACAGGCAGAGCAGGAGCAGTTCGACCGGGACACCTTCTACCGCTGCAGTTTTTGTTCAAAATATAGCAAAGCACCGCTCCCTGCGTGCTCATTATGCAAGTAAGTCGGCCAAACCCTGCACAAATTCGCCTCTGGGCCATCGATTAACTGAGTAACGAGTGCTGATCTACTGTAAACGGTGCCCCCAGGTCTGTCCGGTACTGCAACGAGACATGCCAACGCGCCGATTTCAAGGCGCGCCATAGGCGCGAATGCGCGGAGTGCACGCGCCCGCCATACACTCCTTCGTTCGTGACCGAGCCTGTCGGGGACTACAAATATCCTGAGCGGCCCATCTTCACACGGGGCCACCGGGACGGCGTAGGATGCTGGGTGAGCGTAGAAGCAAAGATGGATTGTCGGTACGTCGTGGACCCACACCTCTGTCCCGAGAAATCTACTTGACAAGTGGTATCTTCTACCTACTGTCTGGACAGACTCACGAGTCTGACGGAAGAGATGACCATCAGCCGCGACGAGAACTTTGACATGGATCCACGCTCCGCGCAACTCAACAACGATCTCCAAGCTGCCGCAAAGCACCGCGCGCTGGAGCCGACTCTCCTCACCCTCGCCGTGCTCGTGCAGAACAGACGGAAGGACAAGAAACACGTCGTCGTCTTCCCCGCGCGCTTCCAGGCAACCAGCCTGCCCGAGTCGGCGCGGAGCTGCATGGACGGTCGTCCAGAGATCGACAACATCGCGATGCGCAAGGTCGGCGGGTACGCATACAGTCACTCTCCATAGCACCCATCAAATGGCTCAGTGTCGGGCTTCGTCTGTGCAGCAAAAACGTCGCAGTTATGGGTGTCGCGCAGGACCCGTGGACGAAACGCCCCCGGGTGCTGCTCATGAGCATAAACGGCACAGAGGTATGCACCCACGTTTCCCTCGCTATCTCCAGTTGCCACCAACTAACACTCCTTACCACACTCAGCTCACAGCCGGTGTGCCTCGTCCGTCCTCCATCCTCAACGAATCCAAGGGGCTCGTCGTCCTCGCGCCCGGCGAGTTCGTGCACGTCAACGCCCAGTTCCGGCTTGGGAACAGCAGCAACATTACCAAAGACTTCCACGCGCTCGCCGCGCTCCAATCGCTCACGATCCCCTTCGCGCCCTGCGACCCGCCCCCCGCGCCCTCGCCTGCGACCAAGATGAAGCTCAAACCAGACGTGCAACCCAACTCGGGGCTCGCGCTCACCGTGCGCTTCGAGCAGGACGCGCTGCTCGCGTACTACGCGGACGCGATCACCAAGGGCGACGAGGCGCACATGGAGAGCCACTTTGGCAAGGAGCGCGCGCTGATTATGCGCAAGATGGAGGAGCTCATGCTCCAGGAGGGCCGCGCGATGTGGGAGGAGGCGGAGGCCGCGGGGAACGCGGACGAGATGCTCGAGCGGTTTAGGCTCGCGGGCTTGGACGACGCTGCGGAGCTCGTACAGGCGTGGTCCGCGGAGAGCGGTGGTAGTTGTGCGCATGTGCGGTGATGGAGGGGGGTAATGGCTGCTGAGAGTCAGATAGGACGCAGGTATAGGCCGGAGAAGACGTGTCGCGCCATGTATTCTTATGTTTCACCTCTTGTATCAGTGCTGCATGTACAGACATTGTTGACCTTGTCATTGAACCTGCGTATATTGAAGCTTGAGCAGTTCCCGAGGGCGGGTAGCGAGAGCTCAGAGGTTCACTAGTACTGTCCGACCTCCAACAAGCCCTACTCTAGGGTTCCGCAAGGAGGGTCATCAAGAGGTCGTGTTTCCTGCGATCACTCAGAGACATATGCATGTGCAAACGCGTGTTGTGGAGCTTGTTACCGGACTTCCGTGTGCTGAAAGTTGCCCGTCATTGACGTACCAGCGGGAGGGAAGCGTTGTACACATGCAGGTGTTCGTTCGATGCTACCTCGCTCTGAACTCATGTCTGTTAATTGGACGGAACGGTCGACACATATAAGATGGGGCACCTCACAGCTCGCCGTTCGCCCGCATACCTTCGACGATCTCTTTGACGAAGGGGAGGTGTCCAGGCGGGCAACAGTCGTACAACTCATCGATCCCCTTCTCCCGGATGCACATCCTATACACCTCCTTATGCTTCTCCAGCCCCTCCGCGCGGTCCCTGCACCACGCCACCGCGCGCTCCGTCCCCCAGTGGCTCTCGACGAACTCGAACGGCCCCTTCTTCACCGCGTCCTCGTAGTAGTCCACGATCGCCCGCGGGTCCATCCGCGCGCGCAGCCCCACCGGAGGTCTGCGCCCGCTCTTGAAGAAGGCGGTGAACTCCTTGTCGCACAGGTCGGCGCTGCGTCCGTCCCAGGGCGAGAGAAGCGGCATGACGAGCGAGTCGAGGAACATGAACACGTGCCAGTATGCGCAGATGGTGTCCTCGTGGCCGACGCGGAACTGCATCTGCAGGATGGCGAAGTCGCCGCGGTTGAGGGCGACGACACCCCGGCTGGTATCCGGCTCTCCGGGTTTCGACGGCGAGTCCTCAGGAACCTGCAAGCTCAGCGAGCGTGAGCGATGCTTCAAACCGCGGAGCCAGTACTCACATCCTTGCCGTTGATGTTCGTCACGAGCACACGGGGGCGATCGGTCCAGGGGTCTTGTGCCACGCCAATGGAGGGGAAAAAGACCCCAGGGTCGCTTCAATGGGCCCATCGGATCCCGCCAGGCCACGATGGTCAGATCCATGCAACTATCCTCTCCCTCGGTTGAGACGTGCACTCACCTCGTGTTCTGGAAGATGTCGATATTGTCGACTTCACCCTTGCCCCTCAGAAGTACCTCGCTCGAGCCGACGACGCCGACCAGACGACTATGGGCGGCGAGGACCAGGACGGGCTTGTCGTCCTTGCGCCTGTTCTGCACCAATACTTCGAGAGTCAGCAGGCGCTTGTCGAGAACTATGTGTTTGCGGACGGTCTCGGGGTCTTCATAAGACAACTTGCAGCGTTCGAAGAGACTCGCGTAAGACTTGGGACGCAGAGGAATCAGCAGATCTTGCAGGCTGGACACATGGAATGCTCTCAGGTGACGTGCAATGTTAAGCGAACCAAATGATACGCACTCGACCTCGATCTGGTCGCGTATTGACACCCAGTAGCCAACCTCTCCAGTCTCGTAGCCAGACGCGAAGATAGGGTGCGGCGGATAAGCCCGATCTCCGTAGGGCTCGGTGATGAACGCGCTTGTGAGGGGCGGGTACGCGAACTCCTTGCATTCGCCCTTGTGTCGGCCTGCGTAGTCTGCAGTCTGACACGCTTTGTTGCAGTATCGTACGGACCTACGCAAGGTCAGACGGAAAGTCAAGGCAGCAAGTCGAGGAACTGACCTGCAAACAGAACATGTCCTCAAGCTGTCCCCGCCGGTTTTGCCGCAGAAACTGCACTGATGATCAAGGGCGCGCTTGTGTTGCTTGACTTCGGTGCTGCGGGGGCCTTCCTGGATATAATTGTACCAGATGTTGCAGTTGCTCTGGCCGGCGTCGAGAACAGCGCGGAAACACTCGTCCATGGTAGGGCGGGACAAGAGAGGTTAACGTTGGGGACGGCCCTCCGACCGTCTTGCACTCCACCGACGTCGGGCCGACGAGCAGCGAAGCACTCGCACACCTGCCACCCTCCATGGCGTCACATGCCAATCGGTCGACATGGGTTGAGCTTCCAGATCGCAGATCATCCAACTCGGCGCATCGTACATCTTCTGTAAATGGACAGGGAGCGTACTGATACAACAGACAACAGATACCTCTCACCAGAACACGCTCTGTCCAGCATACATACACTCCGCCCGCTCCTCTCCTCATGCATCTATCGCGCCCTCGAGCCCTGCGCCGCCGCGACCGCCGCTGCAAATGTCCTCTCGTCGGGCATCCTCCCGCTCCGGATGACCCCAAGCAGCCGCGCAGGGTCCGACACCCCCGCCTTCTCGCACTGCTTGAAGATCTCCTCCAGCCCAAACGGGCCCTCACCGCACTCTTCTGCGAACTGCAGCAGCGTCTTCGCGTGCTCCACCATCAGGTTCGACCGTCTCTCCCACTCGTCCGCACGCACGCGCCCGTGGTGGCTTTCGATGAATGCCCGGTCCCCGCGCTCGAGCGCCTCCTGGTAGTAGTCGCGCACTGCCGCGCTGTCGAGGAACGTGTGGATGCCAAGCGGCGCGCGCTGTGGGCTCGCGAAGAGCTCTCGAATGCTGTGCTCGATCATGTTCGGGCTCTCGTCCGTCCAAGGCGCGAAGAGCGGTAGGCTGACGCCCTGCACGCAGTGGAGCGCCTCGTAGTCTTTGCGGATGTTGACACCGTTCCCGACCCGGAACTGCAGCTGGAGGATCGCGTACTCGCCCGCCCCGAGTGCGAGGATGCCCCGCTCGGCGTTGATGACGCCCTTGGGCAGGTCCCTTGGCGCGCAGTTCGTGACCTGCACACATAGAGTCAACGTTGATCGTCCCGTAGGAAGCATCTGACTCACGTCCGTGCCATTGTAATTGATGACAGCGAGCCGTGGTTTCTTGTCCCATGGGTCTTCCGGGACGACCATAGCAGCATACTTTCCGCTAGAGATGCGATGGATAAGCATCCAGACGAGACGACCGAATGGCAAGGGGAGTGGGATTGCTAGCATCAGTTGCGCAACGTACCTCGCGGATTGGAACGTGAATATACGGTCGCCCTCCCGTTTACCCTTCATGACAATCTCGACGGTCTCCGCATGACTAATCGCCTGCGCTTGCGCACCAAAGATCAGCGCCTTCGCCTTGTCTTTGCGCCGGTTCTGGACGAGGACTCGCAGCGAGAGCAAACTGCGGGTGTACGACCCGTACTTCTTCGCCTCCGCCGGGTCGCCCTTCAACAAAATCCGCTCTCGTACAGTTTCTTGCGTCCCGCCCTCCCACAGCACAGGCGTGAGCGGAAACTGGAGCCTGCGGATAGGCGTGAGGTCGTGACGGGAGAGCGAGGAAGGGCACTCACAGCACATCAGCCCCGCCGTGTATGGACACCCAGCACCCGACCCCCTCCTTCTGCCCGGATGCGAATATCGGGGCTTGCGGAAACTTGGCGTTCCCGACTGGATCGGTGAGGAAGGCGGTGGTGAACGGGGGCTGGACGAAGTTCTTGCAGTCGTCTCGATGCCGGGACTTGTAGTCCGCGACTTGACACTCCTTGTTGCAATACCGCACCGCCCTGCGAAATGGTCATTCGGATTCGCATCCGCGGGATGTGTATATATGCGCAGAACGACGGACAGAAAGCGCATCGCATGCGCATATAGGGAGAGAGCGACTCACTTGCAGACGGCGCATGCGCGCAGGTTCTGCTCGTTCTTCTTGCCGCAGAAACTACACTGGTGATAGACGGAACGTTTCTGCTGTTTCTCTTGCCTGCGCGGTCCACGCTGCATCTGGCTCCGCCACATGATGTCGGCAGCGTCGATGGTGCCCGCGAAAATGTCTTGGGGGTTAGACGGCATGTTTGGGAGGTGCCGGGGAGGATGTGGGGAGGAAGGGTAGCTTAGTCACTGTACAGCGGTCAAGATGGTGAAGTTGGGCGGCCGCAGGGTGAATGGATACACAGGGAAGCGCAGGGTGGGATAAATATCGCAGAGCGACAATAACCGCAACGTGAGAGGGTGGATGGAGGGTGGGCCGATGGTGGAGGTAAGGAGAGAGCGGTGCTACCCACCGTCTGGGATAGGTCATCAAAGTAGCTTCTTCCGCGCCAGTTGCCATTCCGCACAAACCGAAGTCTCTCGACAAACAATCGTCGGCGTAGGATGGCGCTGGCGAGCAGAAAGGTGTATCTAGGTGGTAGTACTGACCAGAAACACACGGGTCTCAGCAATCGGTTGCCGCGATGCAAGAGACAATAGTTATTCGAAGGCGCCGGAACCGCGTGGCAGTGACGTCAAGCCGGCTCTACTACGCGAAGTAGTACTGTTGCCAATCCTAAGTCTTCGCAGTGAGTATGCAGGATTCAGTGAGTTCAGTCTGCGTGCTGACAATCCCAACGACCGTGCCACTTGACGAGGGGGACATGTCTACTACCCGGAGACTGCAGGACGGTACTATGGAGTGACTGGCACTTCCCGCGGAGCCCTACTATGTCATTCACATCCTGAGGAACAGACAACCGAGAACGGTGGGCTAGTACACAAGTACACAAGCATATGTACTTCGCATTGTGGGTCACTCCGACTCGGAGGCTTGTGACGGGATGACGGGCTTGCAGGGGAGGGCTGAGCGGGTACAGACAACGGTGCATCGCCGAACCGTGGATGACGCGCCAGGTCTAGTCGGCCTCGCCATGAAGCCCGATAACGTTCCTGGGATTGCAGTACGAGGCCAGCGCGGTGGCATGCACGAACTGAACGTAAACTTCGCCCTGGACTTCCTCCCACCGCGGAGCCATGTTCCACTGCAGCTCCCACCGTCCATAGGTATGTGGTGCGACGAGAACATACTTCACTTCGACTTGCGAGTGGCGGTGCCGTTTGGATTTCCGCACTTTGGCCAAGAGGTCGGCGATGAGGTCGAAACCGCTGTCGACGTCGCCATCCGCCCGCTGTATCGTCGCCTGGAAGACCCATAAGACGACCGTATTGAGGCTGGTCTCGAAGTAGAAGGCGTCGACTGGAGGGTCGCTTTGCGTAGTCGGCACGTAGAAGTCGTTGTTGACTTTGACCTCGCGCGAATCTGTATGCTGAATGCATTGACGAGACCTGTACATCTTGGCGAACGGCGAGCCTGTCAACGAGGAAGGGGGTTCACCGGCTAAGACCCGCTTGCGGCTCTGCAGCGTGAGCCTACTACCCTTCACGGTAAGACGATGGGTTTGAGTCGATGGGCGATAGGCGAACCGGTGGGGGAAGGCTTTGCTTCGAGTTGGGCTTGGCTGCATGAGCGCGAACTGACCGATCAGGCTGTCCAGCAAGGCAGGAGGTTCCACGTTTCCGGATAAGCAGCGGAGTGCGATGCCTTTGAACGCAGGGCCCGCAACAATTGACATCCCGTGACTGACAAACGAAAAGAAGTCCGTTCCCGTTGTCCCGCCCAGCTGCAACGAATGTCGCCACAGCCACTCAGACACTCCTTTCGTCTTGAGTCGTATCCTGACCGTATCTTCGCAGAACTCGTTGACGTCGATGGGTTCCGCTCGGTCCATCAGAACGAGCCTATGAGAGGTCGTTTCGGTCCATCTATTTGGGTTGAATAGCGGTCGAAGATCGACGAGTGACGACACAGCGTGGTTGATACGTTGGCAGAATACTTCCTTGTCGCAAAAGAGTTCGAGCATATCGCGCGGGCACGGGCCGGCCTCCTCCATATATCTCTTCACTGTTTCTCGCATCGTTCTGAAAGGCGTTAGCGTCGCCGTGATGACATTCGGAACACGATACGTAGGCATCATCGGGCTCCGGCTTCTCGCACATCGCCTGAGGGAGGAAGCCATGCTTCATCCTGAAGGAAGAGAAGGGCAGGGTTAGCGCACTCTGAGCAGCACAGTGACTGTTCAACGTACAGCATAAAGAGCTCCTCTGTCGTCCAGAGCGACATGATCCATCGACGCAGATCAAAGGGGTGCCGGAGAAAGATCTCCACCCTGCTTTCCTCCGGCGGAGCAAAGACCACATAGAAGAACCTAGGGTGGAGGAGCCGCGTGGGGATGGACCCTCTTGAGACTCCTGGTTCGATGAGCATCCAGGGGACAGGAGCCTCTGAGGAGACGTGCCAGCCGTAGGCGTCAAAGTCGTGGAGGATCATCACAGTACCAGATGTGATTACGACCGTGACGGAATTGTTCATGGTGTAGTACACGTCTTGCCTTTCAGCCAAGCACCATAACAGAACGTAGACACCGAAGTGCGATTTCCCTGTAAGCCCCGTAAGATGGCATGGCATCATATGTGGTGGATAAACCGCACCAATACCAGGCTGCCCGGTCAGAATGACGCCATCGGGGAATTCGAATGTTTGGGCAAGACTGAGGTAGTAACGCCTCAGACGATCGTACATGGTCTTGTATTCCTCGCGCACATAGAAGCGTCCATCCGTGTTCTTGAGCATAATCCCCGTAAAGCCGAACAGGGCCGAGGAACCCGGGATCTCGACGATGTTACCGGCGACAGCGAGTTTCTCCAGCGCCGCTTTGTTGCCATACCACACATCTGTGAACGATTGCCAGAGCTCGCAAAGCCGGTCCTGATGAGACAGTTGACAGCGCTGAGCATTGATATAATCCCCAGCTTTGCGGGGGCGTATCTTCGGAGAGGGGCCAGGAATCGGCTCAGAATGATTGCGGGGACGTTTGAAGCTCCACTCCGGATCGTCGACCGAGGAAGACAGCTTGCGTTTTGAGCTTGGTTCGTCCGACATGACCACGGTGTATCGTAAGATTTTGGTACAGCTGAATTGTGCAGGTGGTTTGAGTACTGGAAGGTACGGCGGAGTTCGGCTAGGAGTAGTGGTGTTTGTCTATGTTGACATCATGGTGGCATGTCGGGCGTCACCGCGCCAGCACTCCCAAATCGGAAGTTAATGTTGGTTGAACTGCTGGAGCATAGTAATGGAGAAACAACTTGACGCCGATTATATCAGTGCGTCGTTTTCTTCGTTCAAATGACGTACTGCATTTGCAGCTCATGCTGACCTTAGCCCTTCTTTTCCGCGACGCGGCGTGGCACCCCTTTCAGCCCCGCGACCCCGCCGCGAAGTCGACTCCGAACCGCAAAAGCCCGCGTTGACGTACACATTGCTTCTAAACGGTGAACGTTGAACATTGAACTCCGAGGGCACAAAATCCACCGTAAGCGGCGATACGTCTGTGACGACCGTGAACGGGCGGCTCTGCGCATGCGCATCTTTCGAGCTTCGCTACAGTACGTCATGATCACCCCGTCGCACCCGCACGGTGTGTCCGGCTCTGAAAGAGAACACGCTTGCATCGTCAACGCCGAACCTCTGAAGCCTGAAGCTTGTACCTTCATCTTCCAAGCCCGCGCCTGTGAGCCGCTTCGCGGGGTTCTGTCGCGTGTACGGTACAGGACCTGTGACGCTCGGTTGCATGACGCTTGCAATTGAAGGCCACCCTCGTTCTGCGCCGTCGGCTCGGGCACGGTGATTCCGTGATGGCGTCATACCGTGGTCCTGCAGGCGGTAGGCGGCAGGCGAGGTGAGGGACAGGAAGGCAAGTTGTCGAAGGAGCGAACGCTCATCGCACGCATCTCTCGTGGACGGGTTCGCGGGAAACGGGGCTCGGACAGCACCGCCGGACATTCGACTGTGGCCGACGAAGGGGTCACCAATCGCCTGACGGGGTTGTTCTCAGGAGCGCCCGCTCGTGGGCCGAGTCGTGTGCACCGCTAGTGAGTACGCTGCGTCAGCCTGAGTGCGCATCACCAATGCTTGGAGCTGCAAGGATGATGCGATAGCATGACGCATGAGAAGGACAAGGACAAAGGCTCGAAGCTGAAGATATCGTCCGTGCGTCGCTTCCTCTTCTCTGACTCTTGCCTCTTACTCCCTGCTACTGCGCTCACTCATACACCTCCTCTATTTCAGCCCACCGTCGCCTCGGCGCTGAGGAAGAGAAGAGAGGAAGCGGGCTACGGCGACCCAAGCGACCCAAGACAGGGCACTCGGAGGTCACCGGTCGCCGGCGAACATGGAAGGACGATAACCAGAATAGACTATGCCGTTGTGCGCACTCAGGCAGGCGGGCGAGCCAGCCTGCAACGCCGATCACGGTCCTGCACGAGTACAGGAATAGGGCTGCAACGCGGTTTACGGTATAGATCACCGATCCCACAAGCCGGGGAACACCAGAATAGTTGGACTCTTCTCTTCTCTCCATCGCTCCTGAACTTGCCGCGAGCAATGACCGGCAAACGGTCGGTGTCGGTCTCAAGGCCAGTCGACCCCGTATCATGCGACCATGCGACCAACCTCACGCCGCTGACCCCCACACGTACTAGTAGCGCCAAGGGTGTGGCAGACGTGCGTTCCAGGAATTACCCTCCTAATCGGCGGGGAACCCATCGGCCTCTGAGAATCGCTATCGCGTACGGGAAGTCGCGCGCTGTGGCAGCTCTTCGTAGACGTCATTCGGAAATCTCCTCAGGTGCGCCAGGCACCTTTGTAAGGGTGCACCGTGCGGAGATCGTGCATCCCCAACATTGTTGCACCCGTTCATGATCATTGCCCAACAGACTGCCACCGCGATACCTTGCGTCATGCAGTCAATTTGCTGGGTTCTTGAAAGG
The DNA here is from genome assembly GCA_022605405.1 of Earliella scabrosa. Taxonomy (NCBI): domain Eukaryota; kingdom Fungi; phylum Basidiomycota; class Agaricomycetes; order Polyporales; family Polyporaceae; genus Earliella; species Earliella scabrosa. The sequence continues at coordinate 1,303,839 of JABYQQ010000012.1, forward strand.
CCGGCGTGGCCGCGGAGGAACTCGTCGCATAGACGAAGGAAGGCACGGTGCTCCGGCACGAAGTAGCTCCCACAGGAAGTGATTCCTGCCGCGTCCGTTTGTACGATCCCACCCGCCAACCTACGAGCCTGAGGGCACGGGTGGGTCCGGTAATGACGCTCTACGTCATTTCTGCAGCTGGAGAGAGGACGCAAGGAGGATGCGACGCGTTGCGCCATTACATGCTTGATTTTGGCGGGTACCGTACGACTGGTGAACGTCGTTAAACGTTCGCCCTGGGACAGCACAACGCTCAGCCGCCTAGGAATATTGCTGAAGGGTCATCTGCAGACACGCGACCTCATGGTGTTAGACAACATCACAACAGGTTCAACCGCTCCTGGTCTCGTGCATCTGGCGATAAAGGTGAGGTGGACTCGAGCCTCAACCCTTGCAAGATTACGTGCGCGTATAGTACAATGCAGCTGCAAGATACTTTACAGTATGAGTACATCCGAGTGAATTTGTGGGTCGATCGTTTCCGTTAATGCCACACCAGTTTCGAATGGACGGCCGCCATCAGCGACACCGCTTCTCAACGCCTGCCTCCTCCTGGCGCGGTCAGACTGGGCTATCGTTCGCCCTCACGCCGTTTGCGGGGCCGGCAGCCGCGGGAGACGGCGCGGTCTCGTTCGGAGCAAGCGGCTTCTCGTTCAACTGGTTCGAGGCCCTCGTCGTGCCATCCCTACTGCGCGACCGGCTGCGCCGCGACGAGATGGAGTTGCGCACCGCCAGGACCTGACGCACAGGGTCCTCAGGCGACTCCCGGTAGTCCACGGTATCTTGCCCCGGGTTCAGACGCCAATACTTGATGCTGCGTACGAGAACATGATGAGCAACCGGCTGTGGTCACGGCAGATCAACGCGTACTGTTTCAGGAGCGTGTAGAACCCCGAGCCGAGGAGTGCACCTAGGAACGGACCGAGCCAGTACTGCAGACCAGCAACGTGAGATCGGTGAGACGCTCTCGGACTCGGCATGAAACGGGGTACTGACCACCCAGTGCGAGTTGTATGGGAACCCAGTGACGACCGCCGGTCCGAACGACCGAGCCGTGTTCATGCCTGCGCCCGTGAAGTACACGGCCCAGCTATACGAAGAGAGGGGGTGAGCGAGGGTCGTTTCGGTGCCGGAGGATGACGTACAGGTGGCACACAAACAGGGTGAGGCCGATGCCGATCTAGGTCTACTGTGAGCGATGCTCTGCTACAGTTGGGCGAAGGCGACATACCGGAGCAAACGGCGTGGCGCTGTGCTTCTCGGCGGCCAACATGAGCACCGCAAGCACGAGGGCGCTGGTGATGAACATCTCGATGAACACTCCTTGAGCGCGGTTGACTCCCTCCGCGAGGAAGGTGCTGGGGCCAGGGATGAGCGCCAATGTGGACAGGCCAGGCGAGATAGTCACTCACTTGGATGCGAGAGGTCCGGGGGTGAGGGCGTAGACGATGGCCGCAGCAGTAATACCACCGACAAGCTGCGCAATGCAGTAGAGCACGAATCGGACTGGGGTGATGATACCACATAGAAGCAAGGCAAGGCTGACGTCAGGGTTGAAGAGGCCGCCGGTGACGCGGTAGAAGAGCCAGACGGCCGAGAGAAGACTGAAGCCGAAGGAGAGGGAGATGTACATCACGCGTTCGACGTTGGACACTTGCGATGACGAGAACGCTTCGCTCTGCGACGCCTGGACACCGCCATAGGCAAGAAGGAGGAAGAAGGTAGTGCCGACATACTCGAGCAGAGCAGCGTAGACATCTCCCTTAACGGTCGAGAAGAGGGAAGGCTTGGGCGCGGCCGGGGTGTTTGCGTTCATCTGGTAGTTGGGGTCAACGCTGTCGTTGAGCCTGTGTCGGCTGGTGAACGGCATGGCGCGCAGGTGTCGGGGAAGGGGGACGACAAGAAAAGGGAAGGACGGCGCACCACAGGCCGCGAGGAAGGCTTTGTATGCCTTGCGGCTCGCTCGCGGCTGGCGGGGCTGACAGCGGGGAGCACGAAAGAAGAGCGGGGCGATCGCAAGCTACGTCACATGATCGAGGCTGGCATACTCGGTTGCGCGTGGCTGCGATTGGCGGGACACGCTCCTCCCAGGGCTTGGAAGACATCTTTCATTCAAGGGCCCCGCAGTTCGAACCTCGGGACGGGAGCTTTCCACCGTCGGTCCCCACTGCCCCGCCCCCACCGGAGACAGCAATCAACGCATCGCGGGGCGAATGTCGACAGTCTCTACGTAACATCCAGCGCGCTCTGCGCTCATCGACGACGCAGGGTGCACGCGCGTGCGGCGAGCCAGCCGTCGACGTCGGCCTTAGTCCCAGTCTCGCCCACCCCGGCTTCGTGATCGCTTGAGCTCCTTGCGCTTGTCCTTGTCCGCCCGTCGCCGTGCCTTCTCTGCCTGTGCGAGCTTGCGGACCCGTTCCTGTTGCTCTGCCGAGGGCTCGTTCACTAGCCCGGCGGATGCAGCGGATACAATCAGCGAGTGCAGCTGCAACGATCGGCTCGTGAGCGATTACATCAGAGGCGTCAACACAGGAGACACACCTTGGCCAGACAGTCATCCACGTTCTGCGCCTGCGATCGATAGACTGTCGAGGTGAGCAGTATCGACTGCGATGACGAGACGTACGCTGGCTACACACGGAGTCAACATACAACGCAGTGACGACATGCTTGGCAGCAGTACGGACCGACTTCTTGATAGCGGCGCGTGCCCAAAGAGGTATCCACGGCGCGTCGACGGGGCAGCGGAGCGTCGCTTTCGTATTGACTTTGTTCACGTTCTACATTGACAGTGAGCTCCGTGTCATTTATTCTACAACGTCATCGCAACGTCGTACCTGTCCGCCTGGTCCGGAGCTTCGTGAATATGTGAACTCCACGCTGCTTTTCGGAATCGCTCGAGCTCTGAACTGGTCTATCCAAGCTCTTGCTTCCGCACTTTGCGCGGCATTCTCGAGCGACGGCAGGGCAGGTGGAACAGGCAAGCCTTGGATTTGCTGGCTCGAGTGCATCCGTCTCGGAGCTGCCAACGGAGCACGTATGGAACATGCAACACATGTAGGCCTGTAAATGTTCTGCAGTAGAACGCTTTGCATGTTGTAGCTTCGCGGTCAAGTTTCAAAATTGCAGACGTAGGCTTGAGTGGTGGATGAACGAAACAGAGGAGGAAGACTCCGAAAACAGCGGGATTATCCTTACCCTAAATGGCAAGTCTCGCCCACCACGCGAGTCTCCGGCGAGTGCGAAGGCTTGCGAAGGTCGCTGGCACGCTCTCTGAGCTTGAATGCGTCCACCTGCTGCTTAACTGTATCTGCCCACTTTAGTCTCGCTTTTCACGACCCAGTATGGCGACCATCCAGGTCTCAGCGGCCAAATCGACGCCCCTTGCTCGCAACCTTCCTGCGACCTTGACTTTTGACAAACCTTATGACGCGCTTACGGTCCTCGACGTGAAGAAGGCGATTGCTGCAAAGAATCCGAAGGTATATGTGCACCCATATCTCTCGAGAAATAGGTACTGAGGATTGCCCGCGCAGTTTTATACGGCGCGTCAGAAGTTAAGCCTCAAAGGGGACAGCAAGGCACTCTCGGATGAGACTTTGTTGAAGGACGCAGGTGTCGCCGATGGCTCTGAGGTGTCCGTCAAGGATTTGGGCCCGCAGGTGGGATGGAGGACCGTGTTTCTGGTCGAATATGTGCGTCTCGCGCTGCCTTTATACCCGCAGCGTGTGGTATTGACGGGAAACGCGTCTCACGCGTCCAGGTCGGCCCTCTCCTCATTCACCCCCTCTTCTACCACTTGCCCAACGTCTTCTACGGAGGCCATGTCCAGCACAGTGATCTGCAAAGGTGTGTGGCGCATGTCTCAACCCTCTGTGCTCTCCCCAACTCACGGTTGTACCCGCGAAAGATATGTGTACGGTGCGGTGCTACTTCATTTCGCCAAGCGGGAGTTCGAGACTGTCTTCGTGCACCGTTTCTCGCATGGCACAATGCCAATGATGAATATCGTCAAGAAGTACGCACCCAACGATCAGTGACTCCTCACGATACGCGTTGACGCGTCTTTCTTGGTCCCCCCTCAGCTCGGCGCACTACCACTTGCTCTCGGGTTTGCTCCTCGCCCGGTCGATCTACAGCCCAACCTTCGCCGCGAACTCGCCTTGGATTCGCGGTACCATCCGGGAGAATCCGACTTTCCTATGGTCCTGTCTCGGTCTCTTCCTGGTACGTTCTTCGTTCTTGCCCTCTTCCCCTCGATCCTCCTCCAGCATGGAGGCGCATCGTGCTGAATCGCGCCCTTCCTGCCCCGCACATAGTTTGCCGAGCTATCGAACCTACACACGCACCTGACCCTGCGCAACCTGCGCCCCGAAGGGTCGACAAAACGCGCGATCCCCAGGGGATACGGCTTCTCCCTCGTCTCGTGCCCGAACTACCTGTTCGAGACCCTCGCATGGACGTCCATCGCCGTCATGACCGGCAGTTATGCGGGTGAGTGTTGCTCCTTCCGTCCCCCATCCGTGCTCGCGCCATCCTCCCATTCCCCCGTTCTCTCGTTCTCCCGCTCGCCCATCCTCTCACACTCCCCTTCCACACCGAACGTCGAATATCGAATTGCCGAGCGTCGCACCTCACATTTTTTCACACTTGCGCGCAATGCGATTCGCACTGCGCAACGCCGCGCTTCGGAACATCATGATTCACCGTACGTGTGGCGGACCGGTGGCTGACACGGTGGCTGCTCCCCATCTCTCTCTTTTTTTCCAGCGTACATCTTCCTCGCGGTCTCGACGTACCAGATGGCGGTCTGGGCTATCAAGAAGCACAGGAACTACAAGAAGGAGTTTGGGAAGGAGTACCCGCGCGGCCGGAAGGCGATGTTCCCCTTCGTCCTCTGAGTGCGGCGGATGGAGCATGGACCGGCCGAGTGTGTGTGTGGCTGCGAGCTTGCCTCCATTCGTTTGGTCGTTTGGTCGTACCACGTCAGGGTTCGAGCGTCGCTCGGCCCTGGCGCGTCGCTCCTGTGTGCGCTTTGCCGCTCAGCGCCCCTAGCTCTAACTCGAACTGTATGCTATGCTATATCCTATGTTGCGCGCAGTGGAGTGTGCGGATCGTAGACACGGTGTAATCGAGACATTTCTTACTAGCGCACGTGCTCCTGCACATGGATATCAAATACACGAGTACAATCGCATCTACGGTATGCTGTACGCGAGCCACATCTCTCCCGCTGCCTTGTCGTCGGGTCCCAGGCCGAGGCCTGTGCCCACCCACCCGCTCACGAGGCTTGCCACGGCTGTCTTGACGAGCCAGCCCGCGACGATGACGATCATTGTGAAGATTGGGTGGCAGTCGAGCACCACTAGACCCGCCGCCACATAACACATGTCGCCACCCGCCGGTACAGCGCATAGGCCAGAAGACGGATGACGGAGAGGGATGGCCGGGGACGGGGAGACGGAGGTTGAACGGCGTTGGTCGTTGCGGAGGAGGGAAAGGAGCATAATGGCAAGGTTCGAGCTAGTGTCAGCGTCTCGTCCTCGTCTATGCTAGCATCAATGGGGATGGGGCACCCGAGCGCGAGAAAGGGATGATGGAGATGGAAAAAGTGAATGAAAAAAGCGGGGTAAGGGATAGGGGAGATGGGGCTGGTACCAGCAAAACGAGGGGGGGCAAACTTGGTGAACGAACTCACCTCGCAAGCCGAAGCCGGCGGCCATCCCGCCGAGGACGTTGCGCACGACCCACTCGCGGTCGAGCGTGTCCTCGTCGAGGAGCCCGAGCGCGCGCACGACGAGCGGATGCGAGAACGCCGTCACGTTGTTCCCGCTGCTACTGTCCGAGTGGGAGTCGGCGTGGTTGGCGGGGTGCGTGGCGACGGCGGCGGCGGCATCCGGGCGCCAGACGGACAGGCAGAAGAGGAGGAAGAGCTTGGTGAGGGACGAGTAGAGGAGCGTGAGCGGGATGTGCGAGAACCTGCGGGTACGACGGGCGGGGAGCGTCAGCCGGCCGTGTCGCGCATAACCCCCGGCAGAAGGCGGGAGAAGAGAAGCTTCAAGGGAGACCCAACGGAGGGAGAGAAAGGCAGAGAGTGGGTTTGTCAGACCCGAGTGCGGGTTCTGGCAGTGCGGGGGGAGGCGTAAGGCTGCTGACACACGGACGCACCCACACAGGAGAGCGTCGCGGTGTGTGTGCGCCACGCTGCCGGAGGGAGGCAGGTGTGGCAGATGGCAGAAGGCAGAAGGCAGCCCCGAGACCCGAGACCCGACGCTCGGGATGTCGGGTGGAGGGGGCCTTCGCACTTCGCGCTTCGCGTGCGAAGCCACGCGGTCTGTGCATGGCGCACTGCGGACGCTTCGCAGCCCGGCACAAGGGCGACAGAACCGCCCGTGCATCGGTGCAGAGGGAGGCGGGGGATCACGAAGAGGAGGAAGAGAAGGAGGGACCTCATGCTACACACCTGAACTGCTGGCGGATGCCTGAGGCTGGGGCGGCGGGCGTCGGAGAGGGGAGCGCCTTCAGAACGAGGTAGCAGGCAAGCACAACGCCCGCATGAAACGCAGCAGTCTCTGGAGGGCGGCAGCAGTGTGCGAGGTCAGACGTGGTGCCTTAATTCAAGTTCGTGCGCGAGGGGGGAGCAAGGGAGAGGCTAATTTTAACGGCGTACCGAAGATGCAGCCCACGAGGATGCGCAGAAAGCCTCCAAGGGCCGCTTCATTCCAGCTTGCGATCTGGGAGGTGTCACCGGGCTGCTGGGAGCCTGTGAGTGCGAGGGTGATGGGACCGGTCAGCGGAACCCAAGGTGGTTAGAGTTGGCGATGAGGAAGGCAATAACGCACTCAGGTGTGTCCAGCGGATGACTGCGGTGAGAGCGCGAGATGCGGGGAAAGAGTGAGCATGCTGCAGTTCAATGGCGGACCGGAGATTGATCAGGAACACCTACACGCGTCGACGCAGATCAGGGCGAACCCCAGCTTCACAATCAGCCACCACCGGGTCTGGGAAGACGTTGACTTTGACAATACAAACACCGGAAAGTGTACAGCTGGACGTACCCAAGGGTCGTACTGTGGGGGAGAATGCGGGGTCTCCGCATCTCCGCCATCCTTGGCTTTGGCGGCGGCTCTCTCGCCAGCTCTGCGCGCCCCAAGGCCTCGATTGTAGAGTAGGTGGCGGTAGACGTCCCGCTTTAGCAATATTAAGTCCAGGAGCAGGGTGAGGGTGTCGTGCTCAACGTAAGGGTCAGCAAATGCGTGACAGGATGTCTATGTGACGCGAACGCCGGCTTCAAGTTAGTAGTGGTTGGTAGGTCGGAGCCAGATCAAGCCGACATAACCGGAGAGACTACTGACGCATTGTTCCAGGCGGAAGTTGTATTTGGAGTCGTACACGGTGTAGAGATACGCAGTCGGTGTGGCGCAGTTAGTGCAGATGGGCATCGTGTCATCCGAAGCAGCGGCGAAGCTCCAGATGCTAGCAGGTCTTGTCCTGCGGGGGTCGAATCGCAGTGACACTAGACAGGTGGTAGAACAGATACCCAGAAAGAGGGGGACCCAGAACGCATCCGGGAGCGCCCCAGGTGAGTAAGGGCTGCAAAGCGGGCAAGAAGATGTTCAGTCTTGTTTCTTACGTAGTAGAACATCGTCAAACCCACCAGTGCTGTCGAACTGGCGAATCGAGACTGAGCCGAGGTGGATACTTGGCAGTGATCAGTGTAAGGTAGGTAGTATCCGATTGCACACAAGATTCTGTTGCCCCTGGCTCGGATCTGAGCTTGCGCAACGGTAAGTCCGACGTCGAGGTCGCTGTGCTGGTCGAACGTGTTCTTAGCCAACAGGCGCCCGAGAGAGGCATCCGTAGACGCCTGTAGGCGTGGTGGCGATGGGATCGGGCCGCGCGACGCGACTCCGCCGCCGCACTCACCATCGTCTCTGACTGCTACCGTCCTGTACGCATCTCGAACGCCCATATCCCCACATCCAACAAGACTTTTGGCTCCCCTTTGCATTCGAACTGTCTGATCTGAGAACAAGGTCTCTGTTTGTCCGCAGCAATGCCTCCTACTCGAGCAGCATCTTCCGCGCGAGCTCTCGAAGCGATCCTGCCGCTCATCTCCTCCGGCCAACCTTATGAAGCACATCAGAAGGCCCGGACGTTCGCGTCTAGATACAACAAGTCTAGCCAATACGATACCGCAATAGACGTCCTCTTTCAGTCCGCTCGGGAACTTCTCAAGGTCGGGCAGCAAGGCAGTGGGACAGATCTCGCGTCGTTCCTCCTGGACGTGTACGAGAGCAAGGGCGAGACTGTCAACGATGAAAGTCGCGGTGAGTCCCGAGTGCCTTCATATGCCCAATACCGTTATCGACGCCCGAAGACCCTCTCTGACGACCAATGACCGGGTCCCAGGTCGGCTCACTCAGCTAATTGCCCTTGCGGGCCCGTCGGGCTCATGGCGGAAGACCATCATTGACAAGGCTATCGTGTAAGCGTCCTCGCTCGAACACCGCTTCTGGATATCCTGTGACCATGTCCAGTTGGTCTGCCAAGGCTGGCCCACACCCTGCAGGCGATCCTGATCTACACCATTACGTCGGAGAACTCCTCTACAAAGGTGCGCATGCGACCAATCTCACGCTAAACGTCCCGAATCTGATTCGTAATTGGCGGCGGATCTCAGAGGGAACCCTGGATGCTGCAGAGCCACATTTCCTGTCGGCGGGAAAGCGCGACAGTGCCCGGCTACTCGCAGAGATGTTCGTGGAATGGGCAGGTCCAGACGGGCCCGCTGGAGCGTTCGCCCTGCGTGGGACTATACCGTAAGCCCTGAGCCCACGTTTCCATGCAGGAAGCCGACGATTCCTCCACTCCGACCACAGGTATCTGCAGAACGGCAATATCCTTGCTGCGCGCACATTCATCGTCCACTTCGTCTCTCAGGTGACCTCCCGACGGCCTTCGTTGCTCTCGTCGCTCCAACCTTCACCCATCCCGGTGGGAAAGGCTACCGAGGGCGAACAGGACGAGATTCTCTTCACCACCGATAGCGCTGTCAATTTTGCGCAGCTCGCCGTACGAGCATGTCAGCGCGCACAGGCAGAAAAGAACAAGGCGATGAGGGAAGCATGGGTTCGGCTCTGTGGAACCTATCAGAGCAGAGGGGGTCTAGTTGCGAACAGGGAAGTGCGGAAGGTGAGTGCTTGCTTCGGCCTCGTCGTGTTTCACCTTCCAGCGTCAAGGTTGCAATATGCTCCCTGCGTCGATTCTCCCAGCTGCTTCTGCGGATGGATCTTCATGACGCTTCAGCCAATTTATCCTTCTGGATGGGCTATCTGATAAACGACGTTGCCCATCGCATCCCATCCAGCACGATCACTGCCCCCGAGGGCGGGTCGTCGGGGGAGCGCGGCGAGTCGGACTTTGTTTAGATGCCAGGACGTCCTTCTTCTCCTTCTCTTCTGTCCTCGCTACATCCCGAGCGATCCCAACGCATACAGATCACACCTGACACGTCCTATCCCATGCCCACAGGCACTCATTGATATCGCTGAACTCTATTTCGCAATTCCTCCTCCGCGTGCCCAGCAGGCTAACCCCTTTGGCGACATGATCTCCGCCATGCTCGGAGGGGGCGCACCCACGGCTGCAGCGCCTGCCCGCAGGGCCCTCACGCCAGCGGCTCCGGCCTCGACGCCCGGATTGGACTGATGGCCCAGCGCGGCGTGCTCGGTGTACGAGTTTTCCCGGAGTGGACACATCGCTCGCAATACACGCCCGCACACGCGTCGCGCGCGTCCAACCGGATCCGGATTCGTGGGTGGCCGGCAAAGAGGAGGAGGAAATGAAATATGAGTAATATGTCAGGAGTTACGATACTTCTACGTCCGTGCGTGATTTTCGCACCGGGGCGCGGGGCAGATGGATGTACGTGTACGTGTAGCATTGGAACGGAGCTTGGATGGGGTGGCGGCCGACCTCCCGGAGCAGCACAGAGTTGGCCACAGGACGCGCAACGTATCGCCGAGCACTGAAGGTTGAACACGCTACTCCGACTCGTCCTGGCCCAGTGCCAGTGCCAGTGGCCATGGTCCACTCAGCTCCCGCTGTCACGCCGCTGCACGTGGGCCCGGCGCAAACGCACGAGCACACACGGGCGGAGGAGGGAGGTCCCAGCATGGCAATGACATTGACATTGGCGGATGCATCCTTACGCGTTCCATGCCAGGGCCGCAAGAGGCGCTGCATCATGCAGCCTGCAGCTGTACATCGGCGACAGAAGAGACAGAGAGGCCTGCATGGTGTCTGCCCCACATGGCACATGCACACATCTCGGCCGCTCGGGGAACCCATCGCCACGCGCGCACCTCCGACCGGGTGCGTTCTCCGAGATGCCTGCGCCCGGGCTCGCTCTCTCCCAGCTCCATCGCGCGCCACCCGCGTTCGAATCTGCAGCTGTCCGCCGTCGCGATGAGGGGGATACAGACTGTCCGCCGACGACGTCGACGCGGGCCACGCGCCATGGCCGCGGTGTCAGTTTGCCTACGCCGCGCGATCTGGTGGCTGCGCGGGACCTATAATGCTGTCACGACCTCACGCCCCCACAGCTCGGCGAGCGCAACGCACTGCACAGATGGAACGTCGGGGTCGCGCGCGGGCGAAGCTGCGTGGCGGCTCCGCCCAATCATCGGTGACAACACCACTCCAGCTGAAGCTCGCTTCCGTGCATCTGTCCGTTCCCCGCCGCGTCGCCCGCGCCCGAACGGTGGATCGTTCTGCCATCGATTGGCCGTTTCCTCGCGCGAAAGATCTCAGAAAGGGAAGGCGTGCGCGGACGCAAGACACTGCCTCGAACGTTGCTCGAACGTTTGGACGCAGAACCGCGCCCTTGTGTGTTCTCTGCGGGCGATGGCGGCTTCGATAAGTGGGAGATACTTTCGCCGCGTATGGCAGCTATGAATGAGTGGCGGCATCGACGTACGACACGGCCGAATAGCGAGCCTCGCGGGCACCTCGAGGCCTCGCAGGGTCGAGTGCGCGCACGATGGTCGGCCGTCTATGGCTCGAGAGCCCACTTTCCGGGCGAGGGAGCAGTAGCAGAGCGTGCCACCAGCGCGGGCACGGTAGACCGAGGCATGGAGACGCCCTCCTAGTCCGGTGGCACCGCACATGCTAGAGGCCCATACAGCAGCCGAGACGGACGTTCTGGCGTGCGCTTGCGAGGTTGCATGGGAACCCTGCACATGAATGCCGGCTCGTGGGAGGACGACGCTGGGAGGTGGACGCCGCGTCGGCGGGCGCGCTGATAATCCGCGGAGTACGGTCTGAAGGGCCTCGGGATTGCAGAGCGAGAGGGCGCGAAGGGCGGGTATAGAGAGGGGCTTACATACAGTAATATGACACTACGATGACGCTAACCTGTCACAGAGAGCACTGGGGGGTCCGTATTTCTATCCGCTTGCGGTGCTCTTTCGCTGGGGGAAGGAAGGAGACTGCGGGAGGCTGGGTGTGAGCGGAGGGGGAGCGTCGCTGTTGATGATATCTTGTATGGAAGCCTCGAGGGCGTCGACGCGACTGGACATCTGTGTCACTGTGCGACGCAGGGGGTCAGAGGGGCCGGTGCACGGAGACGGTGATGAGGAAGATGGAATGGACGTACTGCGATCGAGGATCTGGCTGGACATGTCGTCGAACTTCTGGTCCAACTGCTCGAGCAACGACTCCACCTACGAACACCAGCAGAGACAGCCACACAGTCGCCAAAACACGTATGGGGCGGGTATCAGTATGGAGAGGAGTGGACAGAGATTACCGCTGCGTACAAACGCCGTTAACTCGTGAGGGCTCGAGATGTCGGGAGCGCTAGAAGCGGACTTTGCGGCGCCGACCGTGGTGGAGGAGGCGGTGGACAGCGTTGACTGGGCGGTTTGTGGCCGAGATCCGGGAGCGACATTGAGAGGGAGAGCGGGAGACGACTGCGTAGGCGGCATTGACAGCAGGCGCGAGGTTATTGTTGTGCGAGGGGCAACAACGCGAGAATGTGGGGACGATGTTCTCGATAGAAGGCGCGATACGCGACGGGCTTGTGTGGCCTGGCCTAGCGCAGACTAGCGAGGGCAAGGAGGAGAAGACTTATCAGAGTCAGGAGCGTGGAGTCGTGGACGTTAACACTGAAACAGCTTTCTGCAGAGACCGAGCACTGGCAGTGGACGCGCACAGGAGGTCCAGACGCCCGCCTGTGGCGAACACTAGAAGCTGGAGGCGCCCGGCCCGTGCTCGCGGAGTGGACAGGCCGGTGCGGAGATTGGCGGGGGTTGATTTCCCAGGCGGGCGGACACGGGCGGAGCAGGAAACTCAGGGCCTTGTTCGCGCATCGCCGGGTGATCTTGTCGGAGCCGTGCGCCTGTGGCGGGAACGCGCTTGTTGCTGATTGAATTTGCTGGCAGATTGCTGGTTTGATAGCGTTCGTCCATGCCTGCGCCGCCAGCGAAACGGCCAGACAGAGGCAGACATCCCTGCTTATTGTCCCCCTCTGACCCTTGATGCTCGTCCATCTATCGCTCGCCTTAATGAAGCGGAGCTCCCATCTTGTCAATCCGCGATCACTAGACGAATCTGCAACAGTTGCACGCCGAGTCACCTTCCCCGTTTGAACTTACGTGTTCGGCAGTGCTCTTTTGTTTCGACGAGTCACCGTCTCCGCAGACAGCCCGACATGCCGTGGAAACACCGCACGCACAGCCCGCGAAAATTAACACTTTCCCTGCCCGCCGTGAGTGCGCAGAAAACAAATCCTTGTCATGCTTACGCCCCGATTAGTTTTGGCCTGCAACGTGTCTTCGCGCTGCAACTCGGCTTCAGAATGCTTATCCTTTCTCGCGTTGGAGCACCGACTGCTTCCCGCAACGAGGCCAGCGTAAACAAAAGCCTCCTCTCGCATGTCTCACCATCAAGGGTCGTGCAAAATTGGGAGCTTATTGTGTCATCCTCTCTGGGCATATGGAGCATATCCTCGGCCCCTCCGTCAGGGTAGTCGCCCGCCGGGAATCCGTGCCGGTCCTCTCTGTCACTGCGACTATGGGAACCCCCCAGCGGCTCCGTTCTTTTCGCACACGATCTCCCGCCTTCTCCTATTCCTGACATTGTCGCCTCCTGGGTTCCAGGAACCGCCCACGGCTCTTGTCCAGGCGGGTCGACTGCGTCGTCTACGTAGAATACTCGGTATGTCTTGTCTTGAAACACGCTCACAGTCCACGCCCGCCTTGACCCGACGCTTGTTCGTCGGCGACGCGTCGGCTTCACCACCTGGCGGGCGCGCTGCGGCTGGCGGCCTGGCGGGACGCTGGACATAACGTTAATAGCTAATTCCTTAGCATCACGATTGATAACCGGCGATCCCCCCGTCGGTCCTGACCAATATGGATCATCATCCGTCCATACTCGCTTGACAGATTCGCTATGCCTCATTCACAAAACAATACGGCGGCTTTCCCTGCCTCCCGGTCGCTCCGTATCACTCCGTCCTCATATATAAGACCCGGACGGCCTCGCTGCTTCGACCGGTGCGACACACTTTCCCTTCTGGCCCTGCTTCTTTCTTGTACCTCGTCCCTCCCCGTCCCTACTCTACTGTACACCATGGCCGTCATCCCTGCAGACGTCACCACCTCTACCGACTCGCAAGAGATCGTCCTCAAGTTCCCCGATTTCATCTCGCCTATCCCCTACCCTCTGCGCTGCCATGTCCAGGAGCGAGAGGTCTCGCGCGAATCCGAGGAGTGGCTGCTCAGCATGGCCAACTTCAACGAGAAGCAGCGCAGCAAGTTCCTCACCCTCAACGCCGGTCTCCTCAGCGGCATGTGCTACATCGACTGTTCGTTCGACGAGCTCCGGGTCTGCACCGATTTCATGAACTTCCTGTTCACGCTCGACGACTGGACGGACGAGTTCGACACGACCGGGACACGCGGCCTCGCAGAATGTGTCATGAACACGCTCTACTTCCCGCATGAGTATCAGTCAGACACCGCCGCGCACCGCTTGACCAAGTCGTGAGTGTTCGCTCCTGCGTCGTGTTTCAGGGTCGCAGTCAATGTTGTCGCTCACGTGCTCTTCTTTTTGTTTGCATTCTCTGCTTCCGCGCGCGTTCCGGTTCCGCGTGCAGCTTCTGGACCCGCATGCAGGAGACCGCAGGGCCCGGCTGCCAGCAGCGCCTCATGTCGACGCTCGACACGTATTTCCAGGCCATCATGCAGCAAGCCGACGACCGCGGGTCGCGCAACATCCCGGAACTCGAGGAGTACATCACGCTCCGCCGCGACACGAGCGGGTGCAAAACCGGTTTCGCGTTCATCGAGTACGCGGCGCGCATTGATCTCCCGGAGGACGTCATCGAGCACCCCATCATCAAGGCGTTGTCAGATGCCACGAACGACCTTGTCTCGTGGGCGAACGTGAGTGTCGCACGCTCATTTCCCATCTTGATCACGTCTTCTTCGCGACGTGTATCTTTGTTTCGTTCATCCTCCGACGCAGCACGGCTGACGGTGTCATCGCCCCCCCTCCACAGGACGTCCTGTCGTACAACGCCGAGCAGGCACGCGGAGACGTGAGTAGTTCCGTGTTATTCTCGGACGACATGTGTGCTGACGGGCGGCGCGCGGACGGAACACAGACGCACAACCTCGTCTGCGTTCTCATGGCGCAGAACGGCGTGGACCGCCAGGGCGCGATCGAGCTGGCGGGCGAGCTCTGGGAGAAGACGCTGCACTGGTTCTTCGAGTGCCGCAAGGTCGTGCCCTCCTGGGGCCCCGAGATCGACGCCGACGTCGCAAAGTACATCCAGGGCCTCGAGGACTGGATCATCGCCAACGCCGAGTGGAGCTTCGAGACCGAGCGCTACTTTGGCAAGGACGGCCCGATCGTGCGCAAGACCCGCCAGGTGAAGCTTATGCCCCTTCGCCGCGAGAGTGCCTGAGCGGCCCACTGCGGTCGCGCGGCGGCCACTGTGGCTATCGCTGCGGTCAGGCGAGGAGGTGAGCGTCTTGTCTTGTCCGTGTGGTTGTAGTCTTGTGGTTGGCCGAGATGCGGTTGGGAGGCAGTGCTGACTGGGAGCTCTAATCTAGGAATCCTCATCCCCCCGAGCGGTCGGTGCACAACATCACCGCTCAAAAGCAAGGATCATGACATGTCGCCATGGACCTCGGGCACAGTGTGCCCGGGTCGTTTTGTTAGGGTAGTAGTCTCAGTCTGCGGATTGCAGTAATGTGCTAGAAGCGTACACCAGCGCGCCTGCCTGCGAGGAGCGGCGCTAACTCTGATTGGTTCCCACACCTACCTACCTCATTCGTTCGTTTTATTCGTCCTCACTTATTTGTGTTTTGTGCATTCGTTTTTCGTCTCGCCCAGCCTATCCGCTACATTTACTACACTCCTATTGAGCGTACTTACTTACCCTTCGTTCACCTAGTATGTGTCTCACGGATGTAGCACCACCTGGCCTCGCCTGTATCTAGATCACCTACGTCACTATGCCATCTGCGCATGTGCGCGACTTGCATGCCTCCTCGTCTTCTGCCACGATCCCCCGGTGCCTGTGTTCGTCGCTCCCAGGTGTGACTGCGCAGAGGCGTGGCTTGCATCTACGGCTATCTACAGCCAGGTGTGACTGCTGGAGGGCTGCGTCGACGGCTACCTAGAGCTTGTTTGTGGGCTCGGGTACGATCCATGTACGTTGGACAGGCTCACCAACGACCCGGCGGGCTGGGAACGTGCTTGTGAGTCTCTTGCGTATCTGCTCGACGTCCACCACAGCGCTGACACTCATCGCGTTCGTCCATTCATCGCGTGCGGCGAACAAGCTCAGGAATCGCGACATGGAGCGATGGAGGAAGATCGTCGGCGTCCGCGCGGGGTCATATGCATGTCGGCTTGGCTCGAACCTTGGAGGCATCGACTCGGATGCGTCGCCCGCGAAGGTAGGATCCGAACGCATTGGGACATGGGGCTCGCAGCGCGGGGGCGATCGTCAGAGGTCGCTTCCGTGCTTGTGTGGCCAGCGGTCCCATGCCCGTCCAGCCGTCGACGCCATGGTTGGAACGTTGACCCGTCTATGCGCTCATCGGCCACAGACAAGCTCAAGAGCGGGCGCGGTATGCCAGTGCGCCGGGGCGCACTCGCTCGATGCGGGCAGTCGATGACCATGGCCTGGGCGGTGAAGGAACCTTGGTCGCTTCGCGAATCAGGGACAGCTCGGACACGACGTCGCGGGTGTGGCGAGTGTGTGACTCTGGCAGGCGTGCAGGAGGCCTCTGCGCGAGCTCGTTCCCGGCCGTGGGCGCTGGCGGGTGGAGGCGCGTTCATACCGGCGCCACGGGGGCGAGCAGGACGCCTTCGCCCGGGTGCGGTGGCTGGAGGGTGCATCTCGCCATCTGCAGGCATGCGGGAGAAGACGGGCAGGATTGGAGAGAGGAGTGCCCTCCTGGGCGAGGGTGGGAGCAGGGGACGACGCGAGGGCGCGAGCTGGGTTCCAACTTCGCGAGAGCCGGATTCGAACGCGTGTCTGCTCGTCTTCGCTGCATCGCGTTCTCCCACCGTCCTCGCCCAGCCTCCGCCGCGGCCGCCGGACCGGGCCTCGCTCGTTGCCCAGGAGCTCGCCTCCAGCGGGCGGGCAGTCGCGAGCTGGGAGGCTCTCAGTGCTCGACTTGGACGCACTGAACTCCAGTCGTCAACTGCAGCCTAAACGTTCTGCCAACTTGTGTGGTGCCCGCGCGATCGCTCTCAGTCTCCGAACAACGACACCCACGCGCCCGGCTCCTTTTCCGCACATGCCAGCAACCCAGCGAATGTGCGACGAGGCCTTTGCCACCCCTCCCGCTTCTCCACATTGATCTGCGCCCTCTGCTCGTTGCGCACTCACGCACACAGCCCGAGATAGATGCAGACCCAAGCCGCCTCTCGCCGTCTTCGCAACATGCGGTGGTCAGTGATTCCTCTCAGACTCCTCAGGCTCTCCTGTTCTTGCTCCATTCCCCATCTAATTTCAGCCCGCTATGATGGCCTAGGGCAACACCTCGACGGCGCCTGTGCCACTTAGAATTCGGCACAGACGCGCGTCGATGCATCGAAAACCTTCGTTTAGCGGGGAGACGCCCCCAGTGCCGGGATATTCGGGTGTCGAAGACGCAGACCCACCCCAGCGACCGCACCGACGACGAGGCGTCATTCCCGCCGTCCAACAGGGCTACCTTCCCGACAACTGCAGTGCCACACCGACTGCACGCGAGTTTCCCGCTCAAACCCCAGACTCTGGCAGCCCACCGATCCTTGCGTATGCAGCGCCCCCGTGGGCGCCGGACAATGCCCTTGGAGCCACCAGCGAGCCCGCTACTGCGCCCGATGCGAACACACGGCAACATTCTTCCCTCTCCGACGCAGGGCTCCCCCAAAGTTCAGGAACACGTTTCGTGGTGTGCAGCTGTTTGCGCTTCCAGAAGGGCACTCCGGACGGGCCTCTGAACCCTGCGGCGGCTCCTCCAAGCGCGATGTCGTGGTCTTATCCTATCCCGCAATTCAGGGTCGCTGTCACGCTGCATGCGCCCGCGATCGCCCGCTCTGCCCGCTAGGCTTTTCGGTTCCTAGGGCCTCAATCGCCATTATGCCCGACTGCGACTGGTGCGCTGTCGCCAGGCTGCGGCCATCTTCTCGCCTGTACTACCACGACGACGCCGACGATTCCTGCCGCTTGCCGGTCCTTCCGACCTACCCACCTGCCCACCTACTCAACATCGGTGTACGAGCACGTTGCAAGGGCACGCCTTCCTATGTTCCACGGCTAGAAGTAGAAGACAGAAGACAACTCGCCACCCCGGAACGACGGCACGCTGCTTCGCGGATGAGCTCGTCGGAGCACACAGCACCAATCACGCCGCAGTGGGGGAGTTCGCCAGTAAGCATTCATTTCTAACGCACTCCGCTTGCTCGTTGATCGGCAGACCACACAAGTTACCGGCAGTCCCGCTTTGGGCCGCCTTCTCTCTTCAACGTTGCGTCGTCTGACTTTCAAAGTCGCCTTCGACGGCCCAGCTAGGCTCTCTCGGTGCGGTCAAACCATCTAGCCGCAGTGCCTAGGAAGGAGCCCTCCTCTCCCCAGTGCGGCGCCAAGACATCTCGAGCCCCGGAGCCTCCATGTCGTGCATCGGCTGTCCCGGTGTGCGCGAGGGTACGCAACACCCTTACCCTCCGCTGCGGCTACCCCCTTTGATATCGGCACACGCCAGCCGTGCCCGTTGGGGGGTCGAAGCCCACCGATGCGAGGGCCGCTGAAGACCCCCAGCGCGGCTCCGTGCGACCTCCTGCGACCGTCGGCGACATTATGAATTCTTATCCCCGTCCGAACATCGCTGCGCGACCGAGGCGAGCGCGACGGAACGATTCTTGCCTATATCGGTAGCCATCGATCAGGAGGGGCGCGACACACGTGGTGTGCGCACAGCGCGCTTCGACGCCTTCTCTCTCTTGAAGATGGGAACCCCGGCTTGCGGCGGCAAGTTGGGCTGCTTGTTCAGCACCTACGTCACCAGCTTCTCCCGCGACTTCACAACGGTCCGTGCAAGGGAATCTGCGATCGATTGGGGGACGCTGCAGGCTCACAGTCTATCTCACAGCACCGATCTCGCACGCCCGGCGCAGTGCAGGACCTAGGTCGCCCGGCAGCACGCTGGTCACCGAGCGTGCAAGATTCTGGAACGCAGGAGAGGAGTCTTCGAGTCGAGCAGAAATGGCGACAGGCTCGCTTTGTTGACAAGCCGTGGTGGACGAACCGCGTCGGAGGCCGTCAAAATTACCTAAAGGGTGCTGCTGCCATTACTTAATCATTGGGCATCTGTACTGACGACGGGCTGAACCTTCGTGGCGTTGCCCATTTAGGCTCACGAGTCCGCTACTTACCGCACGGGCATCAAAGGAGGATGCGAGCACGCACGCCTGGCTTCCGTTCGATTCGGTGGACGGACGGAGCTAATGCGCTGCGCTTGGGCACGTAGCACGCAGTGACGCTTTTGAGGTACGCCGTACCTTTTCTGCTGGCTCGCCGTCTCTCGCACTTGGGAAAGGCGGCGCTCCTCTGGGAGCTCGCTCACACAAGGAGGGCCCCTGGGGTGGTTTGCACTGTAATACATCACCGTCCCAACACCCGGACATGACAGAAATGAGATGCAACGCCAGCTCGGACCCACGTATCCTCTGGGTGCTGCCAGACTCCCTCTGCCCCGTTCGCGCTGCTCGTCGGCGACGACGCACGTTGTGCAGGCGCGAGTGCGACGTGTGGGACGGCCTTCGCTGTCGCCGTCAGGCAGCGGGCCACCTGAATGGTTAAATTGCCGCGCTGCCCCCGGTCTGTGCTGCGATTGTCTCGGAGTACAGGGCCCAGGTTGGGCCTGGTTTGACGCGGACGCAGGCCCCGAGATTGGTGGGCGCGATAGGTGACACCGTGACAGCTCTGAGCAGGTGCCGCCACCCCGCACACGGATCAAACCTTGTGTCGTGCATTGGTGGTACACAACAACGCCGCCGCCGCCGCCCCCGACGCTTGCCCGACGCGGGGACCAGCGCGCCCGCCTGCATGGGAGGCGTACGCGAACGCTGCCGATCGCGGGTTCGCGCGTGCATGCGTGCGTGGTGGCTTGACTCCCTTTCGCAGACCGCTCGGGTTTCGGCGAGAGCGAGAGAAGTCGAAGACGATCGATGTATGAGGCAAGCGGGGTGTGTCAGCACGAGGCGGCGCGAGACGGAGACGCCAGCGGAAGAGTAATCTGGTTCCGCGAACCGTTAGGTTCACAAAGAAGGCCTCGCCGGTTATTTCCACCCCGCCGCGCTGATTTTCATAGGCGTTTGGGACTGCACCCGGGCACGAACGCGCCCCCCTCTCGAGCCAATCTATCTGTTTCTGCACACCCCCTTCTCCTCGCGGGAGGGAGCAGGCTCACACACGGGACACGGCCCAGAGCCCAGGCGGCCCAGACTCTGCCCGCGCCGGCCGGTCAGTGGCTGCCTGCAGCCAACCGGTGCGGGGGCGAGAATAGCACATCCATTGACGAGATGTCGAGCACTCTGCGGACGGCCCCGGACGCGATGTTCTCGGGCGACCGCGCGCTGCAGAGAAAGGCATATTGGCTGTTTTTCGCATTCCGATGCTTCGAGCCGCATTGCCTTCCTTTGCCCTCGGGTTCGGCCGACACCAGAGACCTGGTGATACAGTCGCGGCCCCTGGTTGGGCCATACGCACCAATCGCAGCGATCCTCGCGGCCATGCGCTGCCTCCCAATGCCTCCGTCGCAGGTCGCGCACGTAAGCCCGGTGTGCTTGGGACCGGATCCCAGGTTTATCGTGGACGTGATGGTGCCTGCATGAATCGCACGAGCGCTGCGCATCACAGCATACGTCCAGGGTGGAGTAGGTTCGGGCAGAGAACGGATCGTCTGGTGGGTGTCCCGGCGGGCAATATGGAAAACCTGTTGCTGATCATCGCGCGGAACAGGATGTGGACGGCTCGACGGACGGACGGCGTACGCTTTCGCGGGTGAGATGGCTCACACAGGAATAACACGCCCAGGCGTCGGTCGAGGCTGCTCGCTCGAGGCATCGCGCCGGGCTGCTGCGAGGGTGCCGAGTAGGTAGGCCAGTCCGGTGTTCAAGCCAGCCACGGTGGGCAGGCGGACTGGCAAATGCGCCGCTGCTCTCGAGGACTCGCGGGGTTCGAACTCACCTTGCCGGAGATCAACTGAACGCGAATGACCGATTACGTCGATCGAGCCGCGTCGAGAACCACTGGTAGGGAAAGTACATGGGCCGGCGGCGCGAGTGCGCGGAAGCATTGCCGCAACGAAAGCGGCCTAGCGGAGATGGATTTGAAGCGTGAACAAGGTTCGCTCTTATCAATGAATCGATGGGACGCACGAATCGCGAGGCTGTCACCGTCCTTGCGGGGAGAGGATGCAAGAGGCAAGCACAGTGCTATATTCTCCCCCCTCTCCGCATTCGCGACACAAGGTCGGACATTTTGGGGACCCGTGCCCCTTGTCGGCGCCTCGCCCGAATCACGCAACCTGGTGCTATGACATTACTGTATGGAGGAAGCAGCCTCGCAAAGTTCATATTGCATGAGAGGAGCTGAAGGTCGCCCGCTTCTCTTCGGAATTGTGAAACGAGAAGCGGCCGTGCGCCCTTACGGCAACCACTTGAACATAATCCTGTCCAGTGAGAAACGCCGGCGAGCTCCAGCTGCTATCGCATTCCAGCCAGTTGGGCCGGGCGTCGCTCCGAACGGAAGGGATGCCCAGCGACACAGTCCGGCTCGGTCGCATTGGTCGCTGCCACGCGTCCGACTTGCCATGTCATCGAACTTGGTGCATGTGACAACCAGACCGAACTTGAGCCAGTTCGACAACCACCACACCCCATTGATTGGACTCGCTTTGTGGTGGTGGGAGCCAAGTCGAACAGGCACCACGTTGAGTGTTGGACATCACGGAGCGAGAGTTCCCAGAAGCATCGCTGAGCTGGCGCAATAACCGGTCGCGCGGCACTCAGATGGGATCGGCGTGGTAAGTCTCGCGCATCGGACGGTCGGGTTCACCGTTCACGGGCTAGAGGAGGCGCTGGGGGGCGTGGTCCCTCACTCAGGAAGGTCAGGCCTGTGCGCTGACATCTAACTGCTTGTGTAACCGAAGGTTCTAAGCATGGCGAAGAATTGATCGATGTTACACTCACACCAACTTCCTGGTTGTCACTTCCGAAGAAGGGTCTTCGTGACTGGGGAGGAGTCCTTCTTATAACGAGCGTGCGCCGCTGCGGTGACTCTCCAACTCCCCGCACTTCCCTCCAACTCTTCCTACCAGCATCTCAACGCCGCCAGACATCATGGCTATGTCCACAGACACCCCATTATTCGAAGGCTTCGTCGACACCACCATGGACGCGCTCCGCCTCATCGAGGTATGCATTACTCTCGTCTTTGCCAGTCTCTCGCAGTGCGACTGTCGGCGTCGAGGCGGTGATACCGTCTCACGCTACGCGTGGTCGTGCGGGCTAACATAAATCCGACAGGCAGCGCGACGGGGAATGATCCCGAGAGTCACCCGGAGACTCAACGACTTTGAGCGCCGCACCATGGTCAAGAGCGGAGCCGTCTTCATCTTCAGCGTCGAGGAGAGCGGCATCAAGCGGTGGACGGAAGGCTTGGCTTGGTCACAATCCCGCATATCCGGAAACTTTCTGGTAAGCATTGCCCGTCTTCGCCCTTCGCATGGGACCGTCTTGACGCATTCGTCAGCTTTATCGGGAGGTCGCGGATCGGACAACCCGCACGAGTCAACACATCGCGGACCTGCCCATGTACCCACACCGTGGGCATCTGCCAGAACCACAGCTCAGCTACAAACCCCGTGGGCTGGTGAAGAAGGTGACTTGTTCATTTGTCTGCGACCGTTTTCGTCTGAAGCTAATGGTCAACAGACGATTACGGTGAAGATTGATGGATCAGACTACCACCTTATTTCATACTACACACAAGAGGACCTCGCGGCCGGCCTCTTGCGCAGACCAACAAGTCACCCAGATCTCATGGCGATCGAAATCCCGCCGGAGCTCACGCGGTCGACGAACTTCCGATACCCGCCAAATCTTGAGGAAGCCCATGACACGGCGAGCTCCCACAGGTGAGCCGTTCGCGCAGATCCCAACCTAGACGACCTTTGTCTTCTGACAATTACGTTGTGGTGACGTTGAGCAGTGACAGAGATGGGATTGATAATCAAGCGGTTCACGCACCTGGGCTCTCCCCCCCTTCTCCCGGGCTCGCTGTCAGCATTCCTCCCTCCCCAGTTGGCGAGGACTCCTCGGGTCTCGCGCACGGGGCCTTCGCACGTCATGCCGGTGACGCGTCGGGGTACTATTATCATGGCCAAAGTCGCTTGACCTCTCTGGAGACGGGGTTGACGAGTGCGTCTGCTCAGGGGCATCCGCCTGTCTCTCCGCTCTCGATTCCCACCAGCACACGCGCGCACCCGTATGCGCGGAGGACGGGTACCTCGCCGCCCGCCTGGCACTCCCCCGTCCATGCGTCTTACGACTCGATGGCCGCCCCGTCAGCTGCGGCGGCGATGTATTCTAGCCCCACGTACTCTGCCCACACGAGCATCGCCGCTTACGACCAACGCCGCGATGGCTGGGCGTCACACGCTGCGATGCACTCGAGCCCACACCATGACGCCCACAGAACAGTGGCGGACGGGGGTTCCGATGGATGTGGTCCCGCGGTGCTGTCATGGTCTCCCACAGGGTCTCCTATTCCAGGCCAATCGCTCGCATCGGCCCCTGCCGTCACCTTCTCCGCGGCGGCCAACTTGCCGGCAGGCAGGGCGCGAGACCATTTCCGCGTGCGCTCGTACCCATCCATGCAGTGGCAGTACGAGCAGGCAAGTGTCCTGCCGCATTCGTCCCAGGTCCACCATCACCCGCTTCCATACGCCCTAGAGCGAGGGACATCGGCCGCGAACCAGGGAGGATACCACAGATACGGCGGCGGAGAAGCGGCACATTCCGACCGCTAACGATACCGTAGGACGTAAACGGAGATGAGACTCGGACACGCACCGGAACGGACTTTGTGGGTTTTCGAGCGGGCTCGAGCCCTCGTGGTGTATGGACATTGTTGTACATCGTTACATTACCGCATACCGCATGTTGGTCGCCGGATTCGAGGGGCTTGCTGTTGTCCAGGCCGCGCGGCGACCACCGTCATAATGTGATTGCTGCCAGGCTCACCCGAGAGACATGTGGGGGCTGTGATCGGTCAAGGCAGCTAACGACAAGATCCAGGGCAGGAAAGGTCGGGCGGCGGATGTGACAGGCTAGGCATTCCCGGCTGCCGAGCGTCGCTCGATGAACCCCCGAATGTTAGCGTGGCCTTCTACGCTGCCGAAGAAACACCGCCGAGAGGCGTTCTCCCATAATACGACATCGAGTTGCTTCGCATAGTTGAGGACGTACTCGTAGTCGGCCTGGGAAGCAAACGCGGTATAGAGATATCCTGCCAACGGTCAGAAGATCAGCCTCGTGCGCGCGATGACGTCGTTGAGCTTAAATGGCAGCCCGACTGACCCTCTTGGGACTTCACCCGATTTTTCTCAAGCTCCCACAGGCGGATCTGGTCCTGGACCGTGACCGGAAGCAACGGTTTCTGGCACGGCAACAAGGCATTGAAGTTCGCTCATATTCGGCTGTGGTTGGAGTAACTCACGTTCTTGCGCATTTGGGGGTGCGCGTGTGTGATGAGATAGCTGATGATCTATTCGGACGTCGGCAACCGTATATTGCGCGATGGTCGACGTACAAGGCACGTACCTGGTCAGCAGTAATCCCATTCGTGAGCGCCTTCTTCACACTATCGCGGGTGATGGCCCCGACAACGAGGTTTGGGAAGCGAGACTTGAGCGTGACGAACAGATTCAGGACAGCAATTTGCAGGGGATTGTCTATGTTCTCATGATGACATCATCGAGGCTGGTTCGCGAGCACTTTGCTGACTTACCCGTGTATGCGTACAGCCGGTAGTTTGTCTCGAGCACAATGAAACCCTGAGCCTGAGAGCCACCCCCAGCACCGGTCGACGTGGGAAGTGGTGGTGAAGACGATGTCAATGTGGTGGCAAGTCGGGTCGGGCTGAATCTTCGCGATGTCGCCTTCGGAACAAGAGGGGGAAGTAATGTCAACGCATGAACGGAGAATATGTCACCTCACTGACTGTCCGCTGCTTGATCAGTCCATAATCCCGGAGGTCTTCGAGCATCGCCCTTTGAGTGGCACTTAGGTTCTCGGTGGAGTAGTCCTACCGCCGAGAACTCGTGGTTCACCGCTGCTGCGGAGGTGCAGTTAAGTGGGCAACATACCTTGCCCAGCTCCGTTGTTGACAACATAAGGAGGAAGCTGAGGACCTCGACTAGGTCCATCTGTCTCTCCTGAGGACACAGTGCGCTCAACATGCCGTAAGCACAGAGAGAAAAAGGTTTTACCTCTGCCATCTGCAGATATTGCAATAACAATTCCCATAGCTGTTCATGCGGTGGGTGAAGGAGGAATTGGAACCCCGCGGATGTGATTTGTAAAGTAGCGCCGCTGTTGGCCATAAGTTTCTGATGGAGGCGAGCGCTGTCATGCCACTCACTGGACGCTCGCCATGAGACCGCTCCGCTGCAGCAGATACAAGACACCTTGTGATGGTTTAGCCGGGAACTGACCCGTACCGGAGGAGACCATGTAATAGAGAATGGTCTGATGTAGGTTCGGGCGGACATGTAAGTCCGCTGTCACTCCGCTCAATGAAGTGAAGTACCTCCCAGCGTTCCACTGCATATGAATCTAGAGCATCGATGCCTGGGGGAGGGTGTTTATCGTCGTTCTCAGCGAGAACGCCGAAACTCCCACTCGTCCCACTGTTACGAGAGCGAATGAGCGGCGATCAAAGGAGAAAAGGTACAACCCGTACCCCCCGGTGATCGCTTGTCGCAAGCTGGACTTGAAGGTCGGATTGAGTGAGTGCCGCACAGGTGACTGGGGTAGGATGTGGAGGCGCGCGAGGGTTGACAAGGCGTCTTGGTAGGGTCTGCAAGGGTCGCAGGTATGTGTGATGTATCGGGCATCTCGGGACTTACTTCTTTCCTTCTCTGGTCACCCACGCTGCCATAGTAGACGCGGGAATCGGCATTTCCAGCCATAGGAGGTTCATGACCAGCTGGCGTTCTAGCGGACGAAGCAACCTAGATATAGATCATAGTAAGACTCGACCGGATAGAACAGCATCGCTCCTGTATTGACCGGAAGATGGAAAGACATGACGAAGGCTTCTGGTAGAGCCTCGTCAACATGTTCTGTGACTGTGTTTGGAGAAACGCCACGAGACGATGGGAAGTGTCATCGCCACTGGTGTTTGTGTTCTTTGCCAGAGAGTCGCCCGCGGGCTTGATGCGAATAGATGGTCCAGCCATGACGGGTGCAATGGTTTCAACCGCGCAGCAACCTCTTGCAAGAATATCGCGGTGGTTCTAGAGGGTTGTAAGGTGAGCATTCCATGCCAGGGCTCCAGGGGTGGAACTCACGATGGTGGTAAACCACAGCAAACAGAGACAAGGCGAAGCGCCCACACGTCCAACCAGTTACGCGTCACACCGTGAGAATCCTCCGGAGTACGCGTCATGCCTGTGACGCCGCCTACGCGCTCGCTCACCTTCGTCCAAGTCCACGAACACCACCTCAGAAACCCGTAGAGTGCCGGAAATACCTTTTAGAGGCATGTCCAGCATCTCAGTACACAACGCGGCTCTCAATCGTGGGTCATATCCTCCCATTATCGTGCATGCATTCATCTCGTCGCGGCTGACCCATCCACTTGTGGCATTACGTAGGTCAGTTCGGCTTAGTACGCTCTCTCGTCTCTCAAGATCCGAAACTTGTGGATGCGATAGATGAGGTAATGTGTATAGATTTATGCTGGCAGGCGACGACTCAAGATACATGTTTGACAGGACGGAAGGACGCCATTGCACTGGGCTGCATCCTCCGGTTCAGTCGACATAGTGCGATATCTCGTGGATCAGAAGGCGGACGTCAACCGCGGTGACAACGGCAGATGGACTCCTCTCCACATTGCATGTAAGTATCCTATATATGGTGCTCATCTGCCCATACTCATAGTGTGTGTAACTTCCAGCCAGTGGCGGCTTCGAGGACGTCGTCAAGGAGTTGCTCGGCGCAGGTGCCGATGTGAATGCAACCAATGACAAGGGACTGACACCACTGTGCGCTTCCACTTGGACCTTTACCTCATGAATACCCAACTCATCTTGATCATTGATGTAGCCACTATGCGGCATCGAAGTCCAGGGTTGAGGTATCTAGATCCAACCCAGTCGCACGAACCCCACACTTACTGTCACCTAGATCGGCAGACTACTGATTGCGAGAGGAGCTGACGTATGCCTCAGACCGTCTCACACATAATTTACAAGCTCACGCTCGTGTACAGATTAACGCCAAGGACAGAGCCAATCAAACCCCTTTGTCCGTGGCAATACCTTGTCTGCATGAGCACAGCATCGCTAACCGATAGCTGCGTCGCCGTTAGGCATAGAGCTGCGACGACGGGATCGACAGGGTTCATCAACCTTCTTCTGAAGCCACCTCAAGGTTCGCCGAAGACTCGGCTCAACACCGCAGACCGTGTTGGTACGCTGCCGTCTTCTTTACGCAATGTGGCGTTCTTCGATGACGGTTGACGCATCCGGCGACCAGGCAACACACCGTTGCACCTTGCCATGGAGTCTGCCCATGCGGAGGCTGCATGTCTTCTCATTGAGGCCGGAGCAGATAGGGAGCGGGTGAGTTCTTCCAAACTGCCCGACCCCCGCTATCTCACGAGCTTTTGAGCAGACGAACCTTGACGGCGAGATGCCAGAAGACTTGGAAGGCGTTGGGGGACAAGAGCAGCGGCGGGCAAAGACTTATGTCATCGAGCGGTGTGGCAAGCGATGACGAATCACCGTGGACGCTCCCCGAAGTCTGTGCGAGTGTCATCAAGGGATCCGTAGTTGCCAACGAGAAGGCCCCCAACTCTGTAACGCTAACGTTGATTGTATCGATCGCCGATTCACACTACCGCAGATTACCTTTTGCCTTCTGACCAGTGTCGAACAGACGCACTTTGCCGATACAATCGCTTCGGTACAGGTACAAGTACAAGTAAGGGACAAGACGCAACCAGGCATGAACTCGTGTCATATCGTCGTAAAGGAGGTAGCGTAACGAAGGAGAACAGGGTATTAAGCAGAGAACGACGGGATTGGATGTATAGAAGGATTGTGGGTATTGCTGAGGTACTTGTGAATCAAACAAGAGCAGCGAACTGGTTCCCATAAGTAATGAGCTCGCCCGAGCCCGTGCACAGCACGCCAGGGGTCCGCGAGTGCACGGCAACGCGGTGTCTCACAGCGGATCCCCGAGGTCCGCGGCGTGGAGCCTAACTTCCGATCGCTGGGTGGCACGCGCACCCCGTGAAGAAGCACGCTCGCCGTACCCAGCGACACACGAGTCACGACGACGGCTTCTGCGGAAGGAGCGTCACCACGCGGTGGCTCTTGATGTCGGCGCCCTCTTCCCCGAAATATCGGCCCGTGTCGAAGCTCCAGTGCAGGGATCCGACCATCCAGTCCTGCAAGCCCAAGACGTAGACGGCGACATCCCTGTCGATCTCGGGGCCCCACGACGGCAGATCGCGCCGAGCCTGCTCGAACCGGGCCATCTGCTCCATGCAGAGCCACCCGAGGTAATCGGCCGCCTGCTGGAGAGTCAGCTCGTCTTGACGCATGATCACCGCGATCATGTTGTGAGTGTCTCCACGGGCTTGCTCGACGTTATAAGAAAAGAGGTCCTGCAAGCCCAGAGCGCGTGAGCAGCCGAACTAGCACGACCACATACTACGAGCCGAGATTGACGTACATTTGACCAGGATATGCAAGCGTTTGCGGACTCCTCCAAAATACGGATGACGGGATGGCATGCGACCTCGTCAGGAAGGTCGATTCCCGCGGCGTATTCGATGAGGGCGAAGCAGGGTTTGCACCCGCTTGTATCCCACCGCAACGCCACATAATCTTCCAGTTGAGGCACCACACCGCGAGCCCGATTTCTCGCCTGCTCTGCGATGGCGTGGAAAAAGAGCTCCATCGTCTCCATAAACCGGCGGGTGCAGCCGGGCCCTGCGGTTTGTCGGAACCGACTGAAGAAGCTGCGTAGTGTGTGTGGGCGCACATGAGCCCATCTGGGTCAGCGCAGATCCGCCACAGAAGAGACCAACAGCCCCAACAGGTTGCAGCTCAGAAAGGAGGGGCACGTACCTTTTTGCGAGCTTGCCAGCAGCCTTCTCTGTTTGAAACCCGTCGGGATCGTGCAGCGCGCACATGACGACATGGGCGAGCCCGTACGTTTCTTCCATCCGGAATTCGTCGGACCAGTCGTCCAGCGTGAACAGGAAATTGAGGAAGTCGGCGCAAACGCGCAGACGATTCGCGTCCGTGTCCGGGTAGGCCGCTGCGGTAAGGTCTCCGGCGAGCAGGCGGAGGAACGCGGCTTCGCGTTTTGGTGAGAAGTGAGCTTCGGCTAGCAGCCACGACTCCGATGCACGGGCAGTGTCGTCGCAGTGAACGTTGCACCGTAGGGGATAGGGGCAGTCCGACACCAGATCGGGAAGAACGAAGAATCGTGCCGTGCACGACATGTCGGTCGAGACGACGGGACGACGAGGCGGGGTCCGCGGATAAGGACGAGGGAGGAGGAAAATGACGGACGGACGAGAGCCTCCCACAGACGTTCCCTTATATGCACGCCACGCGCAACAAATCGTCACCTCGAGGGACGGGATAGGCAGGCGTTCGGGAAGCGGACAGGAGTCAGCATCGTGACGCCCGCAATCTTTTGCCTCTGCCTGGCCTCCGCCCGGAGATCCAGCTCCACGTGAGTATATCTTCAAATCTCACGGAGGTAGAGCGTGCACTCGCTGCAACGGCGCGAGAGCCTTTCCTGCAGGAACGGCACCCAGATATTAAGAAGCATTGCTTCGTGGCCTCGGTGCTGGTTCCTGGCTTCGATTTCAGTGCACAAAGGAACACTGAAATGACCGTCTAGAAGCCAACGGAAGATAACATACAAATGCAGCCTGGTCTTGTGAGACCTATTCATGGGTGTTGCATTGTCCGCGATGTCGGTAGAGTTGGCAGGGCCTGCCAGAAAAGTATCCAAGGAACTTTAAGCGGGGATGCCGGACTGGGGCATTACGTCGACCATGGGGAGTGCGCCGACGGACAGAACCTAGATGCATCGATGAGTAGTCACCTCGCCTTTCCCAGGGTAGCACAGGCGCCGAAATTGCGTTGCCCAAGGGCATGCGCAGAAGGCGAGGTGGTAACGTACCTACATACCCGCTGCCTCAATGCGAGAGTGACGCGTACCATCTGTTGCGATGGTGGAAGTAGCGACGGCCTTGTTGGGTATACATTCAGTACTGCGCATGCTGAGGCGGAAACGGCCAGACATACGAAGGAACGGAGTTAGGCCCACTTCGAGCGAGCGCAGTGCATATGCCGCGTTCCAATCCGATAGAAGTCATGATGAGTCATCGGGATCCTCTCCCGTCTTCACTCTGGCAGAGAAGACAATATGGACATACCTGGCTGAACGGTCTAATTTCGCTTGTAGGGCGGCCAATGACCTGTGGATAGGACTATGGGACTCCCAGAGCTGCTGAGAGCATTCCGGAACCTGAGGAGAATTCTAACGTAAGTATACCGCACCGGGGGATCCGACACGTTGTAGTCATTGTCGAGCGGCCTCATGATACCTGCCGTCCAAAAGAACTCTCGAAGGCAAGTTCAACGCGTTGCGAAGCGCCTCCTACACCTTTCCGAGGCAAGTTAGCTTCAATATCGTAGCTGAGGCACTGAATGTGAACTTCGGGCCCGTTCAACTCTGCAGCAGCGGCTGCCGAGCCAGTGTTCGCAAAAGGCTGACACGAGATGAAGACCTGTCGCAAGTTTGTCGTGCAGGGTCAAAGTCAATTGCTCCTACTCACATAGTAGTACCATGTGTCTGCAACTCAACACGTCCCAGTCGACGTCGGAGTTCGCCGACATCAAGTTTAGGCGTTTATAGGAAGTTTGACCAGAGTTTGACGCGCAGTCTCTGGGGTCCCGACTCCCGCCAAGCTTCTCCTTCCAAGTCATGGTCCAGATCCTTTGAGTCAACGCTCTTCTGCAGCCTGTAGAGTGCTTGAGAGCACGAGTACGGCCAACCACGTCAAACCAAAGCTTCCAAGGATATCTTGTATTTGATTGTCAACCTCACACTTCCATGTGCAGCCACTAGCGTCCTCTCGCTTCTCACTGAGACAGACACGACAAACATGCATACAGTGGTACGTGAGGGCATCCACTGCATCACGTACGATCTTCGTGACTCATCTTTGAATCCACAAGGCACGCCAGTGGCCAGGTTACCACCACTTGACCACTTGATGTGCAAGTACGCCCGCATATCGGCCTCATCGCCTTGGTTTATATGAGGTGGAAAATTGCCGTAGTACTCGTTTCGTATGGAGATGCTAGCGCTGCCACTCTTCTGTGTGCTTCACTCTCCGCGCAACAGCTAAATCTTGAAGTGAGTAATGCCCCCAGCCTATTCTGCTCTCTTTTGGGACAGTTATCTCAGCCAGGCTACTTACATAGATCTGATCTAACCGAAGATCGCAGCCTTACCAAGGCGTCATGCTTTGATGTTCAGGGCTTCGCTAACTCTCGACCATGTGGTGTAATGCATGTGCTCGACCTCAATGGCGCATCTACTAAATTATCCCCCAGAGCTCTGCAAGTTCCCCCTCAAGATTCCCTCGACGTCCGTCTGTCTTGCCACGATAGGCGTAGCAGGTCATGTCTAACCTCAGGCGGATCGCCCGTGGGACCTCAGTCTTACTGGCTGTAGCATGTGCATCTATGGCGTCCGCGGCCCCCTTCTCGCAGAACGTCAAGTACGCTACTCATCGCACCCGTGAACTCAGCTCGGGCGCAAAAATCCAGATCTACCATCCTCCGTCCACCTATCAGGTACGCATGAGCCAGCCACTTGCAAGTACAGCCTTTCTGACATACTCATACCGTAACAAACACCATGTTCAGACCTTTGGAGAAGGCGTCGATCACCCTCTTCTCAAGCGTGACGACGTCACCGCCGAGGAGTCTGCGCTCGCCTTCATAGAATCCCGCACGAAGGTCGATCCGGACGCAGTGCACGTCGATTCTTCTCTTGAAGGCGACACGTCGAAGCACGTGTATCTCAAGCAACAGGCGAACGGCATCACTCTTGCCAATGCCGTAGCGAACGTTGCATTCAATCAGGATGGCAAGGTCGTCGCCTTCGGGAGCTCTTTCGTCAAGCCCACAATGGTCGCTTCGCCGGTTCCCACCGTCACTGTTGAGGACGCGATTGCGACGGCAGAAAAGGAGCTCGATGGCGCATTCGACTCCGCGAACCTCCCTGCGCCCGAGCTGCAATACCTCGCCAAAGACGACGGTTCAGTCGTTCTCACGCATTCGTTCCAGGTCCGGAACGTGGAAGTGGGGACCTGGTTCCAGGCATACGTTGACGCTCATAGCGGCGAACTTGTCTCTGTGACAGATTATGTTTCTAACGCCTCTGTAGGTATCCCCATGTGTCCTTTCCGAGCATAAACTCATTCCGCTCTCCCCACCTCTAGTATCGAGTTCTCCCCATCTGGAAGTCATATCCCACCGAGGGCTTCGAGACTCTCACAGACCCCCAAGACCCGGGATCATCTCCTGAGGGATGGCACAGTGACGGCACCACGTCTACAAGCGCGACAGCCGGCAACAACGAGATTGCTTTGGATCGCTCGGGTGCAACGACCTCCCAGTCCGGCGATGGCCTAATCTTTGACTACCCTGCCGACCTCAGCACCGACCCTACTACGCGCCAGAACGTCGACGCCGCACGCGTTGACACGTTCTACGTCGTCAACACCGTGCACGATATCTTCTACAGGTACGGGTTCACCGAGCAAGCGTTCAACTTCCAGAACAACAATTTCGGCAAGGGCGGGAAGGCTGGTGATCGCGTCCAGATCAACGTCCAGTCGTTTCTGGGCATGAACAACGCTGCCTTTGTGGCGCTTCCCGACGGGCAAGCTGGATTGATGTACATGTTCCTCTGGGACCACACGACTCCGAACCGCGACGGCGCATTTGAGAATGACATCGTCGTGCACGAGATGACGCATGGACTCACGAGCCGTATGACGGGAGGCGGCAACTCAAACTGTCTCCAGACCGTCGAGGCCCGTGGGATGGGCGAAGGCTGGTCCGACGCAGTCGCTGAGTACGACTCCAGATATCTTTGACAAACATTCATTGACGACTATGTCCTAGCTGGCTTGTGAAGAACGACACCTCCGTTCCGGACTTCATCCTCGGCCAATGGGTCCTCGACAACCCGGCGGGGATCCGCTCGTATCCATACTCGACCGACCCGTCCGTGAATCCGCTACGTTACTCGACCGTCGGGGAAGTGGAGGAGGAGCATGCCGTCGGCGAGTTTTGGGCGAACCTCCTGCACAATGTCTACGCCGCGCTCGTTCAGGAGCACGGGTTCTCCACCACCGCCCGCACGGATCCAAGCGGCACCGAGGGCAATCTGGTGTTCATGCACCTGCTTATCGACGCGCTCGCCCTCCAGCCGTGCTCGCCGACCTTCCAGCAGGCACGCGACGCGTGGATCCAGGCGGATCAGAACCGCTATGAGGGTGCGAACAGGTGCCTTCTCTGGAGGACGTTCGCGAGCAGGGGTCTTGGTGTGAGCGCGAAGGATTATGTCGACGACAGCAGTGTGCCAGACGGCTGCTGAACGGTGCTTACCGTTGGAGGCTGGCACCCCGATAAGCTGCTCATTTGTTAACGTTGCAGTAGGCTCATTGACACGAGTGCCGCTTTCCGCATTGGCAGGGAGGCCTTCGATGTGCTGGCGTGTCAGTAGGTACTACGAAGCGTTGTCTACCAGCGAGAGGGAAGAGTTGAAGAGTGCACGGGAAGAGGCTGGGCACGGCCTCCAACTAGACGCCTTGGGGGTGGAGCACGCGCGTCGAGCATCTCATCCTCACTCGCCTTCCGAGCCTCCCAGCTCTTCCCCTTTCCGCATCCATTGCAACTATGCCGGGGCACTCGACCACACATCCTTTCTATACTTGATATCGCCGTGTCTCGCTCATCCTCCAACCGGATTCCTCGGATATGTAGTGGGCGCACTGTCGCTGCGAGTCTAATGAACAAGACCTCTGGGAAGGCCGACCCAAACATATCAGCACGTCAACCCACAGTCGTCCAAGCGTGGCTTGCCCTCGAAACCCGCACTTCGTTTGGCGAGGAAGCCTTCGATACTGTGCTAGAGCTCCTGGCCTCGTTTGCGCACGATGTCGACGTCGACGCCCCCAGCCTATCCATTCCCATCTGCAGCTATATCCCAGCTCGACGTCTCCCAAACTCTTCCGACCTATTCCCGCAGCACAAATGCCGAATGGGATGTCCCTGCCGCGGAACGGCAGCATACCTTTTCTCTCGTCAAGAAGAACGGGCAACGGTGGCTCTCCTTGGATGTGACGAGTCGGGCTACAAGTGATACCCAAGCACCGACCTTCTACCAGGGAGGACACGTCGTTGGGACCGTGCGTCTTGAGTTGGACAAGGGGGAACTGGTTGACGAGATTACCGTTGCTGTGAGTGCCCTGCTCGTCATTGTCTCCCATCATTTAGCCATTGCACTCGTTGGCACCACGTCCCTGGCTTGAATCGCAATCACTGATGTCCGACATATTATCCAGCTCTACGGACGCCTGAACATCTTCTCCCACTCCTCGTCCAACTTCCTGCACATGTCTCGGACCCTCTACTCTGCAGCCTCAACACAGGCCTCCGATCGCAACTCCTCCCCGCCAACCAAACGCGGGAGACTCAGCGGCAGGCAGGAATGGACGTACGCCTTCCGTCTTCCGAAAGGCGTTAGCATTCTATCGACCATACGGGTGGATGGGCACGCCGAAAGACAGAGTTATCGC
Organism: Earliella scabrosa; assembly: GCA_022605405.1. Lineage (NCBI taxonomy): Eukaryota > Fungi > Basidiomycota > Agaricomycetes > Polyporales > Polyporaceae > Earliella > Earliella scabrosa. Next base: position 1,338,598 of record JABYQQ010000012.1, read on the forward strand.
CTTCCCCCAAGCTTTTCGGACCCGCAATCGGATGTTCACGTCCAATACTCGCTCATGGTTCGTCTGCACCGTGCCGGATTTCGTGCAGGCAGCAAGTACGCATCGTGTTACCCTCTCCGCTGTAGCCGTTGACGATTGATGAGTAGGCTCAATGTGCCTATCCAATATGTCCCACTGGCGAGACCGTGTGCGCCGACCATTCTTCGCCAATTAGCATATCAGCAGAACAGCCCAATCGTTGGGCCCAGCAACGATCCGGATGGGTGGAAGACGCTGGAAACCGTCATTGTAGACGGCATGTTATTCAGGTCCATCCGCGTGTCCGCACGATGTACTGTAAGTCGCCGCCGCTTGATCACTCATCGTGTAATGACTGATCGAGCAAGCAGTTATCTATCTCGAGACCTGTGAGTCTGTGTATCGTCATAGCACCGTGGCCAATAATCATGTGTCTGCAGCTCACATATACTCGCGGAGCCCCGATCCACCTGTTTGTATCCATCGAGAGCACCAATGAGCAATTTCTCGACCTCCTCTCTCCGCTGTCCGTACACGTCGCGCTCCAGCAGCGTGTCACCTTCGGCGATGCAACGCATATGGCGCGGTTCTCACGCAGACTCTCGGAACAGATCACGATGACATGCTATGAGCGCGCCGTCGCATCGTGGTGGCGAGTATCGGGCGATCCATGGCCGCCTTCGACACGAACGTTCGCGGGGGAGCTCCTCATCCCAGGGGACCTCGTCCCTGCTTCCCATATCTTACATTACGGTCACGAGGTTAGCTGCTCTGCGCTCCGCTTGTGCCGTTTGCTTATGCCAACCATGCAGTACGAACTAGTGCTGTACCCTCTTACTGCAGTAGGATTCAGCCCGGTCACATCACCGAAGCACGCTCTGCTATCAGAGCCGGTCGCGATCGTCACAGCCTTTGCTCAAGGGCCACGCCCCAGGTCATACATCCCGCCAGAGTATAGCGTATAATCGAGTTTCTTGCCGATCGTATCCTGCCCGCATGTGGTTATGTTCCATTCCAACCATGCTGTACAGCGTCTTCGTCGTGCTCCTTATCTCACAATACACTAGCCTCATTGCCTTCACAGTGCTTCCGTAGGATCCCAATCTGTGATCAGATCTACCGGCACGTCAGGACAACGCGAGGTGAAAGTGCCAGAACGTCTGCAGACGTACATTCATCCAAAGCGTCTAGCTCGGCGACCTCCTCGTCGGTGAGCCCAAAGTCGAAAACGTTGATGTTTGACTCGATTCTCGATTTGGAAATAGACTTCGGGATGGCGATGTACCCCTAAACGTTAACAGCTCATGAGTGCGTCCCATGGAAAACACAGCGGGGGATTGAATGGGGCGCAGCAGACACATGCCTTCTGCAGAGAATACCGGAGGAGCACATGCGCGGGGTCCTTGTGGTACTTCTTCGCCAATGTGACGATCTTCGGATGCCGGAAACGAAGTCCACGAACCAGCGGGGCCCATGCCTGAAATCGTGCCCCGCATTGTCAGCCCTCGACCGGATGCTCGGCGGAGAAGACGTTACCTCTAACGCTATTCCGTGTTTCCCGCAGACCGCCACAATATCCTTCCTCGTCATAAACGGATGCAGATCGATCTGGGCTCATGGTCAGAACTATGACCTCAGGAGCCCGAAGCAGCTCTCACGTCCTACCTGGTTGAGAGCGGGCAGCTTCACCCCCGCGTCGACCATCTCTTGGAGATGTCTCGCTCCAAAGTTGCTCACGCCGATGCTGCGCACTAGCCCCTCCGCCTGGGCTTCCATCGCGGCCTTCCAGCTCTCCGCACGCTTCTGCGGTCCGCCTATCGGCGAGTGCAGCAGATAGAGGTCGATGTAGCCCAGTCCGCACGCCTTCAGCGACTTCTGTATGGCCGCTTTGGCGTGCGCGTACCCGTTGTTGTTCTGCAGCTTCGTGGTGTAGAAGATCGCCTCGCGCGGCGTGCCCGTCGCCTTGCAGAATTCCTGGATCGCGCGGCCGCACTCGCGCTCGTTGTAATACCACTCGGCCGAGTCCTGCCGCCAGCGTACGGGCCGCGCCGTGGTTCGCGGGACAGCGAGGTCGTGGATGGCATGTTATGCAGCAAGGGCAATCCAAAGCCACCAGGGTGCCGAAGCGAAGCAGTCAGTAAAGCGGACAGGTCACAGTGCGGATACCGAGCAGAAGGCAGGAGGGGCTGGTTCTAGTGCGAGATGCACACGCACAATGAGTCGATAGCCTGCCTGGTACCCGAGATCATCGTCAGCGACACAATCTCTCACTGGCTGCTGCACGGTACGTAAGAGCGAGCTAGAAGACGCACCTCGAGGGCCCACCGGACGGCGTTGTATGCTTCTTTGTGTTCCATCTCGTAAGTGCCTGGCCATCAAGTTTAGGTGAGCACTGGTAGCTGAGGGCGCGAGGCAGATGGCCATGGTGTGTATGAGATGCGCACCCAGGCCTATGATAGGGATCTCATTTCCGTCGTTCAGCTGACATATGGTTGAAGCAAAGAACCGATTATTGCATCGATATCGGACAGTGAAACTGAACCCGCCATAACCCCACCTTCAGCTTTGTATTTGGGGTCAGAGTCATTGTATGCTGCCAGCGATTTAAAGATCGTCGAAGAGAGACTTTGGATGTGGATGCGATGAGGGAACAACAGGACATGACGCAGTAGCTAGTAAGCAAATGCTTGCGAACCGTTCACCGGGGAAACCCGAGATTCCAGACTCGTGCGACTATGGTGACAGGTGTCGTCCCCTTGCTCGTAACAACACAACATATTTGTGTAGGTGTCAACACCGATCCAAGGTTCACCCTGGATACCACACAAACAGGAACGAGCGTGTTCGTTATATGCGGATTGACAAGTTAATTCAGGAAGAGCTGCTTACCCTCGAGTCGCGTGCGATGCGCTTTATGGGTTAGTACTTAGGTGCATGCCTGACGCTCGGAGCCACTCTCTGTCCTCACCGACCCGGTCCCAGATCCGAGGTACGTGGAGGTGTGGGGTGTCAAGCAGATTCTAATCTTTTGCGATCAATCTGGCATGTATCTGACATAGCCTTATCGTACATTTGGATTATGCTCCCATATTCACTATACACCCGTGATTTCAAGGCTCGTCGGTCGGATCCCAATCCGTGACCAGATCTGGTAGTTGTCAGACGGAGGATCAATGAAACTATATCCTCAGGTGACGTCAAGTGACTCACATTCATCCAGCGCATCAAGCTCGGTCATCTCCTGAGCACTGAGCTCGAAGTCGAACAAGCGCAGGTTGGATTCGATCCTAGCCTTCGACACAGACTTCGGAATCGCGACGTACCCCTATACGTCAAAGATTGAGGAGACTTGTTGTTGATAGCAGGACCGAAGCATGGATGCAATAGATGGAAAGAGAAGGCATGACGGACCTTCTGCAGTGAATAGCGCAGGAGCACATGTGCAGGCTCCTTGTGGTACTTCTCAGCGAGAGCGACGATCTTCGGATGGTTGAACCGCATGCCGCGAACGAGCGGACCCCAGGCCTGAACAAAGGGAAAGCCGGAATCTCAGCCGAATCCCAAGCATCCGGCGTGGAAGCTCTGTACCTCCAGCGCAATCCCATGCTTGTGACAGAAGTTGACAATCTCCGTGCGCGTCATGAACGGGTGCAGGTCGATCTAGAAGTAGACGGCGTCAGCTGGATCCCTCGACGTCGCAAAATGGAAGAGCGCGCACCTGATTGAGAACGGGCAACTCGAGACCCGAGCTGACGATCTCCTGCAGGTGCCTCATGCCGAACGTGCTAACGCCGACACTGCGGATGAAGCCCTCCGCCTTCGCGTCCACGACGGCTCTCCAGCTGTCTGCGCGAGCCTGCGGACCGCCAGTAGGGTCGTGAACGAGGTACAAGTCGATGTAGCCGAGTCCACACTCTTCAAGAGATTTCCGGGCAGCGGCCCTGACATGATCGTAGCCTTTGTTCTCCTTGAGTTTGGTTGTGTAGAAGATCGCCTCGCGCGGGGTGCCGGACTCCTTGCAGAAGTCAAGAATCGCGCGGCCGCACTCCCGCTCGTTCTCGTACCACTCCGCGGTGTCCTAGGGCAGTCGGACCGTGGTTGATATATAGTTTGACAAAAGGAATGGGCCGTGCAGCCGATATTGGCCGGATGAGCGGGTGAATCAGTGAGCGAAGTCTATTGTTACCAATGAATACGAGTTGGTCACATACAATATGGCGATAGCCTGCCTACGCCCGCCAAGACGATCTTCGTCAATTGTCTTTCCTTGCCTTGGCTCAAATACGATTCACACGTACCTCGAGGGCCCACCGGACTGCCGTGTAACACTGTTCACCTTCCATCTCGTAGGTACCTGCCAAAGATGATAACAGGGTTCATCAATGCGCATAATGCTGCGTAGTGCGGAATGCGAGATACTCACCGAATCCTAGGATTGGGATTTCATTTCCGTCCCTCAGCTGGTGCACAGGAAGTGTATAGATGTCAGTAAGGTTTGATCATCAGCCTCGTTAACCCCCACCTTCAACTTCGAGTCCAAGCTCAACCCCATGATGCCGCAACTACAATGATATAAACGTGCACACGTATAAGCCCACCTGTGCGTAGTGCACTATGCTGCAGAGAGATTTAGAGTGAACAGAGCTAACGATCGTGCAAAGATAAAAAAACGTCGGGAATTCCCGAAATCGGCAAGGGTACCTGTCAACACTCGGAATCACTTCACATGGCAAGTCTACGCTTTGCTGTCTGCCATGTTGCTACTGCAGCGCCGTACTAGGTGCTACTTCGGCAATACGCTTCGCAGGCGCGTTCGAACGACGGTCCGACATACTGTCTATCGGGACACTGCTGCCTCCGATTTGATACAACATCTTACTCACATTAGAGCACGACTTCATCATACACAAGCCGCAGTTGCTGCCTATATTGAGCGCATCTATTACCTTAAAGATGGGCTCCAAATGACCAGCACTCCAAGCACTGGCAAGCAGCGCGGCGTGTCGCGTTGACTAATGGCACATCTCGTTGTAAGTGTTTCATTACGACGGTGATGTCAAGAGGGGGTCTACCTCGTTTGTAAAATCTGTGCCATCAGCTCTGTCCAACCAACCTCTTGGAGGTTCGTGGAATCACAGCAAGACATGCTGGTTGCAATCGTCAAGCAGCAAACGAGTGCTCAAGCGCCGGAGGAGGGGCACGCCACGTGCCATGCTCTCCTAATTTGGCGATTATTCAGCTTTCGGCGCTCGTGTGCCTGACCATTTGCAGCCTTCCCAGCCCGCTCCTCTCTACACTCACTTCCACACTGTCCACGACCTCTACCACACCTTTATCTTCCTCATCGTCGACCTTGCTCGACGAATAGTTATACCTCGCCAAGATGTCCGCGACAGAAACGCTTGTGTTACCACCACGCTCCCACAACCAGCCAGAAATCATCGATGTCGACGCCTTTGACGACGACGGGACGAACGATGTTGTCTTCACCGGCTTCTCTCGACCTACTCTGTCTTCTATGGGTTCGTCGACGCTGAACTCAGAAGGGCTTGCATACATGGGCTTCAACAATGCGCGTTCCACCGCTCGGCGCTCACGTTCCAATGGTGGCGCCCAAGCAGGGCCCTCGAGGAGTACAAGGATTTCCGAAGACATAATCATCCTGAGCGACGATGAAGGTGAATCATCTTCCTCCAGTGCGCCTGGATCGTCCAGTAAGTCGCTTTGTTGCTATTGCTTCCTTTGTTCAGGACATTGAACCATGACAGGAGGACGTCTCTTCTCCCCGCCGCCTCCACCTCCACTTCGCGGACTCACACCCTCTGTTCCTCCTCTACCACGACACTTGTTGTCCCAAGCATCACTTCCCATCCGACGTCGTCAACCACCGAGTGCTACGCCACAGGAACCTCCTCCCGTTATTCGTCCCATCGAACAACCCCTTCCATTCGAGGCTCGTATGTCGTCCCTACCTCGACTACCTCCTCGCAACTCTTTGTCTCCGGCCTTGGGTCCTGCCCCTCGTTCCCATCATCAGCCTGCGATGGGGTTCGGAGGGGCTCTCATAGCCCTCAATCGACAGCACGCCATGGAGGAAGCAAACAGGCAAGACCGTGCCGCGCGCAACAGCTTCAACCTTCCATCCTTTTCCGATATTTTCAGGAGGATGACTAGCTATCGCAATGATTCTCGTGCCGGATCATCAGACGCGAATTCTGCTTCCCGTCCTTGGCAGCGCCTCTGGCCGTTCCAGTTTGGTGGCGATGCGGAGTTGGACGAGAACCCTCACTTTTCGCCATTCAGCGACGACGACATGTGGTTCAACCTGCCGGATGCTATAGCATTCGACAGACGGAAGGTCGCCGAGAAGGTTGTCCATTACAAGCCGGAATACACACACCCTGACAAAGCGGGTCCTGGCTTCACCGTCGATTTCTCTCCTGCCGACTCCACTTCCGGAGGTGCATCCTCGTCAGCTATCGTGCTCGATGACGACGACGCGGGACCAAGCCATGCTGCGAGCTCGTCGGGAGCTGCGTCTGCCGTCGAGACGACGCTTGTATGCGCTCGTTGTCTTGACCCCCTGGTACTGGCTGCACCCGAGGGGGCCTCAGAGGAAGAACAGAAGAGATGTCGGGTCTGGGCGCTCCGATGCGGTCATATGTTGGACGGGAAGTGTGTCATGGAGTTTATTACACCGCCCCCGCCCCCTGCTCCGGAGGAAGAGATGCTCGCAGAGCCAGAGTACACTGGCAAGGGCAAGGGCAAAGCACGGGCAGAACTCGAGGCTCCTGCTGTCGAGCCCGCCGCAGACGTCTTTACTCTTCCGTCATCCGCGGATCGGAAGGGGAAGCGCAAGGCTGTCGAACCCCTTGAGCCGGAGTCGCCGCCCAAGCGGGCTGCGGTTGTCGAACCTGCCCCGCAGGAGACGTCCATTCGGTCACGCTTGCGGTCGCATACGCGGGCAGCGGCCGATGCTCCCTCTCCAGCCGGAGACTCTGCGGCGCAGGGAACTGAGTCGCCGCAGCTGTCCATGTCGCGCTCGCGAACGAGGATGGTACCAAGGAGGCGACGTCTCGAAGCGCTTGCTTATGACCTCGAGATGGGCAACATCTCATCCCTCCCTTCTGGACGCGGCGGGAAGGGCAAGGGCAAGGCGCGGGCGAAGGGCGAGCCGAAGCTCGCGATCGAGGCGGAGCATGAGTGGAGGTGCCCGATCGCTGGGTGCGGGCGTGTGCACTACAGCGTGCGCGTTGAGGGCGCGTGGCGCAACGACGAGGGGCGTGGTGGTATCGCGCTCTTCGTGTGAGGGCGTGTGGAGCTCTGGGGCGCTGACCTGCGGAGGTGCGAGAACACAGGGGAGGATCGGAGGTGGAGGTGGTTGCGGGTGGCTGTGGGCGACGTGTGGATACGTTTGGTGAGCATCGGTTCGCCTGCTCCGAGTCGAGGTCTACTTTCATCTTTCATCCTGCATCATCGTGACTTTGCAATATTATCGATCTGCGTTCATCTCACCCTCTGGGGTTGTGGTAAGTGCGCGCCGTGTAAAATTTCGACTGGCGGTCGGTGTGGCGTGCTTTCGATGGCCCGTATGCTCCGAGCTGCAAGTGCTGCGATAAACCTTGTAACATCGAACACAGCCGGACGACCTTCCGACTTAAGTTGGCAAGTGTTCACCTTGATCGTTGTGGTAAGTTGACACGCAGTCGAACGATCATCGTGGCAAGTATGGCCAGTCACCTATTTTCGCGTCTTCCTGTCTGAAGCCTGGTCCAGCCCACATATAGATGGTGCGATCTCGAAGGTGAGCCATGTTACTGATTGTCATTCGTGGTTCACAAGGGTGGAGCTGGTTGGTGTCGCTGTGACGAGGCACCGGTGAGTGGACCCTTGCACATGTCCCCAGATTGAACACTGACACTGAATCGCCATGCCACCGCCGTGTCGTACAGTATAGGCTAGTCTCGGGTCGAACTGCCCCGGTCCTGTTCGTATGTCGCACGTCCACGCCACACTTTCAGTGTGATGCATATGGCTACCCACACGTTCGCTGCCCTCGGCTCGACAACTTCTAGCCCCGAGGTCGATTCCGCTCGCGCTCGCTGCCAATCCTTCATGACCGGGCACGCCCTCGACGCTTCTAGCTCATGCATGGATCCGAATCGCCGAACCTTGTGGCGCCGCGACATACTCCAGCCACGATGGTCGGCCTGCGCTCTCACTGTCCCCTCCTCGGTCCGGCTGAAGATTGGTCTTGGTACGACCCTACTCATGAAGGCTTGGTACGCCTGTACAGGAGCACGTCTTCTAACCCCGGGCGCGATCGATCCTTCGAGTTCGCACTGCTTGCCTGTCGATCCGTATGTTAACGCCGGGCAAGCTAGAACCCTGGATCGACCCCGCAGCAGTCCCGCCCTCATGTTGGAAGCTCTCCCTGTCTAAGTACTCATTAGGACTGTTTCTTCTTCATTTCGCGCTACCGGATGCTTTTTCCGAGTAATCTAGTTGCAGTTATCGTGTTTCCATACTCGTATGAGCCGCAAAGTGCAGTGTAGTCCATTGCGATCGTTCGCGCCGCCGGGATGGAGGGAGACCATATTGAGAGAGCACAGCCACGCGGCATTGAGCGAAATGGGACCGGACCGGGCGTCCGACTGGGGCGAGGGCCTCGCGGACGACACGGTCCTCGACTGTCGAGCGTCGTTGGACGGCTGCAGCGTGGACGACTCGTGCAAGAGAATAGACTCGTTGCAGACTCATGCTCCTCTGTGAGCCCTCCGCCCGCAGCTCTGGCCTCCGCCTCTCCTCCAGCCAACGCGGCCTCAGTCGCCACGGTTCCGTTCCCCGCTCTACTCGAGCTCCTGTGACGACGATATCCACACATCCGCCGCCTACGCCGCCAGCTCGTCGCCAGCCCTGGTGTAACCGCGCTGCTCGCGGAAGGCAACGCCGCTCTGCCTCCTTAAGACACGCCCTTGCCTCGCTCTCCCACCCTCATATGCTCCCTGTATGCCACTGAACTACTGACCTATCTTCCCTCCTCACGACCTTCACGATCTCCGCAATTCTCGCGCTACTCACGACCTTCACGACCGACAGACTAGATGGAATGCCCGCCAGACCAAGAGAGGCCACGGATCTTGTTGCGGGAGCTCAGAAGACGGACGAGAGAGGTGCGCACGCTTCCTTTTCATTCCCTGTGGGACCCTTCTGAGCCCGCTGCAGCTCAAGAGATACGATTCGCTGCCATGTCTGCGCCTCGCCCCTGAGAATCGGCCGCTGTACGTCTGCCACCGCTGCCAGCTCCCCAACATTGTGTCCGCCCTCTGTCCGTGGTGCTTCTCCACGTGCGATGGGCCCGCGCTGGTCGCGGCCCCCCGCCGTCGGCTCAGCTCTCCTACTCTCCTCTCTGAAGCCCAGAAGATGCAGCTCGCCCGGATAGAGAAGATGGCCTGCACTGCGCCAGGTCACAGCGCAGACGTGTTTGCGGCGACGTCATCACCAGGCCTGCCGGCTACGCGAGATCTTCCCGCCGGCGTCTCCAACGCTGAGACGGAGACCGACTGCCATGACGAGGTCCGCCGCAGGCATCGCAACGCGGCCCTCTACTCGGCGACGGACGTCGTTGCTACCGCGACCTCGGTAAGTGACCGAGCATCTTTTTCCTGCCCATTGTTCCCCGCGTCTGATTTTGGCATTGTGCCTCTTGTTCTTCTCTCCCTCCCCACACCTCGCTCTCAGGACACGACCTTGCAGCCCTTCCTGGACCAGATTGCTGCAGCGCATCAAGAGAATCGCGACCGCGAGCGCAGGTCTGTCTCCCCTCTCACGACCGCGACGACCCCCGCCCCCTCTGTACGAACTATCCGTCCGTCGTCGCCGCAAACTTCACGTCCGCTCTCGTCACGAACTTCACGTCCACACACGCCTCAAACACCGCGCACGCTCACTGCTAGAATCCGTACACGGATGTCCACCCAAGATGTGGCCCTAACGCAAACGAGTGAGCCTCGATCCTCTGCTGAACTCTCTGCTTCCCCGACCCCGTCTATTGGCACCGAACGGTCTCAAACGCCATGCCTCCGCCGCAAACGCCGCATGCCCGTGCTCCGCCAACGGTCTTCTTGCTCTCTCCGCCGCCGCGCGACAACCTCGAGCACAGGCACATCCTGCCGCGACGCGCCCATGTCTCCGCCATCATCGCCCCGTCTGAAGTCCACGACAAGTCTCATCTCAACATCGCCCCCGGGTTCGCCACCGCGGGCCAAGTCTCCCACTAGCATCCGATTCAGCACCCCGCCTCCGGGCGCCGGGCCCAAGGACTCCGCCACGACCTTGCACCTCGACAACATCCCGCTCGGTCACCCGCAGCGGCCCTTGTACACGGCCATTCGGAAGAACATGTCCCGGCCCGAGAGCCCGAGCCCGCCCCCAACAGGCGCACGCCCAAACTTTGACGCCGCGTTCCAGACGCTCGTGTACGAGCGCCAGACGCGCTCGCTCGACATCGACACGCCCACTCACTCGCGCTCACGCTTGCCCGCGATGCGCTTCGGGTCGCTCTCGCGCGCGTCGACGCACCTCATCGCGTACCCGGCGTCGTTCGCGCGCGGCGGGCAGGGTTTCTCGGTGAGCGGGGAGACGGAGCTCCGGATGGATTTGGCGCGGAGTCGGTCGATGGACGGCGTCCCGTCCGACTTTGCGTTTCGGGAGCGGGGCTCGCAGGACCGCGAGGCGTCGATGAAGACGAAGGTGAAGAACTTTGGGAAGACCCTGAAGGGCTTGCTTCGCAAGATCTAGGTTTTGCATTGCGTTCGGGCAGGCCGCATGTTGCCCGCTGCGGGCTCGAGTTGCCAGTCTGCCCCCACGACAGCAGCAGAAGAATACAAGACCGAGGCCCCCGCCCCCAAGGCAGCAGCAGCAGACGACAGGATTGAGGCTCCTAGGCCGCGCTGGCGTTGCCGCTGTGTTTGTTTCACGACTTTAAGGGAACTATAGGTCATCTATCGTAGTCTCGTGCGTCTCGCTCGCTACCGCTCTGTCCTATCTACGCCGAAACTGACGAGCACGAATGGGTGCGCGCACGCAGGGCATCTACGCATCTCGTCTCATCATCACTCGCCTCTAGCATACCTCATCACGATTTACTCCTCTTCTCGCATCTAACGCATCGCTTCGTCTGTCCATATTCGCACTCACGTTCGCATTCGCATTCCTCCTCCATCTGCTCCATCCACATCCACATCCATCCAGCTACCTGTCCATTTACCCGCATCCCCCACATCGATACCATATGCATATATGCCTTATGCCTCATACCCCATGCTCACGACCTCTCACGACCGCGCACCGCACATGACTGTTGTTGTTGTTGTGTTGTTAGAGTCTCCCTGTCCTCCCCCCTAGGCCTTTGCTGCTTGCTTGCTGTTGCTTCGTTGATCGATCGGATGGTACGCCTGTAAACGGCACGCGCTTTTTAATCGCTGTTCTTGTTTCTTGTTTTTGCTCTTGCTCATGGCATCGGCTTTTTTGGGTTTCCGGTTAATGATGCTCCCTCGCTGAGCGGTTCCTTGTTCATACGCTCCATTGTTGATCCTTGATTCTTGCATATGACCTTGATGATTCTTCGTTGCTGTTTTCCCTTTCGTCGTCGCGCACGCGCTCATACCGGTAATCTAGGAATGCGTTAATCTCGGACGTTGAACCGTTAGAACTTTGCACTTTACCTCCGCGCGCGCACTACACCCCCTGGATCCTCTTGCGGGAGTCTGAAGGTTTGCCTCATATCCTCTGAAGACTCGTGTTGGCCTCGCGCTGGTCACAACTCGCGGGACCGCGTCGCCGGCGGCCTGCTGGGCTTGACGGTGTGGGCCGTGATAGACCCGCTTCGCCCATGTTCGAAGGTGTCGTTATGGAGTCAGCAGCCACCGTCGCGTGCAGGCAGGTATGGTCATGGTGCTCTCGCGTCGGGCACACAGGTTGTCAAGGCTACGAAACATAGCGGCACGTATCAACCTGACATGGGTCAACGCGCACAGTACTGTCGACGTCGTCGTCGAATCGCCCACGGTACCAGGACGGGTCCATCGAATGTCACTGTCATGATCAGCAGCGACCGCCGTCGTCCAATCTGCAGCCATGATAATGCACATGGTTCTCCTAGGTTTCCAATGTTGTACCATGCGTAGTACACACATACTCCCGCACCGTGATTCGTGCCGGTCTCCGCCCGTCCGAGGGTCCCGTTCCGCCGCCAGCATCTTCGAAGGTCGTGCCGTCTGCATCTTTGAGCTTGAGCTTGCCATATATACTTCAGGCCGAAGCTTGGCTAGATCTCCGCGTCCGGTCCTGCGCCCACGGAGGATTAGAGCCGTGGTCCCCGGGCTACCGTCTGAGCAGTGCAGCTTCGAGACAGGCCGCCGATGGTGTTCGTCGGCACACCAGGGGTGCCGAGCCTTCGTGCATGAGCTTGCTGTCCCCGTCGGATGGCGCGCAAGATGGAGAGGATGCCACGCGGTCCGTGTGGTCGAAACACCTCGAAGATGGCGGAAGGAGACGGCTGAACGTTGAACCCCTGCAGAGATCGTGAGCAGAGGATGTACCGTGGGCGATGGAATGCGATGGGTCGTACTGCTCGATAAGTAGTAGGTGAAACGCACCAGTATTGAAGCTTGAAGCTTCACGGATCCTTCCCAGACACCTTGTGCAAGACAGACAGGAGTCGAAGCAAGGGCGGCCGCCGGACTCCGCGTCGCTGTCAGCTGCCTTCCATGGCACGACAAGGCGGCCTGCCCGCGGCGTAGGCCTGATGAAAGTGAGAAGTCCGCTGGGCCCCCGCTGGACGCCGCGCGGCCGATTGTAAATCCGAGTCCCTGATCGAGGGAGGCGAACAGCAGCAGCCAATCAGTCCTGCTACGCCGCAGTCCTGAGGACGAACGGCGAGCGGTCCAGGTCGACGGAGGCTCGATGGGCAGAGCTCAGGTTGACGTGCATCTCGGAGGGCTCGGGGCAGGCGGAGACCACGAGTAAGTTAGGCGGGGATAGTGCAGCAGGTGGCGCAAGACGGCTGCTTCTTTTGCGTAGCTGGCCAGGGCACAGAGTTCCGCGCCCCTCTACGTGCGCATGGCGGCGTGCCATGGCCAGGTACGTACAGACTTCTACAGACTTCCAGTGCGGAAGGCGTGCTGAGTCAGGGAAGCGCAGTTGACAAAAGGGAGCAGCCGACAACAACCTTTGCAATGGGGGAGGATGGGACGTCATCCCATCGTTTCGGGCTTACTTGCACCTCGCCTCGAGGTCTAGCTTGAGGGGGTGAGTATTCGTTCGCGGAAGCGCATGCTACTATGTAGAGGGGAACGCACCAGCATCAACGCCGCAACACGGAGCATCCTATGATCAGGAACAGGCGACGGTTCTGGCTGTTCTGGCCAGCATGAGGCAGAGACGTCGTACGCCGCCGGAGAGAAGATCATGCTGCACAGTGAACGCGCATAGCCATAGCAGGATGAGCAGTGATGACATAGGATGACGCGATACACACCTTCAAACCGACGACTCGCTGACGCATTCATCGCTGGCACGCGCCGTTGCTGTTTCTCGAAGATAGAAATATTGCCACTGCCCCGTCGCGCGCACATTCGGTGGCCGAGTAGATATGATCTTGGAGCTCCTCGGTATGTATGCGACTCCGAGGGTCCTTTGTGTTTTGGCCTTGGGTCGTCGACATCAGCGCCCGTCGAGGCGGTTCTGCGTCTGTTGACTTGGCGTGAGTATGCTCCGTGCGTGTGCAGGTGCTGATACGGTCGCCGGTCGCAGGCGTACGCAGGCAACTTTGGCGAACTGGCCTCTGACGCGTGTAGGAGGAGGTCTGTGTTCGATTCGAAGACGAATCAGGTCAGCTGCACGGCTAGATATGATAACAATGCACGATGTACGAGGGAAGATATCTGATAAGATCACACCTGCACTCACGCACGCGACGGCGCGAAGATCCCGAAGGCGGCTAACAGGTGATAATCGCTTTGCAAAGGCTATTGGAATTGATCAGAGGCCACTCAAAAGCCCTCGAAATTCTGGAGGAAACCTCTGACATCTGCTGAGGCAGCGTCGTCCTGGCTTATGTCGACTGCTGACGATGATCATGTAGTTGTGCTTGGCGACCTGTAAGATGAACCAATAATTGTCAATGGCCACTGGGTAGTGCCCTTAGGGGCGCTTAGAATGAAAGCTAAGGAACGGCCGCCGGGCGCAAAATTCGCTCTTATTTCTCGGAACAAACCCTGGCGATCCCCATTGAGTGACGGAAGCAAACTGTACACAAGACGAAAAGTCGAGACCATGACCAACTTACTCACGAGCCCTAGAGCCTTAGAGAGGCTGCCTCCGTACATAGCTTGAGGATCGGGTCCTCCATCCTCCTCGTAGTCCTGGTGCGCTCGTCGGAACTATGCATCAGAGGAAGATGGTAAGTACGCGAGCCTAAGTATCCGCTGTAACGAAATTCCGATCTAGCGCAGGACGTGGGACCGCGTCGCCTGTATATGGATGTCCACGAGGTCATGATGCAAGAGATCAGTGGATATGCGCTGAGGCATATGCGCGATCGCGTACCGACTACTTCTGGCCATAAGCGAGGGTTCGGACGACCATATGACGGTGCTCCTCCGACGTATAAATCCGTGGAGCGAGAGACGCTGCTAAGCCAGGTCCAGCTCTCATCAAGCTCACCCACCAAGCTCAGCAGCCTTCAGCTCTCCCCAGCCCTCTGAACTTGCTTCCCATCGTCATGCACTTCTCTACTCTCATGACCATCGCCGGCGTTGCCCTCGCCGCTGTCTCTGGCGTCGCCGCCGAGGAAAAGAGGGGGGTATGTAACGACCGAAGTCGCCCCAACGAGCAAAATAGCTTACCCAGCTCTGCAGGTTAAGACCACGTGGGTCCCCACCGCTACCGTTACGGAGACACACACCTGGACTGCGACTCGCATTGAGCAACATTGGACGCCTGTCCCGCCGTACATCATGACGACGACGTTCCCCATTACGTGGACGCAGGTTCAGACGAAAACTGAATACAAACCTGTGGTAACCACAGTCCCCGACCGCCGCCACGCTCGCGACTTCCAGGCGTAAGCGAAGGAGGTGAGTTTCTGAGTTATATCTTGACGGATGGTGTGCGGGACCTGATATTTCCCATGGCCACAACCAGTCCGAACCCTATACCCTGCATGAGAGACGACCCGTGATGCTGTTATGAATCCCCTGTACTCACTATGTCCTATTGTATTCTGCTGTGTACCATAGGATGACTGATCCTTGGTAGAAGGTTGAACGTCGAATACGCGTCACCTTGGAATCCTCTGGATTTGAACGCTCCTTCTGCTTTGAGATGAATGCCTGCCCGCGCGCCGACGAGTGGAATGGATGCCGGCGTGAGGTTTCGGGTGCGCAATCAAAGTCCGGAAGAAGAAGAGTTGCATCTGAACTCAAGTCTATTGGACAAGATCTCGACGGCCGCCGTGTCTTGCACCTCACATGGAGAAGATGAGTGCCAGGCCAAGACGACTGGAGAGATGACTCACTGGGGCCTTCCATTCCAACTCACACCACGATGGTATCCCAGTCCAGCCTTCCACCTATCCACCACCAACGCGCCCAAGCATGGTCCACTGGGTCAAAATCGGAGAAGACGAGAAGCTGTGGATTTCGTGATGCAGCATCCGACTTGTTATGCTCACACCCATCATCGTCGGAGAGGCCCAGCGGCCAGGAAGGGTCGAGCAGGCGACGCGCGGGGCAAGCAATTGAAGACGCTTGGCGGAAGGGCGTGATTCCGAGGCACGTCGTATTGGCACGTGCACCCGACTTTGCGCAGATCAGTGCCGAAGTCGAGTCGCATGCTCTTCAGCGGAGGTTCCGTTGGCGTCAGGCTGGCCACACACGTTGCAAGGTCTATAAATATTGGCACTGACCTGGGGCCCCTCAAAGGCCCCCAGAATATCTGAAGGTTTCTGAGCAGCGATCTGGAATGGGCCGTCTGCACCGGCGTAAACCTTGCTTGGTTCCTATTACACATCAACACACCTCATGACATACTGACATAGCGACGTCGCAAAAGTTGGACTGCAAATGCGACACAAATATCCGTTCAGGACCGAATACTATTCAAACTGAAGGAATAATCACCATTGACACCTTGAGCACTACGATTGCACGGGCATGTCACGGGGTCCTCCCCGTAGCATACACGCTTGCCTATTCGCCTCAAGTCGGCTAGTGACACAGAGAAGTAAGAACATAGTTGGGTATGGTTTCGGCAAAAACGGTGGTACTCACTTGGGTTGAGCATGACTATGTTTGGTTACGCGCCGTAGTGGATGACCCCGATAAACCTTGTCAAGCCAGGTAACACTGCTGATTCAGAGGTGGCGTTGCCCTGGCAGATGTTGAGTGCCGACGGCCTTGAGCTCCGGCAGCCCATAAGTTCTACTTCGCATTAGCAGAGTGCTTCGTCATCAATATCGAAGTTTCAGGAACTGAAGTACTGAATGGGCGGCTGGGCGCAAAAATCGCTCTGATTCCTCGGAACGAACCCTTGGCGAGCCCATTGAGCGAGAGAAGCCAACTGAACGCCAGACAGAGGCCATGACCAACCCTTCCTGGCCTTCTCAACCCCACCAGGCCTCGCCGACGCCCCGCGTGCGGATCTTCGGCTGATACTCGCGAGCCACATGGACTGACAGAGGCTGCCCTCGCCACGTATACTGAACATCGCACATGGAGTGTCAGGGCGAGTAGCTGGCCGAATGGATGCGAGCTACTCAGGTGCAAGGGCGCTATTCATCGTGATCCATGTGTACTGGTCGGCACTCCGCGTTGGACGAAGACGGCAAGTCCATGAGCCTAATCCGCCGCGACGAACCTCCGACCTTTCACGTAGGACGTGGGACCCTTTTGCCTGTATATGGTGGTTCACGAGACTATGATGCAAGGACTCAGTGGATGTCCACTGAGGCGTTTGCGCGATCGCGTCCCGGCCACGTTTGGTCAGAAGCAAGGGGTCGGAGGACCGTATGACGGGATACGATGCTGCTCCATCGTATAAAGCCATGGAGCAGGAGACGGTGTTGAGCCAGGTTCAGCTCGCAGCAAGCTCTTCCACCAAGCTCAACACTGTCTCCAGCTCTTCCCAGTCGCTTGTCATCATTATGCACTTCACCACTCTCGCCACCTTCGCAGCTGTCGCGGTCGCCGCCATCTCTGGTGTTGCCGCCGAGGAGAAGAGGGCGGTATGTAACAACTGATGTCGCGACGACGAGTAGGTTGGCTTACCTGACTCTACAGCTTACCACCGTGTGGGCCCCTACCGCGACCGTTGTCGAGACGAACGTCTACACCGCAACACGCATTGAGCAATACATCACGGACGTCCCACCCTACTGGGTTGAGACGACATACCCCGTTGTGTGGACAGCGACTCAGACGAGGACCGAGTTCGAGCCCATCGTGACCGAGGCTCCTGAGCGCCGCCACGCTCGCGACTTCGAGGCATGAACGAAAGAGGTGAGTTTCTGATATTAACATTCACGGATATTGTGCGGGACCTGACATATGTCTGGATCCTACAGCTCGCATGAGCAACGACCCCCGACGCTGTCATCAATCATTTGTACTCACTTGCGTTCTGTTGTATTCTGCTATGTCCCACGTCGAATACGGGGTCCTTCTGTACCATGGAATCCTTCGGATTGAAAATTACCATCATTCGGATTGGCACGAGCACCCGCGCGCCGACGAGAGCAATGACATCAGGCTTGATGACGATGAGCAATCGTCAGGGCCAGGAAGAGGAAGAGCTGCATTCTGAACTGAAGTCTACTGGACAACGGCCTCGTTGCATGTTATACCCCACATGGAGAAGATGGATGCCAGACTGAGATGGGTATCGCGACGACTCACTGGAGTCTATCCACTCCAATTCCCGACTCGATGGCATCCCAGCCTAGCGGCCCTAGCCCCTTGCATGGGTTCGCGGAGAACGCGCCCAATCGATGGCCAAACGTGCCGCGAAGGTCAGAGAGGGCCAGGTGTTGTAGATTCTCTCATGCTTAGCATCTGGCGTGTTGTGCGAGCAGAGACCTGGAGAGGCATAGCAGTGAGATGACGAGACAAGGGTTGAGACGTCGAGCAGGCGATGCGCGCGATGGTGGACGTCGGCAAGCAAGACAGCGCGAAACGCGGGAGAGCGCGATTCCGCTGGTCGTCCGCGCACGTGAGAGCGCGACTTTTTGATCAGTCCCGAGTCAGAGGAGATGAAGTCGAGTCGCATGCTCTTCAGAGCTGTGCGGCCCTTTCTTTATCGACGCTCATCTCCTCTCTCGCTCGCAAGGATGGCATCCTCGACGTCCAATCCATGGCCCGCCGCACGCGTCCGCGAGGAGTTCTTCAACTACTTCAAGTCCAAGGACCACCCCTACGTCCCGTCCTCGTCCACCATCCCATATGACGATCCGACGCTCCTTTTCGCGAATGCTGGTATGAACCAGGTGCGTAACACGCTCTATCTCTCGTTTCTTGGGCTCTGACGTGGTCTACAGTACAAGGCGATCTTCCTTGGCACGGTTGATCCCCAGTCGGAGCTCGCGCGACTCAAACGCGCGTTCAACAGCCAGAAGTGTATCCGTGCAGGAGGCAAGCACAATGGTGAGTGCACAATATATCAAACTATCCGCAGAGAATGTCGATGTGGGTGCAGATCTGGAGGATGTCGGGAAGGACTCGTACCATCACACGTTCTTCGAGATGTTGGGTAACTGGTCTTTCGGAGACTACTTCAAGGTATGTGCGCACGCTCCGGACCTGCCATAGTGCCTCTAACAATCGAACAGAAAGAGGCGATTGAGTACTCCTGGGAGTTGCTTACGGAGGTCTACAAGCTGCCGAAAGACCAGCTCTACGTGACATATTTCGAGGGAGACCCCAAGAATGGCCTGGAGCCGGATCTGGAGGCAAAGCAGTATTGGCTATCAACTGGTGTTGCTGAAGACCACATCATCCCTGGAAATGCGAAGGACAACTTCTGGGGTACGTCGCATGGATGCATCCGTAGCGCGATATTTACAGATATTCACAGAGATGGGTGCAACTGGTCCTTGTGGCCCTTGCAGGTGAGTTTGTTGATGTACTGTGGCCTACGAGGTGCATGTGTTCAATGGTTCTGGCAGTGAGATCCACTTCGACCGGATAGGCGGCAGAAATGCTGCACATCTCGTGAACCAGGATGACCCCGATGTCCTCGAGATCTGGAACAACGTCTTTATCCAGTTCAACCGAGAAGAGGATGGCTCTCTCAAGCCTCTTCCCGCGAAACACGTCGACACGGGTATGGGCTTCGAACGTCTCGTCTCAGTCGTCCAGAACAAGCGGTCCAACTACGACACCGACGTCTTCGAGCCTCTGTTCAAGAAGATTCAAGAGCTCACCGGGGTTCGTCCATACTCGGGCAAGTTCGGTGAAGCGGACGAGAACGGCATTGACACCGCATATCGTGTCATCGCTGACCATGTCCGCACACTGACGTTCGCACTCAGCGACGGCGGTGTCCCGAACAATGTGGGACGTGGCTACGTCCTCAGGCGAATTCTGCGCCGAGGTGCACGTTTCGCGCGGAAAAAGCTTGGTGTGCCGATCGGATCGTTCTTCTCATCATTGGTGCCAGTCGTCATCGAGCAAATGGTATGTGCGATGGGGGGTTCAAGTTTGTGATATCGAAACCATCTGACCTTCTCTACTCAGGGCTCCGTCTTCCCCGAGATCACACAGAAGTACGCCGACATCAAGGAAATCCTCGACGAGGAAGAGGAGTCGTTCTCACGCACACTTGATCGCGGTGAGAAGCTGTTCGAGCAATACGCAAAGAAGGCCCTGGATGCTGGCCAGAAGGAGCTCTCCGGCAAGGACGTCTGGCGGCTATACGACACATACGGATTCCCGGTTGACTTAACAAGGTTGATGGCGGAGGAGCTCGGCTTGACCGTCAACGAGGCCGAGTTCGAGGCTGCACAGGCGGCATCCAAGGAGGCGAGCAAGGCGGGCGTCAAGAAGGGTACCGGCGAGGTTGTCGCTCTGGATGTACATGATATCGCTGCGCTCGAGAAGAACGATGCAGTGCCGAAGACCGACGATTCGGCAAAGTTCCGTGAGTCTAAAGTCTGTTCGTTCGCCGTACAGCTTGTGAGTTGACCCCCGCGTCTACAGAGCAAGGCAACATCACCGCCAAAGTCGTTGCGATCTACTCCAAGAAGGCCTTCTTGCCGTCAACCGAGGAGATCCCGGAGGATGCCAGCTTTGGTATCATCCTTGATCGCACAAGCTTCTATGCTGAGTCTGGTGGTCAGGAGTACGACACGGGCAGCATCATCATCGATGGCATTGCGGAGTTCGAGGTCACGAACGTACAGGTCTACAACGGCTACGTGCTCCACATTGGCCATATGAAGTACGGCAAGCTCACCGTTGGGGACGAAATCGTCTCATCATATGATGAGGTACGTGCTCTGGCATGTCCAATCCCAGTAAGAGACTTACGAATCACTACAGCTCCGTCGCTGGCCACTTCGGAATAATCACACTGCAACCCACATTCTCAACTACTCCCTTCGTGAGGTGCTTGGTGACCACATCGACCAGAAGGGCTCCCTCGTTGCACCGACGAAGCTCCGATTCGACTTCTCGCACAAAGCGCAGGTGTCGACGCCCGAGCTGACCAAGATCGAGTCGATAAGCCAGGACTGGGTCAAGCGGAACGTTCGGGTCTACGGCAAGGAGGTGTCACTCCCTGTTGCCCAAAAGATCTACAGTCTGCGTGCCGTCTTCGGCGAGTCGTACCCGGATCCGGTCCGCGTCGTCTCATTGGAGTACGACGTGGACGAGATCACGAGCGACCTGGAGAACCCGAAGTGGCGCAAGACAAGCATTGAGTTGTGCGGTGGAACGTGCGTTCTATCGATACTGTCACCTGAGAGTTGGAGACTAACATAGCGCGTGGCGGCATCCAGGCACGTTGCGCGCACAGGGGAGATCAAGGACTTCATCGTCACAGAAGAGTCCGGCATTGCAAAGGGCATCCGTCGGGTTGTCGCTGTCACCGGTCACGAAGCCGCGGAGGCGCGCCGGTTCGGCGAGGAGCTGACTGCAAAGCTTAACCGCATCGAGACGATGGGCGACGCGGAGAAGGACGCCGCACTGAAGGCCTACACAGTAGTGCGTGTTCCTCATCCAGACTATGTGGTTGTAGTGCCAATCCTGACTCTATGCAGCAACTTGGTCAAGCGGACATCTCGCTGCTCAAGAAGAACGAACTTCGCGATCGTCTCGCAACCATCCGGAAGTCATTCGATAAGTACTTGAAGGACAAGGAGGCGGCTGCGAACAAGGCTGTAAGGCTTCCTTGTGCCACTTCGGGTACAATCGCTGACACTGCCTGATTCTACCTGGCGCGTGCAGGCGGTAGATGCGCTACAACAGTTCTTCAAAGAGAAGCCGGATGAACCCGCATACTTCGCCGCGCTCGACGTGAACGCCAACGCTAAGGTCATGCAGGGCGTTGTCCTGCAGGCCAAAAAGCTTGGCAAGTCTATCTATATCATCAGCGCGGACGTCGAGGGTGGCAAGGTCGCCCATGTCAACGCCGTCTCAGAGGCCGCAAAGGCGAAAGGACTCGACGGGCGCGAGTGGGCGTCGGCGGTTGTCGCGATTCTCGGCGGCAAGGTGAGTTCGATCTCTGGCGGAATGGTCTCGAACGCTCTCTAGGCGGACCGCTGACGTGGCTTCTCACCAGGCGGGCGGCAAGCCTGACGGCGCCCAGGGAGTCGGGACGGAGGTGACCAAGGTGCAAGATGCGCTGGACGCTGCGCGGAAGTTTTTCGAGGCGAAGACGTCCAGCTGAGCTGTCCGCCCGCGAGCCAGTGGGTGGGCGCGTCTGAAGATCTGACGGTTGGTAGCAGTTACACGTAAAGTTGTACAGTACCGGGGCATATAGACAGGGCACTAGACTGCAGTATCTCACCATCTGTGCTGATGTGGGTGCGGGTGACTGGTCCGTACGTACTGATCTCTCCTGAACATTGATATGTGTGGTGGTCGACTCTCTGATTATCTCCTTCCAGTGCTCAGGTGAAGATATCTGTCGGGTGGCCAGACCGTACTGTGTACGTCCTCGGTCGGCCCGACATGAGCGCGTCTCACAGGTTTGATATGAGAGAGGCCAGCTGGCATGAACTTAGGCTTTTGCCATCCCGCTGTTCTGCCGCTTCTCAGTGGCGTAGCTGCCGCGAACGGTCGCACGTTTCTCCGCGTCTTGATCGCGGCATAGCGATAGCTACTCAATATGTGCTGCTCGCGACCTCATCTATTGCATCCCGCCTTGAGGCTGAGAGCGGTTAACGAACTCACTTCTTGTCTTCGATGACATCCTTCTACCGCGCGACTAACGTCGGTGCTTTTAGCTCATCGCTGGAAAACTCGAGATGACTCGACACCCGCCTGAATGATTAAAGGAGTCCAATCAAGCCACTGGCAGCGCAGCACGTAGCGATTGGCCGTAGGTCTCCATTGTTGTCTGTCGAGCATGCGAGGATGCTTATTGCCATTGGCTGGTCCTGTGTCGACCATCGATACAAATCGATGGTATACAGTCGGATCGTCGCTTATGTCGCACTTGCCAGATGTGTGATAGAACACGACGGATTAGTTCAGTTTTACGTGTCTCGCGCGTACCTCCGCGCAGGGATGGTCGGGCCCCGACCCGCCAACGTGAGAGCTCGTTGGAGCCTACCACATACGACGGTCTTCGTACTCTCTTCTCTATCCTTCTGTGACTGCTTGACCCTTGCAGGTGATCTGCGGCTGTGAGCGGGTCTGCAGCCTGGAATCGCGCTGACAGTTTTCCAGATTCCCAGCTTGCTAGGCGCGTTGACTGATAAAGACAGGCTCCCGACGCGCGAGACGGGCTCTCCATCCTCCCGTCCCTCCGCTGTCTCTCCCTGTCCCCCTGGAATGCACAGTGCACAGGATGGTCGTCGCCAGCTCCCCGATGAGGAAACTGCTCTGCTCGCAGAGCGGAAGACATTGAAGACCCCGACCCCGCTGCCTCGACTGCAGATATTCATTCTGCTGCTCATGCAGCTGGCGGAGCCTATCACGTCCAACTGTATATACCCGTTCATCAACCAAGTGAGTGTGATGCTTTGGTGGTCTCACATGTACCTAAAGCACACCATGGCAGCTCGTCAGTGAACTGGATATCACAGGAGGAGACGAGAAAAAGGTCGGATACTACGCAGGATTGATTGTGAGTTTCGAACCATGTCCACATACACGGCTTCTCTCATATCTTCGCAGGAGTCTCTGTTCTTTGCAACGGAGGCCATGTTCATCATGCAATGGGCTCGCGTATCCGACCGTATTGGACGCAAACCTGTGTTGCTCACGGGAGTCGGCGGCCTCTGCATTTCTATGCTATGCTTCGGTCTCTCCAAAACGTTCACAGGGCTGGTCATCAGGTGAGCTGAACGCCGTTGGTATGTCATGCCCAACTAAGCTCTGCCGATCCTCCATTGCTGCAGTCGCTGTATCGTCGGGATGCTGAATGGGAACATCGGCGTGATTAAGAGCATGATTGCAGGTTAGTACACCGCTAGAACGACTAAGCTTCGAGTCTCATGACGTAAATGCAGATCTCACAGACTCTACAAACATGGCGCAAGGTTTTGCTATGATGCCGGTGATGTGGGCGGTAGGAGGCACTATAGGGTAAGTGTGACGATCCTACCCCCGTGTCGCCATGAACCAGTGCACTGACGTTCGCGCATCAGACCCCTCATTGGAGGGCAATTGGCAAGGCCGCATGACAGATGGCCTGACGTTTTCTCGAATCATTTTTGGCAGTACTATCCTTATTTCCTTCCATGTGCCGCCTCGGCGGTTTTCTCGGCAGTGATTTTCTGTGTCGCTGCAGCGTTCCTACGCGAAGTACGTGATTTCTGCCATGCAGTCCACGCTGTAACCTGACATGCCATCTCAGACTGTGCAGAAGAGGCCTCGGAAGATGGTCAGGTTTGCCAGCGATGATACGCTGGTCGACCCCGAACCTTCCGATGCTCCCAGCAACATTCCTGTTCGAGCGCTACTTATCCACCCTGTCGTCTGGTCTGTCGCCAACTACGCTGCACTTGCCTTACTGGAGATTGCATGTCGCGCTATCCAACCCCTGTTCTTCTCGACACCCATCGAGCTCGGTGGCCTCGGTCTCCCTCCGTCTACCATTGGCGTCATTCTTGGGTCTTTTGGAGTCATGGATGGCATCTTCCAAGCCCTGTTCTTTGCAAAGGCCGTCGATCGCTGGGGTACAAAACGCGTATTCCAAGCCGGGATGTCAACGTTTGTGGTAATCTATCCCTTGTTCCCCGCCATGAATATTGTCGCCCGGCGGACTGGACTGTCGTCTTCCGTCTGGTACCTCGTAACTCTGCAGCTCTGCCTGTGTGTGATCATGGACATGGCTTATGGTAAGGAGTTCCCTCCCCTCGATGCTTAAATCCTGTGGCGCTGACAAGGAGGCTCAGGATGTGTCTTCATCTACGTAACCAGCGCCGCTCCGAACAAGCGGTCGCTTGGAGCGACCAACGGCATCGCGCAGCTCGCCGCGTCCATCGTGCGTGCGATCGGGCCGGCGGGCGCGACGTCGCTCTTCGCGCTGTCCATCGACCATAACTGGCTGAGTGGATACGGGGTGTACGCTATATTTACTGTGCTTTCATCCCTCTTCTGGCTCGTGTCCATCCCGCTACCCCGCCGGGTGTGGCAGAGTGATGAGCCGGACAAGTAATGACGACCTACGACACATGTACGTTCTCGTGTCAGTCCGAGGACTTCATCTAACGATCATTCTCCTCCCTCGTAGGACTCGCGATGACCTGGTTATGACCTTCTTGCCCTACCTGTCAGGACATTATTGGCTAGATGCTCTTCATATGTGTAAATTCTACCGGAGAAGGGCAATCATCTGTACAACACCCCCGCGTCTCCCCACATGATCAGACACGCCTTTGCGCTTCCATTCTGATGCGCCGAAGAGAACGAGCGAAGGGCAGCGTCTCCGTTCTCAATTCATGAGTAGACTCTGGAGAAGGCGTGCTCCATGCGGCGCCCTCGCACTCGGGAGGCTGCGGAGACGGCGGTTTGTCGGCGGTGGTACCTTTTCGTCCCCTCGCATCGGGACTTGTTCAGTCGATAGAACCCGACACGCGTTGCCCCATTAGGAACCGGGTCGTCCCATTGTTCCCGGGCTGCCAAGAGCGTCCTGTTCTCTCACTCGTACACCCACCAAGAGGGCGGCTGGGTAGCGTCATCCTAGTAGGCCTCCGCGCCTCTGCGCCCCTGCACATTCCTGCGATCCATCGCCGTTCAACGGTAATCACCCCGAATGTATCCGTGTGCCGAGACACTGACTCTTGCACAACGCGACAACGCGTGAACATGAGGGCATTTTAAACGGTGATGAGGGCTCTGGTCTGCAGTCCGAGGGCTCGTCTCCTCCATTACCTTGAGACGATACTAGTAGAAGCGCTCGCATGGACCTCAGATCTCAGACGTCGACATGTGCGATCAATTTGAATGTCATGGCACACCCACAACGTTCAACATATCTCTCGTCAATCTAAGCCGCTACTCACGGTCTCGAAGTCATATTGAATGTCTGCATGGTTCCCCGCACTCGGGAGTTCCACAGCCCTGGAAGACTTGGGTGGTGTGGATGATGGCAGCGAAGGCCTTGGCGCAGGCGTGTCCACCTGTCTGGGAGCCGTCGCTCACCTTCTCCCGCCGCGGATAGTGCCCACCCATGTACCCACGATCCCTGCCAAGTGCGCTTGGCTACTCAATGAGGAAAGTGTAGAAGTTACGGCCTTCCTGCAGGAGGGAACGCGACACGTCGCCAACTTCGCTCTCAACCACCACCATCGACGCTGCGCAGAGGCTGGGACCGTGCCCGCAGGTGAGTAACACGCCATTTGGCGCAGCGAGGCTCACCATTCCTGAGTTAGGCATACTCATACTCCCCTGGTGATCCGGGTCTTTGCGTCTCCCGCGTTGCTCAAGTAGGCACTGGTAAGAACCAATCCGTTCGCTCCGCCCCGCGCAATCCCGAGTTCTTCCTGGCAGCCTCGCCCGTTTGCGGCCCATGCAAGGGGGCAAGGAAGGGATCGGGTTCACGAACCCGGTATTACACCTCCCAGACGACCGTGATGATCCTAGGCTGCATCGCTTTGCATCTCTCTACCGGGGTTCGCCAAAACCCCTGCGTTAGACCAGGCGAGTTGTTCCGAATCTCGCCAGAAACGAAGCCTGAACATCCGCGCTGATTGTTCGAGCCAGATCGCGGAGATCTGCTTCACTTCCAGGAGTGTATGATACACGAGTTCTCGTGATCCACCCAACACGGTCGGTCCATACATCAGAATGCAGGCAGAAGCGCTGTATCACTCGCCGGTGGTGATCCTTGTGGTTTGTGAAATGATCCGACCTAGGTAAGGTCATGTCGGCCTCCTCAATTGGTTCGCCGTTAGTCCGGATAAGGGCTTAACCTAGGTTGTCTCCATACAAACATGCAGGGACGTCAGAACAAACCGTTAGGTTTGGCAACCTTGAGAACAACATGGTACCCTCTATGTTACCGCAGGCGTTTCGCGGACATACACCTCCGCGCTTCCTACCGCTATTGGGCGGTATGCTCATAACCCACATCCACCCGACGCTCGACCCTGGCCCGGAAGCTGTCCAGACCCGAGTTCCGACTAATGTGAGAGGAATACCTTACTGCAGGTCGCATTGAGGTGAGTTACGATATCGTGAACTCAATGCATACCGGGATTGACAATATCTATACCATCGAGGAGGCATGGCCGAGGCTGTACACAGATATTCCTCATTGGGTACATGCACTTTGACGTACAATCCGAAATTAGTAGCGCTCACAGTTTTTTATAGACAGGTTGCTCTCATATTACCCGCTCGCCGTATGGTCGTTGTCTTCGACGGTGGCAGGTCATCCATAAACTAGAAGCCCAGTTATCGTCGTAACGCGATCGTAGGAGCTACAATCCAAGGCAATCTCAATACCAGATTGCCTTGCGCCGCTCTCTCTGCCTAGTGAATACCGGTCGTGCACGGATGCTATGAGGTTCACCTCAATTAAATCCTGCGCCAAGGCGTAACAATCCAGGATGTTCCGCCGAGCGCAGCCGCCGATCCAGCGCCGGGTGGACCATCAGCAAGCGTCTTCGCCGCAGGATTTTGCAACCCTGTCGCTTAGGGACAATTATAGCGTCTGGTGGGTTTTCGGTACTTTTCATTCTCCGTATTTCTGACCATGCCGTGCAGTGACGAGGAACCGGCGTTGACTCCTTCATGGAAAGGGCGCCGAGGGCGCCAGCGGACTTCAGTTTGTCCTGGTTCTCCACCTGGTTGGTCATGCCTTCGATATGATTCCTCTGCCGACTAGCATTGCCCCCTGGCTTCCCGTTGTTCTACAACGTTCACGGGTTCATGTGTGGCGTCATGGCCGACCCAATCTGATGAGCCATGTCATCGTGACAAGAGGACATTGGGTGGAATCAGGTCGGAGCTCGTGGTACGTCTGCCCTTCTTCACCCGGGACACAATCGCACCCCGATCTCGCCTAACGCATGACTCACCGCTCCCGAACTTCTGACCCTTGCAGCGCAGGCCAAGCGAACTTTCGCGACGAGA
The DNA here is from genome assembly GCA_022605405.1 of Earliella scabrosa. Lineage (NCBI taxonomy): Eukaryota > Fungi > Basidiomycota > Agaricomycetes > Polyporales > Polyporaceae > Earliella > Earliella scabrosa. Next base: position 1,366,422 of record JABYQQ010000012.1, read on the forward strand.
GCTTGCCAGCGCGATTATCTGAACGTCCGTGTTCCCCCGGGGCATTCATTTCGCTGTGATCCCTACTCGACAACTCGGTATCCTGAAGAGGACATCGCGTTCTCATAACCAAGATCGCATCGCTCGCGTCGAGGTATATAAGGGCTTGCGACGACGACCTGAAGGCCTCAGCTCGCTCAGCTCTCATCCCCGACCACCTTCACAATGCTCACCTTCAAGGCTGTCCTCTGCGCCATCCTCCTCGCTGGGTCCGCCTCCGCGGCTCCCGCTTCTGGGTCTTCCTCGAGCATTGTGCCATCCTCTGTCGTGAGCTCTGTAGTGGCGAGCAGCGGTTCTCCGTCGTCCCCGGCATCTGCGGCAGAGCCATCGGCGACGGTACCGTACGCCAGCGATGACCCGAACGGCCCTTTGTGGGACGAGGACTCGACAGAGGTACCTCAAGCAGTCAGGGGATCGCTCGGCTCTAGCGTCATTGGCCCGCACAATGTTCCCATTGCCCTGCAGAACCCTGACCTCCTTGCGCCACCTACGACGGATCACGGCAGCGTGTGCGTTCAAAATCCGCCTCACTCGTAATTGCATGACGTGCACACACTGACTCTCTCACCTTCTCTACACAGTCCCAACGCCAAATGGCCCTTCACGCTCAGCCACAACCGCCTGCAGACCGGAGGGTGGGCCCGCCAGCAGAACGGTATGTGTCGGATTTGCTGAGAAGGCCGGATGTCGACTGACCGATGTGTCTGATGCCAGCCGATGTGATGCCCATCGCACAGTGTAAGTTCGGCCGTGGATGAGCGCAGTGGAGAAACGCGCGTTCTGATGCAAGGTACACAGCGATGGCTGGCGTCAACATGAGGCTCGAAGTGGGCGCGGTCCGGTACGTGTGCTTCTCCGCTTCTAGTGCACGTGCAGCCGCTGAGAATAGCGTCTGCACCCAGCGAGCTGCACTGGCACAAAACGGCCGAGGTGAGCAGACGCGCGGGCATTGTATCATAATTACGCACAGCTGACTGGCTGCGCGTCTGCAGTGGTCGTATGTTACCAAGGTTGGCAGTCCGTGTCTGCGGCGGGCATCGCAGCATGTGTGCTCACGATGGAGCACAGGGCTCTGTTCAAGTGACGGCTATAAACAGCGACGGGCAGAACTACATCGGAACCGCTGTGCGTCCACTTTCCGTGCCTTTCGCCCCGTTCGAAGTTTCGAGCGTAATCTGACCCACACGGTGCCCCACGCAGAGCGCGGGCGATCTCTGGTACTTCCCTCCGGGCATTCCACACTCGCTGCAGGCGAACGAGGCCGACCCCGATGGCGCCGAGTTCCTTCTCGTGCGTTTCTCTCTCACTGTTTATCCGGATATCAGTGCGCTCACACGGGCGCGTCTGTCCGCGCTTTCGTGTGCAGGTATTCAATGACGGCGGGTTCAGCGAAGACGCAACGTTCCTGGTGCGTCTCCACTCTTGTTCTTGTTTTGTGCCCTGAATAGCTGCGCGCTTACCAACGTCTTACGGCACGGCCATACACATGCGCGCCTCGCCGTATGTGTATCCGATAGCTGACGGAGTGGCTCGCGCACGTCCCGAAGGAGGTCCTCGCAAAGAACTTCAAGACCGACATCTCCGCGTTCGACCATATCCCGGCCGAGCAGCTCTACATCTTCCCCACAGGTTAGTATTCAGTTCTCTGCCGTCCAGTCCCAGCGCCGCCCCATCACCCTCGCGCCCGTCAATATCATCCAGCCGAGTCGGCATTGCTCCGTTGTACCGCGTCTCGACGCATTGAGCTGACGCTGACGCGGTTTTGCTTTTGCAGCGCCGCCGCCGCAGGATGACTCCAACGCGGTGGACAGCCCTCAGGGCGCGGTCCCGAACCCATTCATTTACAAGCTTTCGCAGGTGAACGCTACGCAGCTGGACGGCGGCTCGGTCAAGATCGTCGACTCGCGCACCTTCACGATCTCCGAGAAGATCGCCGTCGCGGAGGTCTCTGTCGAGCCCGGTGCGATTCGTGAGCTCCACGTGAGTGCCCCTTTCTCCTGAGTGTGAATGTGCGGGGGTGCATGGCTGACGATGGTACTTGGGGACCCCGATAGTGGCACCCGACGCAGGACGAGTGGGCCTACTACCTGTGCGTACCTATCTGTGCCGCGCTCTACGAGCGGTCCTTCGCTGACTTGATGTCCCACACCGCAGCGAGGGTGACGGCCGTGTGACCCTGTTCGCGTCGGAGGGGAACGCGCGGACTTTCAACTTCCAGGTGTGTCTCTCTCTTCCATTCCACACCCCCGTGTCCTCCCTCCCCTGTCCGCCGTGACTCACGCACGACTGTGCAGGCTGGCGACGTCGGCTTCGTACCCGCCTCGTTCGGGCACTACGTCGAGAACACGGGCAACAGCACGCTCCGCTTCCTCGAGATCTTCAACACCGACCGCTACGAGGACATCAGTCTGAACCAGGTCCGTGTGCTCGACCCGCTTGCTCCCCTGCTCGTGTCCGTGCTGACATCCACCCACCGACAGTGGCTCGCGCTCACGCCCCCAGACCTCGTCAAGGCCCACCTTGGCTTCGACGACGAGACGATCGCGCTGCTCAGCAAGACGAAGCCGGTCGTCATGGGCCCGGCCTGAGCTGCGACACCGGCACCCCAGGACGATGCGCGAAAATATGGGTCGCTCGGGTGCGCCGAGTGTGCGTGGACGATGGTAGCTATCTAAGTGATTCCCGCTCCGCCTCCGATTCGATGCTCTTGTCCCTCCCTGCCCTGTAATATTATCCGACGTTCGTGTGTAACGCTTACGACTTCCGAGTTAATGACCATGTCCGCTGCATGTGCTTTTTTGCACTAGCCAGCTCTTGCTTCTCACACGATTCCCCTGCTGCGTGCTGCGTGCTGCCTTTCGTGAACGGAGTCTCGACTGAAGACAAAGCGGACGGACATTAAACAATGATATCCGAATTTGCGACAAGCGCAGCCCCAAGCTTCAAGGGCTCAAACGCCCTGGGACTAGTACCGCCACCTTCAGGCCGACCGTCGGGTAGCGCGGGGTACGCACCCGGCGAGTCCGCCGCTTCGATCTTACGACATAAATGGAGTTCTCCATGTTTTTAGCTTTGATAGCTCCCCATTTGTCTAGGGCACAGTCAAAGTTCTCTCCCACAAATACGCGACACGGGATTCGCTCCCTGATCATGAGAGGTCCTCCCACTGTCGATACACTGATCATACAGATATACTGCAGAACGCAGAACGCAGAACGCAGAACGCAGAACGCAAAGGCCTCGGGTGCGGAAACCGACCAGGCAGAAGCCTCGGGGGTTGTATACGCGCATCCTCCGCCTTCCACCTTCGTTCTCCCACCTTCCACCAGTGTCAACTGACTGGAGGCTATCCGCGCTGTGCACACCCCGTAGTGCATAGTCCGCTCTGTCTGCGCTAGAAGCTGCAACGATGGGGAACGGGAGGGACATGGGGCCTTGAGGCTGGAGGGCAAGGTTTGGACAGGCACCGCAAACAGTAACTGGTAGGCCCAGTGCTCGTCCAGGACCTTCCTCTTCTCCGCCACAGGCACTCAGGATGAGAGCCTGACAGCTCGTCGCGATGCACGGGCCTTTGTGCGGGCTCGCTCACCGTACGCGTACGGTGCGCGTGCTGCAGATGAACCATACCCGACTCCGCGCAAGGTTCGGTCGCAGGATCGGCGTGTGGGGGTGCTGCACTGCACGCGCGGCGGGCTTAGGACCCGGACGTGAACTCAGTACGCAAGCTGCGGAGCCGCAAGTCGAACGTACCAGACTGGACTGATCATGACAGAGCAGAGCGTCAGGATCTCCCTGTTCACGCTCAGGACAGTAATGCTGTTGATATTTTGAGCCCGGGTACTTCGCACCCGTTCCTTACGTTCCATTCGGGCGCCCGCGGCGGGTCGGCCATACATTATTCATGTCATGTTCGTCTGCTGGCGCGGTCCGGTACGAAATGTGGTGACGGATTGTGGCGGCCCGCGAGTGTCCGTGTTCTGCGATAATGGGCGTAACAATTGGTGACGGACGGTGTGAGGGGGAACACAAAGTCTATGGTGTAGATGAGGTGAGCAGCGGTCCCGCGCATTCTGGCTTGTGCATTCGGCCCAAGGTTTGAAGGGCGGAGTCCGGTGGGTTCTCTGTCCTGAGCGGCGCGACCTCCTCGTTTGAACCGAATAAGAACCTAGGCAAAGCCAGAACAACAGAGCAACTTGGCTGGCACCACGATATGACAGCTCACCGAAGTAGACGCTTTGGACCTTGACGAATTTCTGTACCCGACGGCCGGGTACTTCGTTTTTTGCGACTCGGAGGCCGAGGCAATTGCGCCCGCGTCCAATCCGCACTGTACCGTAGATCTAGTGGCCGTTGGCTCGCATGGGAGCCCGCTTCCTGACAAGTTAGACGCACTTCCTGCTGCGCCTGTAGGACACGAGGGAAGATCGCGCTGCTCAGGAAGAGGAAGGTGAAGGCTTCGCGATACGTATGTACCTGTAGAAGACGAAGACGAAGATACTCACTGTAGACGTTTTCCGGCGTCTAACTGGGCTCTACCCTTCCTTGCAAATAAGTAATATCGTCCTAATATGCCGGGTCCGGGGCGTATCCCCGCATGAGCGGCCGTCCCGACGGTGTCGGACGGTATCAGCCGCAGGCGTCGGCGACACGCCATAAGTACACGATATATTATGTTGCTGTCCCAGTCTGACCAGAATTGAATTGGACTGGCAGAACAAGCCCTTGACGCTTTCCTGGACGCATAGCGGTGTCAGACGCGGCCTATGCGTCCAGGAAAGCCTCGATGGTCAGCGCGCAACCAGAGACAACCAGAGGCAACCCGAGCCTACTCGTCACGGCTGACGTCGCGATCGCGGCGGACTCCGGGGCCGCGCCATCGCGTGCAGAGCGTACCATGATCGTACGCACGTGGTACCATAGAACGCAGCAAGTGTTGTGCGATCGAGGCTCGAACGCACCCCGCACTCGGCCCTCGGGGCAACTTCGAAGTCTTCTTCGCGCCTGGATCCGCCCCCGAGCGCCACCCGCGTTGACTCCGCTCATGTACGTAGCATGTGCGCGTTCGACTTTAAGTGAACATATTCACTGGCGGATCCATGCCCCGGTCTGCGAACGCGTCACGCAAGATGGCGAGAGCGGGCATGGTACATGCGGAGAGGGGGGTTGTGATCTACACAACGGCCGAGAAGCTTGAAGCTTGAAGCTCGAGGGTACTGCAGATGTCTTGAAGACGACTGTGGCGGAGACGGCCGCATGGAAAGACTCCAGGCGGTTACGGCAGCGCCAACCGCCAGAGGTCGTTGCGTCAATCAGAGTTCGCGCTGGTGTCCCCGGGGAGATGTGAAGATGCAGAACCTGCTCCTGCTCCTGCTTTCGGGGTCAACAAGGGTGTGATGTCGAGCAATGACGACGCCTATAGCACGATGGAGCGGACGTCAGCGCAGCGAGGATCTATCGATTCTCCATGAGAGAGTTGATGTAAGTGCATCCCGTGGCTCTGAGTGAAAGACGTACCCATTGCCTTTGCGACTTGACAGTGCGTGCGGTCGATCATGGATGAGATGGATGAGAACAGGGGACCCAGGTTCTCAAGTTCTAGACGCTACGATGCATCCGCCGCGACTTGAAACTTGAGATTCGAGCCCTTGTCCTGAGATTGTTCCAACGAGACTCATGCGATGGACCAACGGCTGCGGCGGATGGATACTGACCGACCTGACGCCGCCCCCCGTCCGCTCATGTCGCTGTCTGGCGATCATTACAAGTCGTGAAGCACGAGGCATGCGCACAGTCAGCCTACTGGAATGTGAATAGGAGCTCCGTCAGCGGACTATTCTTAGCGAGGAACCAATAGGGAACTTGAACTTAGGACCGTGTATATGATGTCGTGCAGATGTCGTGCAAGGCCCGGTAGCGACTAACCGGCAGAGCAGTGCACATAGCGTGGTTCTAGGATGGCAAGGTGTTGCCAGCGGCCGGTGTCTGTGCGACAAAGCGGTGCGACGACGGTACCGAGATGGATATGCAGGACGGGGCCCATGCGTCCGAGCTAGCCTGTTGTGAGTTCGCGAATGGCACGGGGACGAAAACGAGGTGCTAAAAGAACAGGAGTGAGGCGGCAACAAGCAACATCCGCGCGGATGTAGCACGCACCGCTCCGAGCTAGGAAGCCACCGTGTCCGAGAGGCAATCAAGGATGGTCCCAAGGGGTACGAGTGGAACGGTTCCATCGGGGAACGCAGAGCCACATCCTGTCAAGCAAGCTGGCCCCGCACCAGAGACGCATATGTGCAGTACCGGGGTCGGTCCGGCGAGAGTGCGTATGTTCTTGTTCAGTCGTGAGCATTGAACAACTTGATATTCGATCGCTGCGAGATTTCGGGAAGGTGCGATGGACTGGCGAAGAGGTGGAAGTGCCACGAAGGGTCACGAATGGACCGGAGGCTGTGATCGATCGACAGCACGAGCTTTCTCGATCGGCTTCGTGCTCAATAACCTTTTGGCAGCTGCAGTGCATCTTTGGCGCAGGATTAGATGCCTTCTCCAGCCATCACATTGTGCTTGCTCACTCACCATGGACTAATCACCAGCAAATTGTTGCAAGGCGTCGACAGAAGAGCCGCTTGTTCGTAATTTCTCGTTAATAACAGGCCCATCTCCGTTGTGCTCACGGTACCTGCCGTCCCGCCCAAGTCGGATACAACCGCGGCGGGTGGCGCAACAAACCGCGGCATCAAGCGCTGGCATGTGCCTGGCTTGAGTCCAGACCTCGTCGCCACGATGTCGAGTATGTCGATGACGTCGATATCCATCTACGGGAACTGATGGATACCAGCCCCAGTCTCAAATTTGTGGAGACATGCTCTGTTACGACTAGCAGGTCGGTCCACTGTGCCCAAATCTGCTGCCTGAGCATGAGCAGAACGCAGCGCAACGCACGAGCAAGGATCGGTGTGAGGCTGGCCGAACTGTGCCAGAGAGCGCGTCGAAACCGCACGAAGAGAAGGGAAAGAGAGAGAACGCACGTGGTGGCCGCTGGTGGCCGTCGTTGCCTGATCTGGGAGGGCGACCGGGTTTTTGATTTACGTCAGACGGTCCCACTGGCTGTCCAGTGTCCGCTCGGCGCATGTCCATTAAAGGTCTCCGAGGCTTGCGCCTTTCCCACCTCTGGCTCAGGTCTCCTCCATCTCCTCCCCGACCCACGCGTCGACGACGACACCGGCAAGCACGACGACGACCGCCCCGACCCTCTCGTCCCCGTCCGAGGCCGCCCACCGTCCGTGCGTCTCCATCTCCCGCTCAGCCGATGCCCACCGTTCCCTCGACTCGCCTCTCGGTCGATTCTCTGGTCTCGGTTCCCCTCGCCGATCCAGACTTCCTCGCCTCAGACGAGCCCTTCACGGGCCCGACGCCCGACCCAGACACGGACGATGTCGTGCTCGTGCCCGTAGACGACAGAGGGAACGCCGTCTCGCAGGTACGTCCCCATGGCGGGCTGCTCTGCCATCCTCCTCGCTGATCGCCCCCGCGAAGCCTCCTGAGCAAGCTCCCCCGCAGCCCACAGTCAAGCCGCGCATCGAGCTCAGCTCCCTCACCCTCCACTCGCCCTCGTCCATCGTCGGCACCCCCTTCGACCCCTCCCCGCGGTTCGAGTACCCGTTTCCCGCCTCGTGCGCCCCGCCGGTCCTCCAGGTCGATCCTGCGCTCCCGTCCTTCCCCATCCTAGCCTCGCCCCTCCTCTCGTTCCCGCACATGCTATCGGGCTTGCCTCCGTCGCTTCCGCTGACGATCCCGTCCCTCGCGCCGTCAGGCCCCGCCGTCCCGACGACAAAAGTCAAGGCAGAGTTCCGCAGCTTCTCACCCACACACCCCAAGCTCCAAGCTCGCGAACCACCCATCCCGCCCGGGCTTGTGAAGAAGCGCAAGCTCAATTTGAACGGGACCACCGATCCCGCACCGTCCGCCCTCTCGGACCCACAGGGTCGGGCGCGGGGCGGAAGCTTGAGTGTGCTCTCCGACGCGCTCCAACAGCTCGCCGGAGGTCGCGGCTCCTCAGCTGGAATCGAGACCAGCCGCTGCAATGACGCCTTCCGTTCGCAGTCACTCGATATAGGTCGGAAACGGCATAGTGTCGTAGGAGTCGAGGGCGAACGCACGGTCGGCAGCCAGTCGTCCCTACCGCACAGCAGCTCCTCGCCGTCGCTTGCACAGGTCTTCCACCCACGGTCTGATCAGCGACCAACGACTCCCTCCTCCCTACGTTCGGAGCCCAGTTCCCAATAGCCTTCAGGCTCATCTCCTACCATTTGCACCTCCGACCTGCCTGCACTCTCACCGCCTTTCGGCCATGGGCACATACACGCACCCTCCCCTTTAGGCGTTCGCGGGCTGCTGGCCAGTCTGGAAGGAAAACATTTAAGTAATAGAGCGCGCTCGCTCTCTCCGGCCGCTGGGAAGATCGATGACGTCTTCTCTCTATCGCCGCCGACTCGCGCCGCCGTCTTCGTCTGAGCTCACTCTTTATAAACGTCTTGCGGAGCGAACGGGACGGCCTCTGCGTCGAGCCTGGCAGCACAGCGACCGTGACACGCGCGACCGTATTTTAATGGCGCCTCGTCGTCCTCACTCTTCGCTCATCTACCACTCCCCGTCGACCCACCCACCGTATAATATGGTTCGATCCCTTGACCAACATTATTGTCCCATGTCGCCCGATCCTGTCTTTCGCTTGTTTAACTTCGGCCACATGTTGCGATGGCCCACCACATCGCTATTCCCCCACTTCCTTCAAATGATACAGCACGGGCATCCCTGGCTCTCTTTATCACGATTCGTTCTGGCCTTGGAGACGGCGCTCGTCCCGCCTTTTTCGTCCCTCCCCCCATGTACATTGTATCACTGGCCGCCTCCATCCCATCGCTATCCTCATATGTCACACCACCGTTCCCTCCCCCAATCCATACCCCTCTCACCCGTTTACCCCCTGCATCATCAACCAACACGATCCACAGTCACATGCGCAGTCCCTCTCTTGTGATCCATTCAATCGCTCTCGTTCGCTCTCCCTCTCTTCCCTCTCGCTCCGTCGCTTGTGACACTGTGACATATGGCATGCCTCTCTTCTCCGCCTCGCTCGCCGCTCCTCCGCCTTCCCGACCATGCACACCCTCACACTTCGCCGTCCCTCTCTCCCCGCCCTCCCCTGCCATCCCATCCTTTGACAGACCTTCTGCTCCATGGAGACGCAGTGACATGACATTGTGCGCCACTCTCCCCTTCCCCGTACCCCTACCCCTCTCCCTCCTCTTTTCCTCCTCTTCCGGGCCGTTCGCGGCAGTGTGCGCTGCTTCGCCTCTATACGTACCGCATACACGACTGGGACGTGGGACGACTGGACCGCTGCTGTAGCCGTAGCCTTGCACATTACAGTTTACATACGTACTTGTATAGTACCGTTTCATTCTCTGACTCGGGGTCGTTGCGCACATAAGCTCCAAGATTCCTTGACTGGCGCCTCTCGAAGAACCTACGGTCCGAGGACTTTGGATCTTGGACGTCCTTCGCGATGCCATCCTGTACACTATGCATAGCCATTCATCCGTTCTCTCTCTCTCCTCTAGGCCTCACACTGCTCACCTGCAGTGCACAGTGCGCCCTAAATGGGGATCCAACTCCTCCCATCCGAATCGATCAGTCCTCGAGCCGGCGGAACCATACCGTTAGCGAAGGAAGGAGCAGGAGCGCCACAAAGCCATCTGAAACCGAGAGTTGGTGGGGGTGGCTGTGAGTCTGATGATCGGGCGTACCCCGCACGGGGCGGGCGCGATGCTCTGGGCAGGTACATACATGCCCGGTTGTTGCGTGGGGCAGGAGGGGGCAGGCTAGAGTAGGGGTAGGAACTCAGATGGAGGGTAGACAAGCTATCGAGCGCGGTATCGATGAAGTCCTGCCATGCCTACAATGTCTGCACCGAGGTCCTCGAGCGCGCGGGGTTCAAACGGAGGGTGGTGCGCAAGCCTTGAAGCCAGTGGCACGCAAGTTGATCAGGGTATACTGTAGCACTGTAGCCTATGTACATTCGTTGCCTCGGCCGTCGTCCTGTCCCGCGAGCCGTCGCTCAGGCGGAGTCGAGCGTACACTCGAAGCTGTCCGCGCTGTCCGGGTCTCCGCCCCGGTAGCGGATGACGCTCGGGTACTAGAAGGCAGCAGCGCGTCAGCACAACGACCCCACCGACGACGACAAAAGGATGACTGGGAGAAGAGACATACCATGCACAGGGGCCGGGTGAAGCCGATGCCGTTGGCGACGTTGTTGTCGTTGTAGTACACGGCGGTGAGCTTCTCGGGCGCGACGCCCTCCTCGACCCAGCGGACGATCGCGGCGAGGACGTTGTGCTCCGGGTCGAGCGAGAGCGGGGGCATGTCGTTGGACGCCTGCTGGACGGCCCCGAACGCGTTCGCGCCGAACCCACCCTGCAACGTGTGCGCGAGCGTCAGCCGATCGTTCTCTACGGGGACAGTCAAAGGAAGGAAGTGGTCTTACGTTACTGGGGGAGAGGAGATCATGGACGTCAGCGTCGTCTTGGATCGACGGTGGAGCGGCGCATCAAACTCACCAGTGGTTCATTCCGGGAACGGTGAAGTAGCGGAAGAAGTCGCTGATCTCCATGTCCGTGTTGGCGCGCGTGAACTGGTGCACGGACTCGTAGTAGCGGGTCGAGTAGCCGGGGCTGTTCAGCTGGTCGGCCCAGCCTATGTATTGGAGCAGCTTCCCGTTGTGCGACGGGCCTGCGAAGGCGGTGAGGTTCGGGTTGATGGCCTATGAGAAGAGCCCCGGTCGACGGTTTAGTACAAGTGCTCATGGAAATCGGAGAAGAACTGACGTTGGCCTGCCCAGGGTTGATCTCGTCGGCGAGCGCGAGAATGTCCGCATTGTATTGGTTAATCTTCCAGTCAGTGTCGCTGCGGAGACAGCGCTTAGTTAAGAGGAGTAAGAACGGAGAATGGGGGGACCCTACTTCATGACCATGTACTGGAAGAACGCTCGCCCGATCCTGTATTGGGTCTGTCCGACGACGCCGCGATAGTAGCGGGTCTCTCCTCCGTAGTTGTACCCACTGAAGACGTAGGTCTGGTCGGCTTCGTAGTAGTCGGCGTAGATGCGGCGCAGGGCGCTGATCTGGTCCCCAGTCAGACAGGTCGACGCGTCCTGGCCGGGGCGACAGGTGAGGGCCTCGGGGCGGAAGCTAGTGTCACCGTCCAGGGTCGTTAGTCATACACGACAGTCGAAGAACAGCTTGCACACGCACTGGCATACTCGCGGGTCGTTGATGACACCATCTTTGACCTGTGACAAACGGAGTTAAGGTGCCATGACGGCGTCAGCTCGTGCCTCCGAGAGAATACCATCAGACGGTTCACGTACGCCGTCAAGAGCGTCACACTGCCTCATGACCTCTGGTGCTATTACGTTCAGCCACATGTCCTCCGTCATGAAGTGCGGCGAGGTCGACGGCTGCACATTCAGGTTTTGGTGGAGGTGCCACGCCTGGATATGTGTCCAATAATTCGCCGGGGCTCCGACCACCTGAGCGCGGTCAGCGCTCTCTATCTGACGCTGCCGGCAGAGACACGGAGACGTACCACGCCGTCGAAGTCTTCCGGGAACTCCTGTACTTCCTTGAGCCTGTGGTGACGCGCCATCGTGCAAAATTAGCATCGGCCCGCTCAGCGCCCACGTCACGACGTACCCTTGTCTGCCGCCTGCATGACAGTGGAGGCGGATCGCGGGCACACACGTCAGCGACGATGAACGAAAATAGACGAAATCGATGAAAAGGGACCGACCGTTGGAGCAGCCCAGATAGTACGACTTGTTCGCCGCGGTCTCGTAGTACTGCTTCACGACCTCCTTACCCGCGAGCACGCTCAAGTGCATCGCGCGCCAGCCCCAGTCGACTATGGCATTCTGTACACCGCTGCGATGAGAGACGAGGACCATTGGCATCAGCCGAGAGTACTCACGTCGTTATGCGGACCGGCCCATTCGCCGTCGTTTGTCGTGCCATTGTGACCAGTGTTGGTGGACACCCCGGCAACTGAATCGCGTCCGGTGAGCATATGAAGGGAGACAAGCGACGGCGGATGATGATGCGAGGTTTCGACATACAGCTTTGGGTGACCGCGATGTGGCCAAGCTCGCCGACGGTGACTAAAGATAATGACGGAGGGTTCAAGTGAGTAATGGGCGGCCACAGATCCCTCTCTCGTGCGTACCTCCTCCAGACATCCCCCCATTGCCGAAGGTGACGATACGACCATTCCAGTCGTCTGGCAGCCAGACTTCTGTTAGGGCGAATGATCCTCCCGTGGAATTGGTCGTGATGATGAGCTCGGCCCGACAGAACGCGGGGAGGTCCGTCGTGGTGATGGTCGAGTACGGGGTCGTGATGTTCACGAGCGCGCCCGCGTGGTGGTATGTGGCCTTGGTGAGGTCGACGTCGGGGACATCGAGGCGGAAGTTGTCACAGGCCGACTGGGAACCACCTGCAGCGGCAACTCCGAGTACGAAGCCCAAAAGGCTGAGCGATGAGAGTGGAATCATTGGGAGGAAGTACGGAGATGAACGCGTCTTCGCCATCAGCTTTTGTACCACTGCATAAGGAACAGCAGTGTGGGGTCCCGGACATACCGGCGCCGAGTGACGGAGGGGGCACCCCGTGCTGGCAAGGATCCCCCTTGAGCCCTTGAGGATGTCTCACGTTCATGACGTCTGCCTTCGTTCGTACGGCGCGCGTCTTGACCGCGATGCGGAAGGATACGGACCACCTCGCTCCTCGACGAATAGCATCGTGCAATCGTTCGCCATGTGATGGTCGCGCCGGGACACGTGTAGAAAGAACGCGTCGCGTAACCCCAGATGGAGGAGGGGCGGCGTACGGAGACTCGACCGCGAATGGGGACCATCACGTCCCCACAACGGAGAGCGTCTGGGCATCGTTCACCATGTGACGGCCTCGCCGGGACACGTGTAGTGAGAGCGGGTCGTAACCCCAAATGGTGCGGGGCGGCGTACGGAGACTCGACAGCGATGCATTCAAATGTGGCTGACGGAAATGGCTGTAAAATCGGCGTGAGTCGGCAACGCAAGCCTTGCTGCATGGCTTGGGTATTGATGCCATACGGGAAATTCAAGGAAACTCACCGCCGCTCACGATTTCAACGCTTCTTGCGCCTGTTACATTCTGCCGATGTTCTAAGGACCCAAATCGTCACTCCGCTCGAAGGGTCTCAGTTGAGGTTCCTGGAGTCGGTCTGAAGGTCCCATGACTTCGAAAGATCATCTGTGACAAATCTGTGCGCTAATGATACCCATCAGTGCATACTGCCAACGGCCTGATTTCCGAAACAGTTGGACGAACAGTCCACCCCCGGGTCAGCTGGGCCGTGGTCATACTGTTACAAGTGCCGTACAGCACAACACTCATCCATTTGGTCACACTACGTACATGCAGGATAACTCGGGATATGCTTCCGATTACGTGTACGACTCACCACTGACTCACCCAACAGACGACTCGTCGGCTGTATCTCGACATGATGGTGCTTCGAACGTGTGTGCGGCAGTCTGTCAGTTATAGTCAGCGTGAAACTTCGAATACGTGCAGAACAACACGAAGAAAGACAAAAGTGGTTCAGTATGCAGGTTTATCATTCAATGCCGGAGCTCAGCAACAGCTTCTAGTTGATAATTGATATGTATACTCATCTAGACCGGTGCCGCACCGTCTACACTACAACACAGGGTGACAATACTCACCAAAGGTACGCCCTCCCATCTCCCACGCTTTCGACACAGCATATCTAATAGTCAGACACGTATCAGTACTGGTGAATAACCAACAGGCAAGCAAAATTCAGAAGGGGTGCCCGAAAGATTGAGCTGTGGCGGGCATTTTCGGCAGCAGTCATACGAAGACCGTCGTGATGAAAACATCATACGAAGTCGAGATGAAATCGAACTCACTTGGAGCGTTTCCAGATGTCCGCCATCTTGAAGCTGCTCCCATTGAGCATCTACGATCCTGAGAAAGACGGTGGGTCAGCGTCGCACTATATAAGACATGGGCAGATATGCTCAGAATATAAAAACAGCCTTGGAATTGTCGTCATGAACACGCAACGTCCTTGGACGTGCGCTCAGGCGGTAACTCCATTGATTGCATCACGGCTGCGCGTATGAAGAGAATACTCACCATGGAAGTATGACGAGTTCCAGAGTTGGTGGGTCAAGGGAATCTGCGTCTGGCAAGACATAGTCAGGAACGTAATCCGTAATATCATCGAGGAAGCACGGATAGTGGAAGATCAGTGGATTGACAGATAAAGTAAAGCATAGAGCCATGGACTCTCAGATACTCTAGTTTGAATAGTTTGAATTCATCGCGTCGCGACACCATGGAAGGAGTGACGACATCCGTGGACGAGAACTCACCTCATGTACCGGGTCCACTGCATCCTCTCTCTTGCAGATCACAACATCCCAACGCGCACGAGTATATTCTAATGAGAGCAATGAGACGTCAGCTAACTTGCGAGCAGGACGGAGAAGAAACCGATCAGTGTAACTATGACAAAAAACTCGCAAGCATCGTGAATGCCGCTTGGTAGAGCGACACCACTCGAGGTAAACGAAGAGTATCATCGCTTCGACAGAACATGCAATAGAGAGAAGCACTCACTAGCTCGACCATGCTCGTCGCGACGGACGACGAGCAAATGTTGCCCACAAAAATGTTCGGCGCGTAACTTTTCAGGTGGCCAGTTCAGGGCAGGCTGTTCACATAGCGCGTGACCGTACGACAGATTGACGCCCTCTGTCTCCCGCCAATCTTATCAGATAGCGACCATGCCCGCGCGGTCATCGTCGGACACAGCGCCGACAGCTGCCGACTCATCTTGGACGACGCGCTCTGCTTGACTCCGTCCTGCTGCCTCCTGCACGTACTGCCATCATGCGATTACCACAGACCTCTCTTCCCCACGCTTTCCTACGTCTGTCTCGGCCGCGAACATGCTCAGTGCGGGCGGCGTATTCATCGACTTCGGCGGTCACTCCCGTAGAACTGCACTATGACAAGGTCGTACCGCCAAACGGTAACGAGCGCGACAAGCCTCTTGTAATCCTACACGGCCTGTTGTACGTTCTATTACCCTTCGAACTCCCAAGCGCGCGCGATGTGAACGTACGTACAGCGGGACGAAAAGGAACTGGGGATCGTTGTCAAAAGCTTTTGCGAAGGAGCTCGGACGGCCGGTGTACGCGCTGGTATGTCATGCAACAACTCACACGCTTGATATGTGTATCAATGGCCTGTTCAGGACCTCCGGAATCATGGAACGTCACCACATGCCGAACCTCATACGTATTCCGCAATGGCGACAGATGTTCTCCACTTCTGCCGAACGCACAACTTGTCGAACGTCTCCCTCCTCGGGCACTCCATGTAAGTGTAAGCATGGTGAGCATAACTCAAACCCTATATCACACAAACTCATGCGCGCACGCGTGTACCAGGGGAGGCAAAGTCGCCATGACAGTCGCCCTCGACCCCGAGCTACCTTCGGACCTGCTCTCCCACCTCATCGTGGCCGACATCGCCCCCGCGCGAGGCGCGCTCTCCAACGAGTTCAAGGGCTACATCGAGGCGATGCAGAAGATTGAGCAAAGCCAGGTTAAGTCGCGTCACGAAGCCGACGGTTTGCTGAAGCCATACGAGAAGGTTTGTCTCCCTCGAACCTTGAGCCTCGATGGTACTCAGTTTTGCGTATAGGATCTCATGACGCGCGCGTTCCTGCTCATGAACCTCGAACACCCGTCTGCGCACCATCCCCACCCGCTGAAGTTCCGTATACCCGTCGGCCTGCTTGGGAACTCGATACCCGCACTTGGGGACTTCCCCTGGTCACCGGGCGAGCGGACGTTTGAGAAACCAACCCTGTTCATCAAGGGTTCCAAAAGCAAGTACGTGTCGGAGGTTACTCGACCTCGCACAATGACGTACTAAGACCTCGTTAGGTACATCAACAGGCATAATCTCGAGACGGCGAAGGCATTCTTCCCGAATATGGTGCTAGAGGAGCTGCCTACTGGTCACTGGGGTGAGTACGCTTCTCGTACCTTCTTCATGCGGAACTGACGCAGACATAGTCCACTCCGAACAGTATGTCCGAGTCATGCTCGAAGTCCCGACTCGCTATTTCTAACCTCTGTTTGCAGGCCCAATGAGTTCAAGGCCCTCGTCACAAGCTTCGTCCAGAACCATTGAATGCATTATAGTACCAGGACCAGAACATTATTACGACCTATACATAGAGCATGCTACACCCGTAGACCACGCTAATATAGACGACCCCCATATACCCAAAAGCCTGCCGCACAGCAACCCAAAATGCCACATGCCACAACACGAACATAACAAGACGAAATGAGCAAATCACAGCGCAAACGCACAAACGTCCCTCTGCGCAAGACTTTCGGAAGACAGTTGGCTCGCCACGGGAGGCGCCACCATCAAATCGAGGATATCCTCCACCTTGCGCGACACCGGCTCCGACACCGGCTGCGCCCCAAGGTCAGGAGAGTCGGCCAGCCCCAGTGCAAGAACATCCTTGGTGCCTGTGAGAACCAGGATCGGGCCAGCACCGATGACAGGCAAGTCCTCGTCGCCCGACTGGGAACCAGACCCCGAAGTAGCGATCATCGAGTCGTCCGGGCTCTCCACAAGCACACCCGACTCTCCGAGAAGCGAGATGATGCCGTCGAGCTGCAACTTCTCCGACGACGTGCTCGTGTGTCCCGTGCCCGTGATGATGTCGTCATGGCGTCGCACAGAGTTACGTCCTCCGAACGGGAAGGTGTTCGAACGCGAGGGAGTGAGCGGCCGGGATGGTCGAGAGGCGCGCTGGGCGATGAGCTGGGGCAGGTAGAGGGGGCGGTGCTGTGGAGTTGTTGGCGAGAGGATGGATTCTGCCTGCGCCCTCTTGATCTCCTGTTGGGCAACCTTTTGTGGGAGTTGCAGCGGGCGATACGGTGACTTCGATTTGACGCCGCTGGGAGGGGCCGTCGAGGCTCTAGTGGCAGGTTTCGCGAGCAGAGGTTTCGTGCTGCTTGTTGGAGGGCGGACAGTAGAAGAGGTCCGGGTGCGACGATGACGAGTCCCCGAGGCACCGGTAGGAGTAGGACTGTCACTAGCAGAGCCCAGGATGTCGGAAACACCGATGTAGATCTTGGCCTTGCCGTGTTCCCAGCACTTCTCAGTAGTGTAGTGGCTGCCATCAGACGGTGGCGGATTCGTGTATATTCTGAGGTCATCCAGCTGAGAGTGGTGCACTGGAGGAACGTCCAACATTGCAGCGTCGTCGAAGAACGAGGGAGAGTTCTGGCCGAAGGGGTCCTCGTCGTATTCGCGACTGATTGAGGCGTCCAGCTCCGGATCCGGGCGGGACGACAGGCGTATGAAACCGACGACGCGCTGCTTGAACTCTGCGGCAGTGTCCAGCGTGACGGGAGAACGGGGAGAGAGCGAGCTGGTCATGTCTGAGGTACTTCGCTTCCTGGGCCGCAAGGGAGGGAGCTGCTTGATACCACGGCGCTGGGCGATCGTACTTGTCACCGCAGCGAGATCGGGAAGCGGTAAGAGGGAGGTGCCGTCCGAGAGGGTCATCCCCTCGGGTGAGGATGACAGAGGACCGTTGGCTGGCCAGGAATGAGGAGAATCGGGACGAGTAGACGAGTGGGAAGGCGGCGAGAGCGTGAGCGTAGAGCAACTTGCAGAGGAATACACGAGACTAGGAGGAGAGCGGCAGTGACTGCAGTTGCGAGGACAGCAGACCGAACTGTATTCGAGATTGTCAAGGTCGACCATAAGGCGGATGACGCTCGGTCCTCCGCCCGCAGAACCGGTCATGCTCTTGCTACGATAGGGATCATCTGTACAACACGTACAACATCAACAACCTTGAAAACCCAGGAGAAGTAATAGCACTTACCGAAGGAAAGGTCGGAGGTCGGCTCGTAGGGCACAGACCGAACCCTCGACGAGGAAGAGAGCTGGGAGCGGCCGGTCTTGGAGCGTTTCTGGTCACCTTCCTTCGGCCATGTGATGTCCGGGGGTGGCGAACGGTTGAACAGGTTAGCCACGGCAGCCAGTACGTTCGTCATCTTGAGCTGTTGGGCGGCGTACTGGTTGGGATAGCGGAACGAAAGCAAACGGAGAGCATTGGACTTCGAGGGAACAGACCGGATAGGGCTGTCGAAGGCTGACCGAGGCTGGCTATGGGGCTGGCATGTCGGGCCAGCCACGGCCTAGAGCACGCAGCTTGCCATTTGTCTCCCTTCCAGCGTTGACGTTGGAGGCTGGAAAGACAAGCGTTGGACGTTGGACATGGGCTATCCTGGTCCGTCGTGCAGGCGAGGTGCGCTCTGGGAGGACGTTACTCTGCAGGGTGGCGGAGTGAGTGAGGCAACCTCCGGTCGGTCTCCATGGCAAGTCTGGTTGATACGCAGAGAATGGCGTATGTAGCTGAGGATGCTCGTGGTTGTCAGTTGAGTGTAGAACACACTTCGTCTCATGCTACATACGCGAGGGCGCCCGCATAGCGCCGACGTTTTCTTCACCTCCAGCCCTGTCCAGCCTGCTGCAGTTGTCGACTCGTCGCCCTCCTTATCGTTCTCGATGGTCTGTTCATAGCCCACTTCTGCTGTCCTCGAGGACTCACGCGACCGTCCAGTTGATCTTCTCGGTGTTCAAAACGCTCACGGACCAGAGGGTCACCGTCGAGCTGAAGAACGACCTCTCCATCACCGGCACCCTCAAGTCGGTCGACCAGTAGGTCTGCCCCCAACCCCCCTCCTCGTGTTTCCCTGACTTGTGAGGTGAATGAAGGTTCCTAAATATTCGACTGGACAACATCAAGGTTCTCGACGAGGCGAGGCACCCGCACATGGTGCGTGCAGCGTTCCTCCTGCACGACGTATGCACTGACTCGAAATCGCGCTCGTTCGCAGATGGCAGTCAAGAACTGCTTCATTCGGGGCTCTGTCGTCCGGTACGTTCAACTCCCTGCTGAGCATGTTGACACGCAGTTGCTGGAGGACGCAACACGACGAGGTGTGTTCATACTCATCGTTCATGCCCTTCGCTCTGCTCAAGCGGACGTGTCCTACCTTTACCAACGTCCAGAGGCCGCCGTACAGAACAAACGGTGACAACCTGGCTACAGAGCCCTTGTCCAGACCATCGAGGGGAGTGTCGAAGTCGGCTGCAGGTGCGCTCATGTTCGACGTGTACTCTATTCCGCACCTACATGTATTCTTTACCATCAACTGCTATCGGTTTCCTTCTCTCTTCACACATTCCAATCCCAATATAACCTCAATTACGATTACGGCGATGTGCCAACTATGAACAGGTACGTATACAACGAGCTAACTACTTACCCTACTGCTACTGATACAAGTTCCGGTACAACAAGAGCACGAACTAACGAGATACATGACAGATAATGCAAGATGCGGAATATATCACAGCGTCCAAGAGAGCGCAGCTCTCCGGTCGATACGCTCGATCGGCGGAGCCAATCACTGCGACTTGGTCGAACCTGCGAAGGTGCCATCGGCAAGCATCTTCTTCGCCCGTGTCCTTTGAGACATGCGTCGGGGTGGTGGGATGGCACTAAGCACCAACTTGGCAGTAACCGCCGCCAACTCGAGCTTCGCCCCGACCTTCGGTGTGGCCTCCATCGGCGTGCCGACTCGTGTGGATTCGTCCGAGGACATTGGTGCGCTGACCACAGTGCTCTCAGGAGATGGTGCGGAGACTGGGGTGGAGGGGGTTGAGGAGGTCGACATCGGCTCCACGAAAGAGATGGGAATATCTTCGAGCGTGGAAGCGGAGGGGTCGATGTAGAGCTGGAGCTGCTCTGCGGTGGTCGTGTCCTTCGTTGCCTTCCCCTTCCCCTTCGGCGCGGCGGCCTTCCTCGTGCCCTTCGCCTTACGGGCAGGCTTCTTCGACCTCCTCGCAGGAGCCTTCTTCTTCGGGGCCACCGGCACGTCCGTCTGGACATCCACCAAGGCTTCAGCTTCGCCAGTTTCATCGACCATCTCCACGTCGATCACGACCTCCTCCTGGACAGGGACCTCGTCGACGACCTCGTTGGTGACTTCGTCGGCGACCTCGACGGGCAACGACGGTTGCTGGGGTGCCTCCACCACAGCCTTCCTTGCAAGGCGGCAGGACTTCCGTACTTTCGACGTCTCTCCCGATGAAGCCGGCTCGCCCTGGGTCGCCCTACGGGCACGCTTTGCCTGCGGCGCCTCGACCCCGTCGTCGGCAACACGTTTCTCGTTGGCGTTTGTGGCCGTCTCAGTGGGGTTGGCAGAGGTCGTGGTTGCGGTCAAGGGTGCGGCCTTTGGGAGGGCCTTCCTCTTATCCCGCTTGGCCTTGAGGACGGATGGATGCGTGTCGGGAGACGGGAGGTACCCTTTATTGAACGTGGTGACCACGCTTACTGCGTATTCCACGCAGGTCCAAGCTACGCCGCGAGGAACCGTGATCCACTTCGAGGCTATAGTGGAGAGGGGAAGAAGGTCCTTGTCGGTTGGATGACTACGACATAGAGGGCATGCCAAGCACTCACCGATGACCTCGTTGACCAACCTCGCCGTCGTCCACCTGGAGTTCTTGGCCCAGAAAGCCCAATGCGCAGGTTGTTGGGGGAAGCAGAAGACGGATAGAGCAGCGAGGGCGAAGATCGCCTTCTTCAGACGCATGGTCGACTTGCCTGCGTGCCCGAACTCGACCATCGCGCCCTCGACGTGCTCCAGTACGTCCTCCCAGCTCTTCTCCAAACCCGCCGCCATCCGCTCGCGCGCGTCCTCTTCTTCGTCGCTGTAGTCGTCATCGGTGTCCCACATGGACGGCTTCTTCTTCCCCTTCTTGGACCGCCTCGGTTTCGGTGGTGTGTGGTCCCGCACGATGCCCCCGAGCTCCGCCTTCCACCAGTTCACTCGCCATCCCTCTGCCTCATGCCATGGCGCGGTGTTTGGGAGTGCGGCGTGCGCAGCGTCCGCTTGGAGGAGTCTGTCGCAGACGTACTGGACGTACCGTGCAACCAGGGGCAGGTCGACGGACAACGTCCCGTCGTCCATTTCCCCAGGACGACCCGGGAGTGGTTGGGCAAGGCGTACTTCGTACTGGGCGTATGATGGTGCTCCGGACATTTGAGGTGAGTCTTCGTTGGAGTGGTATATGCGGAGGATGGTTTGGGATATGTGGTGGTGGGGTATTCGTGAGGATGCGCACGCGCGTCCGCGATGAGGCGTTAGTCGTTGTGGGGTAGTGGTGGTGGATTCAAGAGATGCAAGAGCGCAAGAGGGAGAGTGCGCGAGGAGGAGAGAGATGGAGGATAATGAAGAGAGCTGTGGCCCGCTTGGACATTGAGCTGCTAAAGCTGTCTGGGGTAAGCGAGTCGCACAAAGCAGCGGATAGCCGTGTGGCTGCAGCCCCGGTCCGCGCTCCCGAGAGCGCGTCGCGACGCGCTATTTGTCTTTGTTGTTGGCCACTCCGCGCCTTTCAGTCTCTTTGGCCAGCGCTTTGACCTGCTTTGACAGAACGCAGGCCCTCGCACGCCACTCCGCCCATGCCGTGGGCCATTTCGCTCTGCTCGTTGGATCTCTGGCTGAGCTAGGGTATCGGTCTGTATTGTGAGTGACACTGCATCTGTGACGTTGCGAGAGTCCATCCTCATGAGACAAACTCCAGGATTCCCAAACCCCCACATTTTGTTTGGCATACGATTTACATACATAGGGAATGGCAACGTCGTCCTGAGGGCGGTGCTCCTAGCAAATTGCGAGCAGACACTTCGTCGACGATGCTCTGGTGGCACTGCCAGTGATAGTTTCTACGATGAGGTCAGGAATGATCCTGAACAGGAGAATGCCTGCTGCGCTCCTGCGGATTGGTTTACAGGATGGTCATCTTCCGGCGACTGTTTGTCCACAGCAACGCAATGTCCTGCGCGACACCTTCTTCCCCCGTCCCTTGAGGTAACAAGATCGCTGGCGTTCGTGCCTAGAATTCTCAACGAACGTCAGGTTTTGTGCTTCCCCACCTCATATCACGACTCCTGTGTTGACCTAGCGATGCATTCGAGGGGCCTAGCCTGCCATGAAGACGTTCATGGACGTTTGAGCACCAGGTACGAGGTGGGCCTTCGTGTGCCGTGACTTTGCTGATCAGATATACTTGGGGCTGCCTCGTCGAGGAGCTCTAGCTTACTCGTCCTTGTAGGTCATTTGATTCCCTAGCTGGGACACTCGTTCTGAGGGGACGACGGTCACAAAGCGATGATTATTCGCATCCGCATCGTTGAAGATTCTCAGGTGCGCAGCTACGGTTCTAAGATTTGGTAACGAAGGGTTCTTGAACATTGCATACACCGCAGATATCTGCAACAGCAGTGCACGTCGTGCTCTCGTCAGCGCTGGTTTGTATCCGCCAACGCCCAGCGACGGTTCGATGTACTCGCATCCCCTAAGTGGTACACGAAGCTCGCACCTGCTCGTTGCCTTAACGCTCACTGACAACCACACTGCGAGCGGAGTTCGCAGATGGTTGCGAGTATGAGTCATCCTATCCAACAGAGACCCTTCGTATATAATCTCTTCTCTCCCAAGGTGCCTCATTTCTCCCTTTCCAACTACCGCGTTCTCAATGTCTACTCCAATCGAGGTCAGCGCCGCCCAAATTGTGGCCATATATGATGGAGAGTGAGTGGCACGGAGTTGTCGTGAGCAGTGTAGTCGAGACTCACCCGTGATTGTGTGGCGGCAGGTTCGCCGCGCAACTCAGTTCGATTGCAGCAGCAGGTCAGTTTGACTACAAACATCCTAAGTGTGACTGACGTTATCTTGATCAGGACTTATAATTTACGAAGCAATCATCACATTCGGCATGGAGGTGGAATACTTTTGGAAGCGGTCGTACACGGGGGCCTCCGTGTTGTACCTTCTCAACAAATACTTCGTTCTTATGTTCTACGTCTTCGCGCTGGTACTATACTTGCCTATCTTTACGGACGAGGTACGGGCATGGAGATGTAGTACCAGCCGTTTTAATGGCGCTGACTTGCTCTTTGCTTTTTCCAGAGGTCGGCAGTTTCGTTGGTCAAAGTCATGCGCTGCTAAAGTCCTAATTGGCGCAACATTATGTATCTAGTTGCGAACGCATGCAAAGGGCAGTGACCGGGCTACTGATACTGGAATTTCTACCGTGGGCCGGTGGGTGACAATTCCTCTATCTAGGTGCATGTTGCCAGCGGCATGACTGACCAATATTGTGAACAGCATTCTCCGCACTGCGGGCGTACGCTCTCAGCAAGAGCTGGTACCTATCTGCTATTGTTTTAACTCTATCTGTCGTGCCTGCTGCAGTCAATCTGGTAAGCAGTCGTGATTTAGCAGTCACGATCGAGACAGCTCAGCTCGTGCGACAGCGGCAATTCATTGTCGACCAGGTCGGTGGTTATGTGGATCCCATCGACGGCTGCGTCGCGACTAGCAACGGTACTTTTGAAAGCTCCGTGAGGTATGTATGGCATACTCTCGTACCCTTCTGACTGGTGATTAACGCGTCAACAGATGTTCGTGCTTTTCAGTAGATCGTTCACCCAGTATGCGACTGAGCATTCTACGACTCCCTTCAGCTGTCATCATCGCGCGCACCGCCCTGATTGTGGCCGATGCTCTGCTGATCTCCATCACGCTGTTCAACACCCCTTGGAAGATGCTGCTGTCGCAAAAAGGAACACGGTCGTTACATAGCGTTCTGCTCCGTGATGGTTCGTTTACATTCGCGATTGCGACGCCTCTCATATGCTAACCCATAAAATATGATAGGGATACTATATTTCTCGTCAGTGGTGTGCCTATAGCGCTTCGAAAGCCGTATGAGACTAATCGTCTGCGCCAACCAGAGTGCTGCTGACTCTGAACGTGATGCACCTCGTTTTCACCCTGTTGTCGGTAAGCAAGCAACCATGAATATCGACTCTGCAGTGCTCGGCTCGTACTGAGTCGCAGATTCCGTGTTCTCTTTCCAGATATTCGCCATCACGAGCAAAAGCTTTGTCACTATCTTCACTGCTCCGTACGTGCTCGATTTAGTCCAAGTACCTCGTTTGGAGTCCACACTCGCCACTAACACTGCTATGTCTAGATGCACGACCATCCTCGTCGGTCGCTTCCTCCTCCATCTCCAAGAATCTGGAACGCGGACCTTGAGAGTGGACTCGGACCACTGCCTGGCACTTGATCTCTCTACCAACAGCACACCGAGCTTTGTGAGATCTAGAGTGATGGGTTCTATCGCTCATCGCGTTGTTGACGAGGACGGGCTAGACAAAGTGGCCCCTATGTCCCAGATGGACTGACAGTGGGGGATTAATGCTAGGCTGTATCTCTCCTTGAGCCTCGGATACCGTCTCATAGGGCCTCGTTTTTGTGAAAGACAGGTCTGTGCTCCAAGTTACCTATGGCCACTATGTCGTACTTGACTGTTGCTCCATCTTTCGTACTCGATGTGTCTCGGAGCGACGCATGGTTGACACAAAGTGAATGTATACTATCTCCGGAGTTCCCCACCACAAGATCACCAACCGGACTAGTACTTTTGGTGGATGCCCGGCGACAAACCTGACGTCGCCACACTAGCGCCGCTCGTGAGTACGACTCATACATATCACTGAGGGCATTGATGACATTGGCGAGATCTCTAGCGGTTAGCAACTGTCAGATGCACCCATGATTCTGCTGCCTCAAGTGAGTGGATTCCGCATCGGGAGGCTTACCTCAACACTTCACAATCTACAACTGCATTGCACCGTCACGACCAACATAACCATCTGATCTCTACATGTACTCCGAGCGGTTGTTCGAGTATAAGTGGCTGTAGGAGAGCACCATGGGTTGCCCCTACCTCGAGCATTCCTCGCTCGCAAATCCCTGACACCATGACTTCACAGCTGGAACCGAGTTACTCAGAGATCATAGACATTTATGACACCATGTGAGTCATTCCAGCTGTTACTATTCGAACGTCTCTCAAATCCACGACGATAACGTAACATTGGCACAGAAACACTCAGGCGTACTGCTATTTTGCAACCATCCGTGCGTCCTGGAACTGACTTCTTAACCGATGCTCATATTCCCGAGTCAGCATGGCTATTGTACGAAGCTATCATCACGCTCGACAGCGAGGTGGAAAACTTCTGGAAGCCGAAATTTACTGGGGCATCCATCTTGTATCTCATGAACAGGTACACCGCCGTAGCATACTGTGTTCTGTTATGGGCAAGCTATCTTCCCGAGATAGGGGACAAGGTGCGGATAGGTACGATCAATCCCGTCATCGCCTGATCTTACACTGCGGGCGTCGTTGTACACTTTAGAGGTTTGTGATAGTGTTGCTACTTATGCGCGAGCCCGAGACCAACAAGGAACCGCATCTCTCAGCTGCAATGCAACGCAGTATGGACTAGTAGTGACGCAAGCACTGCAGTACCTACCATGGGCTGGTGAGTGCCGTATATTCTGATTCATCACGGTCACTCTTCACCAGTTTGTACGCCAGTGTTTTCCGCCCTACGGACGTTTGCTCTCAACAAGAGTTGGAGCCTGTCAACGCTTGTTCTGTTATTGGCTTCCGCACCGCTAGCAGTCAATTTGGTGAGTCTGATTGAAGGAACGAGACAATTCATACGCTTGACGGAGGGCCTCGACAGGAGATAAACATCGAGTATCCTATCATAGCCAGTGTGGACCCTATCATGGGTTGTACGGTGATTGTGGACTATCCTCTTCAGGCCGCTAAGAGGTGAGCTGTGTGTGTTGAAGGCAGTAGCTCTGACCTAACCTGTCTATTCGCTCGCAGAGGTTCGTGGAGATGAGATCAGTTCAAGTTCCGCTGCTTACACTACTGACTGACCCGCAGGCTTGCTCATATCTCGTCTCTGTGAGATTGTGGCGGATGCTTTAGTCATTACCACTACGCTCACGAAAATTCGTGATACGCCATGGAAAAGAGTCTTGCCATCAATGGTCAGAACCCGATCATTGCCTGGAGTTCTATGACGTTCATTCTGCACATTTAATAAAAAACGAGAACTTCTACTTTCCGGCGTACATACATTTTGATTCCCATACGAAATGTTGTCTGAACGCCGTAAACATTTTGTGAGGTGCTCCGTAAACATTTCGACGGGCGCTCTTGTGGACTTTGGCAGAGGGAGAACGGGCGCCAAAGAAAATGCGACGAGCGAGACTCGAACTAACGACCTCGCTTAACGCCTCCTCAAACCAGGCGCTCAACCACTACACCACAAGAGCTTCCTGCGGTAAGTATATAAGCGCGCTATATGCAGCTTTGCGCAGGCTGGTAATGGTCGATAATGGCCCTTGTTACATGATCAGCTAGTCATTGAGCTCTATACAGACGCTTCCATCGCTTACAGCTTCTGCTTATGGTGCTTTTATTAAGGGGGCCCTCTGAAGATGCAGCATGACCACCGTGGCTTATGTAATACTCACAGACAGCCCTCAGGTTGTCACAACTCAACCTATGGCGTTCGCACTGCACAATACATGTCAAATTTGCAGTCATAATCCCTCTAGCTAATGCCTAATCATGCTACTTTTGATCAACCAAGCTCAAACACTCCGAGGACCGATGTAAATTCAGGTCTACCATCCCATCATCATGGCCTCGGCAACCTCCGAAGACTACCAATAGGCGCCCACAATCAGCCATTCGGATTAGGCGCCCGAGAAAGTGTTTACGGCGCACATTACAAAATGTTTGCGGCATGCTATGAAATTGTCGTCATGCGGTGTTACATATGTAAGTCTCTCAGCGAGAAATGTCTTTCCGTTTTTATTTAAATGTGCAGAATGACCATCATAGAGTTCTACTTCGTGACGGTAGATATATGTCTTCTTGTGCATCCCAGGACACAGATTAATGCAATCCTCAGGTTCAGTTTATTTTGGGTACGCCACACAACCTAGTAGAACACGTGCACGACGATATAACACGTCCCTTAGAGTATTGCTTGTGTTGAACCTACTTCACCTCGTATTCAGCTTCACTTCGGTGGGTAACTCCGTCCTCTGACATGGGCCTGGAGAAGGTTTACTCCAGGATAGGTCTTTAGTGGTAAAGAAAACCTGCCCACAAGCTTCGTCACTTTGTTGACCAATCCGTATGTACCGCACTGGCCGAAAACTTCGCCGGGACCCTGCCGCAAAACCTAATGCACTTACCAGATGCATGGTCATAATGACCAGTCGTTTCCTCTGCCATATCCAACAGTCAGCTAACCGGACATTGAGAGTGCCTACAGGTCATGGTCCGGGCGTCGATTTGTCGATGGACAGTAGACCAAGCTTCATACAGTCTCGGGTCATGGGCTCGATCGCCCACCGCGCCACCGAGGACGACGAGGCCCCACAAGGGAACGAGGACTCAGACGGAGAGTTGAACTAGTCACTAGAAGGGCGAGCTGCGAGCTAGGGCATAACGAGAACGGCGTGCTAATTCTCTTGATTTCTTGCGCTCCCTATATTTATGGCTGGCCAACGCGCACCGCGCACTCCCATCGTGCATGTACAAACGGTCCGTGACCATGGACACGTTCCCGTGCCATGCCCTATCGAGAGTCCCAGTCAGCCTCCCGAAGTCTCATTTCTCTCTCTTTCGCGTGGATCAAACTCCGTAGTTCCCTATTTATCTCTACCTACAATGTACAGCGCAACGCGCTCTGGTTCAACTTCCCGCAGCTACCTTCGTATGTTGTTTCCGAGTCGTGTCTTGATTTTTCGATATTTAGTACGACATCGTTCTTGGTCACGGATGCTCGGATAGAGAATCGTAGCAACCATTGTAACACATGGTGGGCTTCGTACGCGTGAATTCCGCCAAACCCGCTGTCTTTCGTCCAACGATAGTAGCCCGACGCTTGGTACATCTCGAATCTCGATCCTCAACCTCTCATTTCGGTCGGGCGTCTCGCGCTTTCTTCAGCCACCGGCTAGACGTTCCTGTAACGGCTGTTTCCTCGCGTCGTATCCATCGTCAGCGCATAGAATACGACTCCGATGTTACCACTCACTGCATTGACCAGCAGGTGAGCTGGTACATAGCATCCCAAACCCGTCGAGCTCTCCTTGTCGACGTCGGTGAGGACTGATCACACAAACACGTCCATCCATGGACATGATCACAACCAAGGTCATCCGTATGACCCGAGAAGATCGTTCGACATCGTCTCGCGCTGCCGATAAGACGCACGAATGACGTTCCAGAAACCAAAAAAAACTCGCACTCGATCAAACAAAGGGCGCCGCGCGAGAGCGAGCAGCATATAATCATACCACTGCGTACCTGCAGGAATAATCTACCAAGACCACAGGACGAACCAACCAATACTTCTGTTCTTACGTGTTCTGCGCAAGCTGCAGCACACAAGTCCCACCGTAACGCCAGTGTTCGAATTGCATGTGAATCCGAACGAGGGTGTCTTCCATATGCCGTAAGTGGACGCTGCACTGGCTCCGGGGAGACAGACGGCTGGTCGTCTGACACACCCGCGAGGGCGCTCCGAGAGTCAATGCAGCGGAAGTCGGGTCTGCGGCGAATGAGGCATGTTTTCCAGAACGCGGGTCGAAGCAGCAGCTGCGGTCGTCGACCTTCTGCGAGAACCCGGGACCGGTCTATGAGGCGAGCCCGACTGATGGCTGCAGTGACGCCTCGGCTCATGTGAGCCCCGCGTGGGTCCATGTTGCGATGTTGCGGTGTCTGAGCCTTGGGCATCGGACCGGGAGACGGTTCGGGGGTGAACCGTCATAATTCTATGACGAATCGTGGGTGTCGGGGATGCCAAGGGACGCCTTCCTGCGCTTCCTGAGGCCTGAGGGGCGACAAGTGGCACACGCAACTGAGACTGCCGAGAACCCAGATTCAGCGAAGGTGCGTAGGGTCGGGAGTATCGCCGGGTGCCGTCCGAGAAGTGAGCATAGTCGGGATCCGGGGTTGTCGGGCTTGAACCGCAGCGCAGGCGTCGGAGACTCGGAGGTGTAGATGCGGGATGAGGAGGTCGACAGGTGAACCCGAGCGCCTCCTTCGCACAAATGCAGGTGTCGACAAGGTGAGAAGGGAGGAGACGTACGGTCCATTCGTAGGCTTCTGTCGTGGACATGGACGAGCGACATTGATGAACATGGACGGTCCTCCCTCAAAGAGGGAAAGCGACTCGTCCCTCAAAGAGGGAGAAGCGACTCGCAACTCGTCCTGTACGCTTGTTGTGGACCTTGGCAGTGTGGCCACACGAGAGAAGACCTGTGTCGACGAGCATACATTGCCATACAACCTGCATCGAGCAAGATGTCCACGGGGTGCGGTGATGCCTCGAGGCGTTCAGGGGTCCATGGTGAACGCATGTCCAGATATCTGCAATGACACTGTCCGTCCTTCGGCGGTGTATAGGCGATGATAGCGGCAAGAGCGCAGTCGTTCAGGTTGAACGAACAACTGCAGGGGAAGAAGGGGATGAGAAGGGAGTGATGAGCGGAGCGCGCTGCAGCCACCGCTTGAGGTCGCGATCGAGGATCGAGTCGCTTCCGGGGCACGATGCAGGTTGGAGTGTCCGCGAGTTTCCTTCACGTAACTCGCTCTCAGACTCCGTCTTTTGCCAGCATCTACGCCTGCTTGTGATTTTCGTCATGCGACTGAGCAACGCTGCACTTACCAGCCTCGAGAGAGTTAGACTTCGCACTGCCCTGCGATAGGCTCAAGCCTCAGGCCTCAGGAGTTTCTCCGTATCCCCGACGCTGGTGCCTTCTGCCGACGACGACTGAGCAGGTCCGTAGCCTTTCTGGGTCGCGTCGGACGTGAGAGGGTGCCTGCAGGCGACAGAGAGAGCTGGAGAGGAAGGTGGACAGCCGAGAGAAGGCGGTTGTGGGAGGTGCGATGGGGGAGGAGATAACAAGACGGGCGCACAGAGCCGGGATAGAGTTCATCGACGGGAACTGCCGGCTGGTCGGCCGTCGCAAAGTATGGCGTCAGTGGCGTATGAATGGAAGGTGTCGAAAGAGAGATGAGAAGAACGGCGTTGGGTGATGACAGGGATTGTCGGGTTCGGGAGTGATGGGTTCGGAAGAGGGATGCGTGGGAGCGCGCCCTGTCAAAGAAGCCGCGTCGGCTCCTCCTAATCAATGGGCGTTTGTACTTCCTAATTGGTGAGCAGCGCGCACTTTCCTTTGCCCGCTCGCATTATGTTCGTGCCGTGCGCATTATGTTCGTGCCGTGGTGTTTGCTCCGCGTGTAAAAGGTAAGTATTAGTGTAAGTGAGGCGTCAACTACTTATTGTACAGAATACTTACAGAACTGCTCAGTTTATTCCAAGCACTTGCCGGTTATACTACGCATCACTACATGCGGTCTCCCTCTTCCACATGCACCTGTCCATGGTGGCGCCGGTGACGATGATCCCGGAGGCCTCTTCCACATGCTGAGGACGATCATGGGGAGTCCCCATAGGCTTTCCCATAGGCTTTCCCCCCAATTTCGCTTTTTCTGCTCACTGCAGTATGTGTGATAAAGCACTCACATTGCCCATTCTCCAGATTCCGACTTTGCTTCGCACTACAGCAACGCCACCGCCAGACAGCTCATGGAATATTCCAAGGGAAATGGCTGTGAGGGTCAGCGTCGTACGCAGATGGAGGTCAAGTTGAGCCCCGCACACCCGCTCTCTGCTAGGCTCGTGCAGCAAGAGTCGTGCGACTGACTGTCGAGGATTGCGCCACTCAACACCATGCCTAAGCTATTTCACCTATGCGACACCACAGATACACCACAGCCTCAGCATCCAATAGCTCACACAGGTGCAGCAGTGGGCACGGGACTTGGAGATGATTGGGATGAGCGTCGACTTGAGGTTACCGTTAGTACCATGTACTGTTCAATATCACAGAGTCTCAACTCCAACTTTGGTATAGCCGAAGATTAGCCAACTCTACTGTAGCGAAGAACAGAAGCGAGAAATTACGAGGCTGTACGAGCAGAACCAAGTGTTCAAGGCGCACTACACTACAGCGACACAGCCCCAGGCATGTCGTTTTCTTGAGCAGCACCAACTCGATTCTAGCAAACGCGATATGCTGGAAAGTCGATGGAGCGTTGCATGGTCACACCGGTGGTATCGCAAGGGTACAAAGGATTGGGTGCAACGCGTTCTCTACCAATGGTAATGTCTCTCGAGTTCTGTGCTTCAAGTGCAGCCCTTTGACTCACTGGCACGCCATACCATGTAGTGTCTGCGGTTACAACACCCAATCCCGACAGGAGGGCAAGCGTATCAAGCGACAGGGAGAAACATCGACCTCAAAATCGACCGATTGGGCGCGCCGTGCAGGCTACGACTACACAGGATGTCTCGCGCACGCTGACATCACCATGGTGGAAGGGACTGGCAGCGTAGTGCGAGTCATTGGCTATCTCGATCACAACTCGTCGTGTCGGGACTCTGTACTTGTGCGGTTCCCAGCTGTCCCTCTACATCCCCATGTTGTCGAGATCGCGCTTGCACAGCTCCGGACTGGCGCAGGGTGAGTACTATAATCTCGCAGTCTTCAAAGGCCGCTGTTAACTGATCATCGTTTGGATAGTGTCGCGCAGGTCCGGAACAAGAACATGGAGATGTTCCAGAATGCGCTCTATCGAGATCAGTCCACAACCAAGCCCTCTCAGGCCAACTACCGATACGAGCTGCAAACCGGTGATTTCAGCCGTCTCTACCGCCAGCACTATCGTGTCAACTATGGAGTTGACGTCTCGGTCCGTCCGGAGTACAACGTCGCCAATTGGCTAGATCCTCACAGCCCACACTTCAAGAAGGAGATAGCGGATTCCGTCTTCCACTATTCTGCCCGAGTAGAGAAGGACGACCGTTTCATGGCTTGTATAGCAACGTCGGAGATGCGAGAGGCAGCCTGGGAGTACGTCCACCACAAGCAGCTTGTCCTCGATGGGACGTTTGGGGTGTGCACCTCACGACTCCTGCTGTGGATTGCTATGGGAGTTGACGAGTCTCGTAACGGCATTCCTGTGGCTCTCTTTCTTTTCTCGGCCCCTACTGGCAATCAGGCAACCCATGCAGGTTACGATACGAAGGTTCTCACTACGATACTCTCTCAGTGGCGCAACTGGATGGGCACACGCAATGGAGTCGCTTTCGAACCCTTCACCGCTATAACTGACACCGACTTCCGGGAACGTGGGGCTCTTCTCCGTGTCTGGCCCTCCATCATTCTGCTTCTCTGCAAGTTTCATATCCGACAGTGCTGGACGAACAAGCGCAGCACTCTCTTCAAGTCGAACAAGCTGTCTGGGTTCTGGAAGCCCTATCTCGAGAGTCGAGCTCGCGCTCTTGAGGAACTGTAAGTCTCTCATTGCGCTATGGAGCAGGCTACCCCTTCGCAACCATATACTGACCAGATAATATTCAGTCTACTACAGACGACATCGCATGCAAGAGCAGTCGAGCTGCTGCAGTCCGAAGAGAATGCTATGCGCGCGCTTGCGACCGACGAACTGGGCAAGGCGGCTTGCGAAGCAGGCCTGGCGTACCTAGAGTACCTGCGCGGAACATGGATGCCAGTCGAGATGTGGAGGAGTTGGTCACAGCGAGGACGAGAGGACGCCGCAAAACGGATGGGGATTCCGGTGGAGGGCGTTCTACCTACCACAAATCATCTCGAGTCGTTCAACGGGAGCCTCAAACGGACACATCTTCCTCAGTGGCAACACTCGGGCGCGCGGCTGCGCTTCGACGTTCTCATCTACCATCTTATCGCCAATATCCTACCGCGCATATACGCTCGACATCGCATGCTCGCCGGGTACAAGTCATGGAGGTCTCTGCGCTTCCAAGGAGCGGCCGGTGGCAGAGACCTTGATACGACGTCTATCTCCCAAAAGAACACAAGTCTTCAAGTCACAGCGTCGAGCGGTATAGCTCTGGCTTGGTATGCTCCCGATGCCGGCCGAGATGCAGCGGCTGATGTCATTCTACGTCGACAACTTCTCGTCCCTATCCCAGCGAGACGTCCGTACGAGATGTGGGCCTCGTGTGCCTCGTCTTCAGCTGCCGTCACTCCTGGTACCTGTTCAATACAGTACTGGCTCACAGTTCACCCGTCGGGCTCAGCGACATGTACGTGTCTTGACTGGATAGTCCGAAGAGGGGCTTGCAAGCATCTTCGCGCTTTCCGACGGTTGATCGAAGCATGGGCCGCTAGTGGGCACTTCGCCTACTCATTCACTTTTGCTTCGTCAGAAGAGGAGGCGCGGAACCTCGATCTCCATAACCGCAACTGGTATGGTGCTCACCTATCCCACTTTGTCACACCTGCCCCACCTTCTACGTCGATGTCTGTCTTGGCGGAGGCACCGGTGCCAGAGCCCACATCCACGGCACCCTCGGACATACCTTCGCTATCCCACATGCTAGTCACCGACACTCCGTCCTTCAATCTTCCTCCCCCTCACACGAACGATGGTGCAATGTCTCTAATCCAGGAGTCTGCGACTCTAGACGACGCAGGCATTGCATGCGAGGACGTGGTGAATAGGGACGACACCGACCATCGGATGTCAGGCACGATGGCAGGCATGGTGAGTAGTATACCAGACCGCGTCAGTATCTATGGCTTACGCGGCTGTCTATCTCAGGACTCAGGTGTTTTGGACAGCAGTGCTCCTTCGATCTCCGCGTCGTCCAGCCAAGCCGCTGTTGATCTACAGGTCACGCAGCGTCTTACACACGACATAGCCCAGATTCTCCCCGTTCTCCATGGAATCAGTTTAACGCTACGCAACTCATCTACCGTGGCGACATCAAACATGAGCGAGTTCTTGCAAGTGACTAGAGGTATTCATGAGCACATTGCCTCGATGCCAGTGGCATCCCATGACTCGACCGTGCAT
Source organism: Earliella scabrosa (assembly GCA_022605405.1). Taxonomy (NCBI): domain Eukaryota; kingdom Fungi; phylum Basidiomycota; class Agaricomycetes; order Polyporales; family Polyporaceae; genus Earliella; species Earliella scabrosa. The sequence continues at coordinate 1,400,570 of JABYQQ010000012.1, forward strand.
GGAGAGAATACTCAGTCTCTACCCTTGACTAGTATGTCAAACATTTTGTTATTTGTTGTATCTACTAACAGCAACTCGATAGCGCGCACAATACGCCCTTCCACTAGTACCTCCGGGGTGAACACGTCGGCGTCAGAGCACAAGAGACTTCGTGCTCCATCTCCAGAAAAGAGACAGAAGCGTAAGAAGTCTTATGGGACATTGTAGAAACTTAGTCAATTGTAGCTTGTAGACTGGTGCTGTAATTAATATGATAGGCTCGTCAACGACAGGGCTTCAATCGAGACCCATGTTGCGCGTCGCGTCATACGCGGTCATGTGACCGTGTCGAGAATTAAGCGCTCTCATTCTCGCACACCAGTTTCCGTGCATCGGGAAAGCAAGAAGCTATCTATTCAATGAGTGCGATATACTAATCATCCCATACAGGGAACATATCAAGAGCCTCCTTCCAGCGCTCCTCTCCAGTCTTCTTCAACCGATGTCCAGCAGCAAGATATGCCTTCTGGGACATGCCATCACACTCGACCCAGCGCGCTAGCCCACCCGCGGTATACATCGTCAACGAGTAACGCCGACCCGCCGTCACAATGGTGTTAGAGTGCAAGAACAGTGCAGAGGGAAGAAAAATAATAGTGCGTCTTGGAAAACGCACCATCAATCCAAGATCCCATAATATAATGTAGACGTCTTCGCTCCCTGACTCCTCGAAGTCACCCATGGCTACCAGGGCACACAATCCACCCGCAATGTTGAGATGATCAAGATGCGGCAACGTGCTTGTGCGAGGACCGAGATTGAACGTCGCCGCTGCAAAGACATTATGCATAAAGTTGACCTCCAGGCCCGGATTTTGCGCGCAGACTGAGTGGAGGATATTCGCATAGTGTGTGTACATCTTCGGGGCGTATGCCATAAATATACCTAGTCTCGGATGCATCAGCTCATGCGGATTGCCTTACTACTCATAATGGATACTCACTGTCGATGATTCCAGCTGCTCGCTGCATGGCAGGGTTGTTGAGGAGGACATTCCTCACAACCGCCTTATTATGCTCGCTGTCCTTGAGATTTCCTACCCGCTGGGAGAGACATCAGAATCATAATTGTATCAGAACGCATTGAGTACATACCTGCTGACCACCGCCAAAGCTAATGCCGGATGAGATCGCCGCGTAGTCACCGCGGCGATGTTCAGTATGCTTCTTGCTAAAGCGATACACCTCTCGAGTTCGCTCGTATGCGCGCTCAAGTGCGTCAATGACATCGGCCGCGGCGTCAGGCCATGGCACCATGAACACCATACCACGCTTGAGCGCGTCCAGTACGACCACGGTGCACCTGAGAGATGGATTAGCTCGAGTATGAATACAAAGGAGCGACACCAACCGACCGTCCCAGTCGAACTTCTCTATACCCAGCTCAAGAGCGCGTGCTATGGTCATCCGGTCGTGCGCGTGAGGCACGTCTTGAGGCCGCTTGCCTATGTGCCCCGTACTAGCGACGCGGGAGTGCGCTTCGTTTGTGGCTGCCGCAATCTTGTACGTAGTCTGATGGAGTTGGGCGCGTGATCTCTTCTTCTCAGAGCACGACTTCAATCGACGCTTGGTGACCGGATTGACTGTATCATGCAGAGCCCGTTTCGTCATCTTGCAGACTTTGCCATGGAGCGCATTTCGAATCTTCCTCCGCTCTGTCGGAGTCAACACACCCTTGCTGGAGCCGGTCTGGAAGACTCGGATCTTAGTGTTGGCCTGGGGCATATGGTGAAGTGCACTTACGATGTTCTCATCCTGAAGCTTGCGCCGCACATTGAGCTCTGGGGTCAGGGCGGACTTGGGAACTCCACTCGGAGCTGGAAACTCCTCTATCTCGCAGTCCTCGTCCTCATCTCTATGCCCTCCCGCAAGATACTCCTCCTCCCTTGTCAGAGCTTGCGTCAGAAATTCACCGGCATCGACGCAGACCGTAAGCGTGAAGTCCGGCTCGCCGCGGGTCAAATTGCCCTGCTAATGGGCACCAAATAAGTGTGACATCGGGTCTGTCAGCGGATGCATTCTCACCGCGGTTGCTGTTTCACCCTTCCTAGGGTTCCTTGAGCCTAACGCGGCGTCAATGTCTGGGTAAGCAGATACTAATGAATCGCCTACGTAAATTATACCGGTGTACTGGGAGCGATGGCAACATGTTCGACAAGTTCTATAGCTAGACGCCGCAAGCATTTCCCATTCTAGGCCCGTCTAAGCCACGGTGAGAGGGTGACACAGGGTCGCGCACACGACTTCAACACCGGGATCTGCTGGGCTAGTTAGAGAGGGGATAGAGGGCACTCACAGAGTCGTCGACGTGGCAGTTGGGGCTATATACCAGTCCCGTGCGCTGTATCACTGCATCACTGCTATAAATATTCGACATAGGTTCTAGTGGTGATTTGGGTGGCAAGAGTGGGGATAAGACGTACCCAGGAATTCTTGGCGTACGTGACAATAGATGGGCGCCTAGTAACCTCGATTCTCTGTTCGCGCAGAAGTCATCCAGCGACACCGTCCTCAAGGACTCGCTCACTCGACGACTCTCTGCATGTAGACGCAGAAACAACGACAACGCGTGCGCACTGAAGCGCGGCCTTCGGCTTCAGTGCGCATGCGTTGTTGTGTGATGCTTGTCACCCTTAGTGTCCGATACTACACGGTCACTATATACTTGGTCGCCCGGGTCGATTTCGCCTCCGAAGCTCATTCCGCCCCATTGAGGGGATACGCCTCCATAGATTGCCTCCTCGTCCTTGTCCCAATACTGCTCCAAGTCATCCATGTCGTCCATATGGTGAACCTCGACGTCGCCTGCATCGACTCGGAGCGTGCTGCCATCAACACCACTCGGGTATGAGGACCACTCAGCCTGAGTCCGGGCCTTCTCGAGTGGGATGAATAGCACGCCGATCAACATCGACTCCGCATCACCCACAATGGCGGCGCACATGCCTGCGCCTTCATTGAGCTTCACGAGCCGCAGCGACGATCACCGGCGCAACATCCCCGCGGTACTCAAATAGGCCAGGTGCGGCGACATCTTTGCGCGCGCGAGTCCGTGCGTCTGGTAGACTGCGCTCGCTTCTGATCCGCCTACACATCCTTGTCTGCTTATGTCTGCCCAGCCCCACATGCTCGACCGTCCTACGCCCGCTCAGACCCCTGGTCTGGACAATGACCAAACGACCTACGCGCCGCCCCGCCCATCGTCACGGTACATTATGCCCTCTGCGCGCGTACGTGTCTCGCTTTTCTCCTCCATCGCATTGGCTTGAACACTTTATCCTTATACTCCGCCCTCCTCCATCGCATGGTCTCTGTTTTCTGGGATCGGGGTTCCTCACTTCATTTCACTTCAGTCCCCGTCTTCTTATCGTTTCAGTTCTCTCATCTCTCTCGTCGCTATATTCTCTGTCTCGCAATGCTCCTCTTAGTATCAGTGCACGCATACATCACATCATTATATACAGTCGCACGCGATATCCCTATATCACCTCACATGTTGCATTAGCACTCCGAAGTCCAAATTTCATCTCACCTTGCAAGCCGACATGTTTGAGTAGCAAGTCCGCACTCTCGCACAAGCTTGATGCGCACACTGAGGTTTATGATGAAGACCATCAATTGGAATAGAAAAGCCATAGTCTATTGCACAGGTTCGAACGCGATACAATGTACAGACATCAGCAGCAACACAGGATCAATGTACAGACCGGAGATAACAGATCATGCAGATATCAAGAAAGACTGGAGAGGAACGGCGAAGCACCGTTGCGCTGTTCTTTTGACTGTCGGAGAACCAGTACCTACATCCCGCGGGCAACGTCAGTGACGGGCACCTGCACCACGGACCAGGACTCCGTCTCGACGTCGCACACCATAGCGAGCTTCATGCGAGGGGGAACCGTCGCGGTTGTTGCGGGTGCCACGGTTGTTGCGGCCGCCACGATTGTGCAGGCCGCCGCGGTCGTGGAGGGCGTCGCGGTCGTGGAGGGCGTCGCGGTCGTGGAGGGCGTCGCGGTCGTGGAGGGCGTCGCGGTCGTGGAGGGCGTCGCGGTCATCGCGGGCGTCGCGGTCATCACGGGCGTCGCGGTCATCGCGGGCGTCGCGATCGTCTGGGAGCACCCCTTGACTGCGGGCATCCCGTCCTGTTCGGTCTCGCCAGTCAGGTCGATGTCGATGCTCCCGACCTTGACCTTCTTGCGCGGCAAGACGAGGCGTGCTCGCTTGTTCGACGAAGCGATGGGATCTAGCGTCACGCCGGGCACAGTCTGCGCCGACGCATCCACAATCTGACGCTTACGCCGGGTTGACGACTCTGAGGGATGGCATCAGTCATCGTCCGGGGGACTGGGAGACTTGATGAAATACGCACCAGCCAGACCAGCGGAGGGGTCGGAGGCGTCAGCAGATGCTGACGTGGTCGCCGAAGGCAGCGCGGTCAGGTTGAAGGCGCCCACTATCCACCCCTGGGATTAGCATTGACCGACGAAGACCAGAGTAGATGAGCTTACCGTGAGATGGCAGAACAGCACGCGTGAGGTTCAAGGCCGGAGAGCCGTACTTTGCGAGCGGGCTCGCAGGCTCCTGGGCGGAGCAGCGATGCGTGAGGATGTTCGTCAATGCCATCACACAGTCGCATGCCTTGCACCCGCCGATGACGGCCATAAGGCGCCGGTATGGGACACCCTGCCCATCGAGCATCTCGGCAAAGACCTCCTCGACGTCTACGCGCACCGGAAGAGCCGAAGACTCGACACGGCGGGTAACATCCCCAGGAGGAGGAGGCGAGGCGATGCGGGCAGAGTCCCAGACCAGCCCAGGCTTCACGCCTGTATACATCGTGCATTAGTCATTAAAGATGAGACGAAAACACGTCAATAACATACCTTCATGGTTGAAGACATGAAAGACATACTTCGCCACACCAGCCGTGCTGGTGGACGAAGCATGCTGGACGTCAGCGGCGGTCGCAACATCGGCCTTGGAGTCTTTAGTAGAGCGATTAGTAGATGATAGCATGCGCAATCGCGGTAGAGGTCACGAACCTTCTCCAGTGGTAGCGACAGGGGCACCAACACCGTTAGCCGTATCGTCACTGGCTGGGAGGGCGACGCCTGGGTATACAAGGATGATTGTATGGTTAGTGTCATCGAGAGACTAGCAAGACAAACAACGTACCTTTACCCTTCGGGTTGCGGAGGGGATACTGTCCCAGCGGTACAGCGTCGAATATCCCCTCGTCGTCGAAGAGCTCTTGCAGATTGACTAGAAACGCAAGCATTTGTAAGTATGGGATCTCGGTCTATGACAAATGGCGACGTACCAAAGTATCGACAGCCGTTGGTTCCCTGATGGTCCCACGCAGCGCATGCGAGGGCGGGTTGCTTGGCATGGAGACCGGTGCGCGGGATGAAGAACTTGACAGACCGGGGTACGCCATCGCGCAGGACACAGAAGCACTTCATGCTGTCTGGCCAGACGTGGGTCTTCGAGTACGCGGAGAGCGCGTGGATAGCGATGGGGGCGTTCGTGTCGTCGCAGGGACTAGGACATAGTTGTGGATACGGCGAGTACGGGACATGGCGCGGAGGACGTACTATGGAACAACCCGAAGGGCGGGAGGATCGTGGTCGAAGGTGACCGTGGTTACCTCGGCGTTGAGAAGATGCTTCCAGTGCGGCGAGGGACGGTCGGGCGAGACGTAGGGAAGCACGGCGGGCGGCGTGGAAGAAGGAGTGGACATCGGCGTGAGCGTCGAGGGAGTGGAGGGCGTGGAAGGGGAGGGCATGCTGCTGGAATTGCAGTGCGTCGAGGTCGACTTGGACTTCGCGGAGTCGATGGGAGACCTTTATAGTGCAAGTAGGGACGGGCGAGGTCTTCATGTCGTCGTCATCCCGCTTGGACGAAGAGGCAATCCAGCAACGCAGAACAGTGGCGGCGCGCGTATGTCGGTGAACCGGAGCGGGCATGCTGAATATGGAAGGGCGGGTTACATGACGCGCCCTGTCGACAGGACGGTCGTGCCACAGAAGACAAGGTGGCGGGAGCAGGCAGTGAACTAATGTCAACGACGGACGCAACATGTGCCGAGAGGTAATGGAAATGGAAAATAATGATATGATAATCTGTTAATTACAAAAGTGGGACAGATCAAGAAAGGAAAGTAAGGGAGCGCGCGGCGGGGGGCGGGGGATACCATAAAGAGGAGGGGCGGGATCAAAGCAGAAGGCAGGGGCGCTTAAACGGTGGCGGATTTGCGCAGCGCAGCGATCGCAGGAAGCGTGGCAATGAGCGCTGGCCACGTCATAGTTTGCGACGGCCTAGCTATCGGAACTGCCTCAAGGTGCGGTCGCCGTCTTCTTGTCCAGAACACTAATGATCCAGTGCTTGCCCTTTCCAGCTCGCCGCTGTTCTCATGCTGCCGCTGCGTGGCCTCCATGCAATCCCGCTGCGGTAGCGTGGCTATCGTCTTCAAAACCTTCAGGCCCTCCTCCCCGTCTTCCGATCTCCCTCTTCCTCGCCAGATTACCCCGCTCCGGCTCACTCCAATCAAGGTTACAAGCCCAGCTCGAACAACGTGCGTTGCTATCCTTGACTCCTTCTCGCTCTCTTTCGAGCAACAAACCGCGACGCGCTAACGCCATTGTCTTGCGACCTCAAGCCGATGAGCATCACTATCTTCCCCCGACCATCACACCACGCCCACCCCGGTCACTCGAGGTCGCCTAGCGACACACTCTCCCCTCGTCTTGCTGGCTTCAGGTCGGTCATTACGCTTGCGACCGAGACCCCTTCATTTACCGGCAACGTTCCTGAATCCCAGCGTTTGGCCACCGGCCATGTACCGACCACCCCGCATCGAAACTACCTTCAAGCCGCGCGACGAACAACGTCCGGTGAGTCTGATGACCCTACACTCGACTTCCATTCCTCAGACATTGTCCATCATGCTCCAGAAAGACCCCTCGCATTGGGTCGACGACGACCTTCTTTCATACGTCCACTCACAATACCCCGCGTCCGATTCCTACCCCCTGCGCGAGCTCATCCGCACCCACCGCCTCACCCCGCCCGCCCTCTGGTATCTCCAGAGCGACCACGACGCGCTCACGAGGTCAGTCCCGATCACTCTTCTATCTTGTCTCATTCCCCCGTCGATTCTCGATTCTCACACGAGCACCTAGCCTCGCGGCCGAAGAGTCCCTCCAGGACTTTGTCCTCCTTCTCGCGTCGAGCATCAAGCCCGCCGTCTCTCCCACCACCCCCCGCGTACGACATGTCAGGCGACTGTCCGAAGACCTCGCCCACCGTCCCCCGCCTCCTCCTCCGCCACCACCCACGCCGCCACCGCCTGAGGAGCCCGAGCTCCTAGAGGACGATGACGTCGCGGAGAGCGTCGTAAGCGACTGGGCTCTCGAAGATGTTCCGGAAGAAGCACTCGAGGCTCACGATGCACACGAGGTGGGCCCGGGCCCAGAAGCAGACGCAGACGCCCCCATTGGTCACGATGCCACCGAACCTGCCGCCGGGGAGAACACATTGGGACTTGATATTGGCGAACAGGCCGCGCCGCACCCTGGTGCGGAGCCGCAGCTCGACCCCGCTGGAGAGACCACAGACCTTGTTGACTTCGAGGCTGAGGAGCCGCAGCCACCCATCACTAGCACTCCAGCACCAGCCACCCACTCTGCGGATCTCATCAACCTCGAGGACGAGCAGCCGCAGCCTACAACCGCGCCCGCGCCACTCGAGCCACCCGCACAGCCGGGAGACGCAGCCATCGACACGAGCACGAGCGCGGATCCCCACTCGCAAGCGCACGAACACGAGGAGGACGGGCAGGCGCCCCCGGAAGCCCCAGCCCCTGCCCCGGGCGTATCACAGCCAACGCCTTCGCAGCAACCGCACGTGCCGGAGCCTACCGAGGACGCTCCGTCAAGCACCGCTGAGGATCGCCGCGCTGGCGAACCTTCTTCGCTGGAAGATAAGGATACAGACACCGGTGCGGGGGCCAGCGGCGATCACCAGCGTGATGACGATCATGGTCATGCCCGTGGTACTGGCATGCCTGGCGACCTCTTCGACAATCCTTGGAGCGACCCCGTTGAGCACAACGCCGGCGGTGGCGAGCCCGAGCCCAAGCCCGAGCCCGAGACCGAGGTCGAGTCGCGCATGCCTGAGGCTGAGTCGCGTGTGGCTGAGGACAGTGAGGAGACCACGGCGGCGCCCGAGGTTGACTCTGGCCATGATGCCCCGGCAGAGGAGTCTGTGGGTGAGGTAGGACAGCAGCCGACCCATCAGCCCGCGGACGCTGAGCCCGAGCAGCCCGCGTCCTCTCAGCCCGCGTCCTCTCAGCCCGTGTCCTCTCAGCCCCAGTCCGAGCCCACGTCCTCCAAACCCACGCCTTCCGAGCCTACACCCGCACCCTCCGAGTCTGCACCAGCACCCTCCGAACCTGGCCCTGCCGAGATTGCACCAGTGCCCTCCGATTCTACACCCGCCCCGACCCCAGCCCCTCTTGCCCCCGCACACGACGATCCCGAACAGTCGACAAATCAGCTCGGAGAACGCGAGGACCACGCGGAGCAGGACGCGCAACGCGACGGGGAGCAAGCCGCTCTCGTTGTTCAGACAGGTGCTGATGGCGACGAGGGCGAGAAGGCTGACGACGGTGCAGTAGCGCAGCCTCACGCAGACGAGAAGGCATCGGCGACGCCGTCTGTCGAGACTGGGAAGGCACCGGCGCTTCCTGTTGAGACGGAGAAGCCTCTCCCGACGCCCTCTGAAGAGGAGTCGCCCGAGGTTGGGCCGGACGTGGATGCAGCTCAGCGCACGGAGGAGACCTCGGTTGAGACTGCACCAGCGGTCGAGGTCGAGCCGCTATCGTCCACGACCACCAACACCAACACTAACACCGAGCCTGCGGAGGAGACCGTGCGGCAGAGTGTAGTTGAGCAGACAACGCCCGAGAAGCACCAGGCCGAGCAGGATCAACAGCGCGACTCCGAGTCGAGCTCTCGACCGTCTCAGCCATCTGGGCACCCTCTGCGCCGCGAGACTGAGGCGCCCAAGGAGGAGGTCGAGGGTCGAGGGTCTGCTCCTGATCCAAGCGTCGATGGCCGAGGTGGCGAGTTGACGGTCTCTGTTCCCGACGCTGGCTCATCGGCCCAGACTTCTTCTGGGTCTACGTCAGAGGCTGCTACGGTGCTTCCTTCGCAATCCAGCGGCGCCCAGGATAGCGGCCCTGCGGACCAGTCGGGCGCGCCGCCTGAGGCCCAGGACGAGGCAAAGAAGGTCCAGGGGGATCCCAAGGCGTCCAAGAAAGCGAAGGATAAGGAAAAGGAGAAGGAGAAGAAGGCGAGGTCGAAGGCCAGGAAGCGAGGACAGCAAACGCCAAAGGACGAGGATGAGCCCGTCCCGGACCCTGAGGCGCCCCAGGCGGACGAGAATGCGGACGAGTCGTCGAAGACGACGCAGACTGACCAGACGCAGACTGGGCAACAGACTCAACAGCCCGAGTTGACCACGTCGGAGACATCTGCGCCCGCAGACCCGCCTGTTGAGTCACCGAGCGGCACCTCACAGCCCGAGAGCAACCCTACAGCACAACCATCCGACTCTTCGCGCCCGAGTGGCGAGTCCGCAGGGGAGCATGATAAGAGTGCACCACCCTCAGACCCTCCAGCTACATTCACCATTGGTGCTTCGCCGCCCGATCTGTCCTCGACGACTGTGCAGCTTGTCTCTGGTGAAATGATGCAGTTGGTTGGGGCGGACCACGAGCAAGGTGACAGTCCAGAGGCCAGGGAACCCACGCCTCCGACTCAGGACGTTGTCGGGCCTCAGGCAAGCACACCTGCAGAGCATCAGCGCGTGAGCCGCCTTGGTGGAGAGGATCCCATTCCCCGACCTTCATCGTCTCCGTCCGCGTTCGCCCGAGAACGCTCACTCCCCAAAGAGACGACTCGGCTGTCCGTGTCGCAGCCCCGTGTCAACACTGCCTTCTCATCAGCAGTCGGGTTGCAGCGTGGTGCGAGCAGTCCTCGAGGTGTTACGCCTCCTCAGCAACAAGCGTTCCTGCAGACGCAGTCGCCTAGCACGCCGAAGACCCCCGCTTGGGGCATACGCGGGGGAATGGGTCGTTTACTCTCCAAGGCGACATCATTCACATTCTCCGCCGCAACCCCACCTCCTGTTCAGTCCGAACCGCCTACCCGCCACTCATCACAAGAGCGCGAGTCTCCTTTCGCGCGTCGTTCCCGCGCTCAGCAGGGCGTTGCGGGGGGTGTCACGAAACAGTGGTCAGCGGTTGCTGCGCCACCGATGTCCGCTGAACAGGGACGTGTGGGCGAGCGCGAACGTGCTGAGAAGCCCGCGTTTGTCAGCGAGCAACCTGTTCAGCACTCTCAGCCTCTTCAACCTCTTCAACCCGTCCAGCCTCCTCAACCCGTCCAGCCCCTTCAACCCGTCCAGCTTCCTCAACCCGTCCAGCCTCTTCAGCCTCCTGAGCCCCCCAAACATTCGCCTACTGAACTTTCCGTCGTCATCGCGTCCGGCTCGCCCGCCTCAGTTGCGACGCTTCCGACCGCTGAGTCCTCTAATTTGTCGACTGAGGACACCGCCGTCCAGGAGGCGGTCCGGGATGCGCTGGATCAGAGCTGTCTGGTGGCGCAACCTCCGTCGGGCACGGAGAGCGTCCAACGTCCCGACGAGATACAACCAGGTGCATCCTCTGAGGACCCTCTCCCGGACTCGGAGGACCCGGACTCCAAGGAGTACGTCAAGGTTGAGCACGAGGAGGTCTCGGGCGAGACCGATAACTCTGGAGATCCGATGCTGAATCCGGCCCCTGAGACTTCGAAGACGACCGAGACGGATGGTGCGCATGAGGTGACGAGTGGGGAAACTTCGACCGGGGCGGAGACGGTCCAAGGAGAGGAGAATGGGACGGGCGCCACGCAGGGCGCGGCAGAGGACGACCCCAATGAGGACGTGCCCCCGGTGAATTTCATGCTGCAGAGAGTTAGGGATCAGGACGACGACGATCTGGAGTCGAGCGAGGCCGCTTCCGACACCGAGAGTCCAACTCGCAGCCGTCAGATCTCCCAGATTTCGGGGATCACTCTTGGCGAGGACTCCGACGCGCCAGACTCGCCTTCCGTCGAAGCGTCGAATAACCATGTCGCTGGTGTAAGTGTCCTGCTGCTTGCGGTTCAGCGCTCTCAAATCGTACTGACTGTCCTCATACAGAACAGCGCCACGACGAAGGCCAAGAAATCGAAGAAAAAGACTGGGAAAAAGAAGAAGAGTGGACGATAGTGATTGTATCCCTAGGACATTTCTACTGTATCCATGTTTCCATGCTGCTGTCTTCAGGCCTTTGGTCGTGTATGATACCCTGCTCCGACATCTATGATCTGTATCTTACGAGTTTTCATGTTTGTCTTCTTTGTCACCGTAGTCGCCATGTGTGTGCCGAACAATTGGATTGTCATTTCGTCTCGACAGGTCTCGACCAACAAAGCGAAATTGTAATATATACGTCCATGGAAGCTTCACTTGCGCGCCGCACGAATCATTTGATACATCGATTGCTCGGGAGGGGGGGACTTGGACAGACTTGGACAGACTTGGACGCGGTGTTGGGTCATTGCCCTGGACCTACGACAATGGGCTTGGTCTTGAACTGGCTCAACTGGCTCAAAACGTCGGGAGGAAGCGCCAGATGCGCTTGCACCAGTTCAGGAGGGGTCAAGGCAAGCCACTGGGAGACACTCATCTAGTCAGTGCTGCACGAGACCGGCGCGTTTTGCAACGTACCTGACTTAAGCTGACATCCTGCGCGATGCCTGGGCGATCGAGGTTCCATTAGCATAATTCATGTGCACATCGGGATACGACCGGCTTACCAGAGTTGAAGACCTCCAGGAAGTGCAATGTGGTGGTACCGGTATTCTCGACGTAGTGACCTGGGAGATGCACGTCAGCCCATGCCCACTGCTCGTCAAGTGAGAATCACTCACCCATCGACCGAGGCACAAAGCCAACGTCTCCGGGCTATCCACGCACACTCAGTCCCGAAGATCTGTGGCAGATAAACGCGGAGTTGCGTACCTCATAGTCGAATGTGCGGGCGTTCGAACCCGTCGCGAAGAGCGTGACACGGCCCGTGCCGTTACTGCAGTACGGCACTCCTGATCAGCGAGATCCGTCTAATAATATGGCCACGCACATGAAGAAGGTCCATTCATCTGCATTCGGATGCCACTGCGCGCGGCGTGAGTGAGTGCATGCTACACGTGCCGGATGGACCTACATGGAGTTCCCTGCGGTGCGGCGTTAGTGCGGTGGTAAAGGATGACACAATATAATCCCTACAGACCTCATCGCACCAGGCTCTACTGTCACCTCGATTGCGGAGATGAGGTTCGATGCCTTGAACATCTTCTCGTCAATGATCTTGACCGTTCCGCCGGGAAGCTGTTTCGCCTTCATCTTCGAGAGTGGGAAGGTGAACGGGTTGGGGATGGTGCCCTGTGGGCTCGAAGGAGGCCGCTCGTTGGCCGGGGGCGGAACTGGCGATCAAGCACACGGGTTAGTTCGCGGAGTATTGTGCAGCAGATAAAATTAGCTTCCTACCACCGGGGAATATGTATAGCTGTTGGTTCGGGACGCGATCGAAGGCCGAGATGCTAGTCTGGAAGTTTTTGGCAATGACTTCCTTGGGAACATGTGCCAACCAATCAGTGAGCTGTGCGGGAACACGCGTCAAAAGGATTACAGGTGCAAGTTGCCAAAGGCGGACGCACCAAGAACGTCGAGTCTTCGTCGAATCCGCCGTCATCGAACACCTTCACGGAGGCAATATCAGGGTCCGTCCCCGATCAATCTAGATGTGCAGGACTCACAAGAATGAATTCACTGCCTTCACCCGCCGTGTCGTTCAGGGCTTGCAAGCTGTGGGGCATACCCGATGGGAAGAACCACAGATCACCAGGGTTCTACGCAGTGGTGAGAGCCTTGAAGCACCTTGCCCGCCGCCTGCGACTTACCACGACACCAATGAAATTCTGACCATCAGAATTGACCGCAGTGACTTGCACAGATCCCTGCGATATATATGTTGGTACTCGCAGTCGTCATAAGAGCCCAAACACCATACCTTCAGGATGTATGCCCACTACGAGCTCAATCATTAGCACATGAGCACACACGTAAGAAGGGTCTGGGCGCACCTCGGAAACACTATGCCAGTGAAGCTCCCTGCATATTGTAGATGAGCATCGAACCGATAAGGACTCGTACGAGTACATACCGAATTGAACCAGGCTCGAGCCGCATGTTGACGCCCGCCATTGCTGCACCAATAGCTCAGCTCAGGGAACAGAAGCAGTCCATAAGCGGCACGGCTCACATTGTGCGACGGGCATCTGGTCCTCTGTCACCAGCGTAAGCAACAGACACAATCTAGGCAAGGCCAACCAGACGTACTGTTCTGGGTCCGAGCCCAGCCACCCGTCTGGAGGCGATTGTGGCTCAACCCGAACGGCCACTTGGCATTCATTCTGCATGGGCAAGAATATTGAGCGACTGCGGATTGTCTCAAAGAAGAGAAGAGACGTACACAGTACCATGATCCGTGGTCGGCGGGGCCAACAGGTCGGCATTCTGCCGGTCGATGGGCACGTTCTGCGGGCCGATGATATTTCCTCCCAGTTGACCGCGCTGAGGGATGGGGATAATGTTCGTATCGGGCGGGAAGAGGATGTTGTTCGGGTCATCGCTCGCCAACGGTGCGGTCTCGCTCGGCGGCGGCGGAGCACTTGCCGCAGGGGTACCAGAGGCAGCGGGTACGACGGGGCTGGATGCAAGAGATGCAGCAGCAGATGCGCTCGCAGCAGCCGAGGCAGCGTCGGGGACAGCAGCGCTTGCAGCAGACGCGACCGTAGCACTGGCTGCAGCGGATGCGCTAGCGGCTGGCGCAGCGACTGCTACGCCGGAGAGGAGTAGTGAAGCGACGAGGGGAAGAAGGGTGCGCGCCATTGCGTCTGTCGTTTGAGTTCGAGCGACGAGCAAGAGCTGACGAACGACGGCCCTGCAACAACCCAAACCCTCTTTATACGCCCTCTCCGGCCGAGTCCCTCGCGCATCTGGATGATTCGGTTCCCGCGCAGCTGCCACATGAAGCTCTCGGCCACTTTACTCAGATTGCATCACCGGCTGCATGGGCATTGTCTCTGCCAGGCTGGGATGCGTTAAAGATGGACCTCGTACGTTCGACCTCGCCGGATTCGGATGATGCTTCGCGGTTCGACGAGGTGGGATCGGTCGTGGATCTCCCGACGCACTGCCCAGCCGTAATACCCTCGTCGTGATTCGTTGGAGGGGTCCGGTGTCTGGCGGCTTGCGAGAATGTGGGTGCTGACTGAAGCTCCCGCGTGAGGCTGTGGATGCGAAAGCCGTTGCGAGTGCCCCGGCCGGCGAGCGCGTAGAGCGTCTACGGTACCAATCTTCCACCTCCCGAGGCCCTTCTCGAGGCGTCGATAGTCGTGGCGGATGCAATCATGAGATTAGGCCTACACAATGCTGTAGACACGGTAGCGCGCCGTCCCTTAAGCGAACGTTGTTGGACAGTATCAGCTCTGCTGGGATGAATGGGATGAGAAAGCGTCGCCAGCGCTATCCGATGCTTGACCATGGTCTCGGGCAGTAGGCCAGCGCAAGAGGACAACCACCAGTCCTGATCTATGTCAGCGGACTTCCTATACCGACAAGAGAGGTCCCAGAACTCCTCACCCTCAATTTTGGCCCCTAGCTAAGGAACCAGATCCACGCAATGGAGGCAAGAGTTGCCAATACCGCAATGCTGCGTTCCGGGACCTTGGACCCAAACCTCTGGGACGACACGGCATCCTCGTGCGACGCAAGGCAATATGACGCCGCGGCTCCGACCTCTGGGTAACACTCGCGGAGGCCGTATTGCTGCGTTCACATCCCCTCGCAATCTATTCCGAGAGACAGCTGTGAGGTTAACGGCTTACGGAAACGTTCCTCTACCTACCAGGCTCACTACTAGATTGGTTAATCAGTGGTGTCGAATGAGAACGCCCAAAAATCCCACTCACCGCACTTAGCAACAGCTGAAAGAGGAAGCAATGGAGGCATATGGCCAAATGAGTTATCGCCAACGCTGTATTGTATTGCGAGTTTGATTTCTGCACGCGTGTTTGTCCTTCTTTGTTCCTACGCGGGAGGAAACAGCACCGTGGATGCAACCTCGGACCCCTTCCCATGCTACTCATCGTCTGTCAATGGAACGAACAGAAATAGATACTCGGAAACCATTACCCACGTCAGATCCACGCTATGATTAGTGCTGTCAGGGCGCTCAAGTCCTCCATATGTGAAGACTCTTGCTGTCGAACTAGTGCTTAGCGCACGAATAGCGGACAAGTCCTGATGTATGTGTTATCTCTCACAAGTAGCTTGTAGAAGCGAGGGGCGACTCACAGAGGCCGCGAGAAGTGACCACTGCTGGGTGCGAATCTTTGCAATGACAGTATACGCCGATCACTTCCATATTTGCGGAGCGACCTGGTCCAGCGAGCACTATCCGCCTCGGACCACATGGTGCGCAGCGTCATGAGAAGGAACTCCCGGGTATGAGTATTGCGCCGAACAGTGTGAGTCAGGCTGTGTCAGATTGCATCGCAAATAGGTCATGTATTAGTGTACGAGCTCGCAACATTGCGACGTCAGACGTTCCAGACGACCTCAACAGGGCAATATACGAACCTGCACGCCTTTCTCCAATAGACGTACAGTCTGCTCGGCGTCAGCGAACCAGCTTAAACCCTTCTCGCGACCTCTCTGACCCGTGACGACGGGGTATTTGAGCCGCCTTAGGAGGGAGCGATAGGGAAGTGCTTGTACGTGCATGTGTAGGTGGGGTACCGAGATGTAGGGGGGTATATGGAAGCCAAGCCTGTGGACGTTGAGCACGTTAACATATCACAGGGGCTATTCAAAGGCACTGACCGTCGGAGCCTGGGAGGCACGTCCAATCCATCAAGAATCTTGTGACCGATTTCTAACATTTCTTTGACTGAAACACGGTCAGTGGGTGCTTTGAACGCGTAATGTAATGACCAACCCATTGGTGCGTCAACAGCGTGCAATGCCTTGACGCTTTCTGTACACGAAGGTCAGCATGTATGCGGTCAAGTGCGAGTCCAACACATCACCTATGTGTCTCTTAGGGACTATTTGCAGGTGGTGCTCAGCTGATGGATTTATGTCTGTGAAAACGGTATAGAAATCATCCTGGGGGATCCTTGAGCACGCTTCCAGCCACACATGCAAGCGGAACACACCTCCCAAACCACATTGAACCCATTCTCCTTCGATGCACCACAGAAGATACAGCACGGACGAGGTGACGCGTGCGGATTAAGAACTGACTGTTCCTCATCATACAACGAGTTTTCGATGGCCTTCGTGCGTTGCGGATTCAGGAGCATCTTCACAAAAGAGAGAAGAGCAGAGTGTATTCGCTGTGAGCCGTGACACGCAAGACCGTCTACGTTCGAGCTGCGAGCAGAGTCCAGGAGCATTTCGAGTAGAAAGGGCGTGAAAGAGGTCGTAAACGGGGCGTAAGTTATGGGTTAGAAGTAAGCTGGGAGGAGAGAGGGAGAAGGGCAACGATTGGCAGAACACGCAACTGGTGACGCGCCTAGGAGAGATGGCATTGGCCGCGGCGTTACGGCGGAGGACAACACAACCAGCGCTTGTGCTGCCACGCGGGAGAGACGCCCACGTGCTTTTGCCGGATTTGGCGTTTGCCTCCGCGGCGGTTCGAGTGGTTCGGACTCGAGCCTCGTTTCGTCCGGTCTTCTCTCCACCTCGTCCACGACGCAGGAGACACAAGCTCTGTTGTTGCTCTACAAGGTCTTTACCATCTCGCGCTCGGTGTTCTCCACTCCATCGGAAACATGGCGTCAGATGGGGATCCGGACAACGGCAAATGCCCACACCTCGCCGCCGTCTTGGCAGACGAGTCCGAGCGTGCGGGCCTTCTAAACAGATACAGCACCGTCGTTAAATGGAGTGTACACCGCTTGCATGAGGTTGTGTACCCTGCGAAGCGGCGAAAGGCGAGTTCGACCTGTTTACCAGTCGTGCGTACGTTCCCGCCACCTGACACACATTTTTCAATATAGATCGCACCTCCCGAGTGCGGTGTCTGTGCAATAGCACTCTCTCGGCCATATGCATGTCTTCATTGCTCTTTTGCCGGCTGCTGGCCAGAGAAACACATCAAGCTTCACCTCCAAGACACAGGACACGATTTCTGTAGGTAACCTCACGCCTACCGTTCATTCGGGTCGCGTCTGTCCGCAGTCTCGTTCCTTCGGCGGTACCAGACATGCCGCCTTTCCCATTGCGCCTCTTTCACTAGACGCTGACATTTCGTTCCTGCAAGGCACTGACGTCAAAACCGGCAATGTTTACTGCATTGCATGCGAGGATTTTGTATACGATGGCGCCTTCAGTGCGATTCAATCGTCTATTTCTATCGCTGTTGAAGAGCGAATGACCAATTTTCACGGTTGGATTTCTCTCGGCTTGCACGGGACTTCATATATTGACTACCATTATTGGCCAGTGACACAGAGGGGCAAGGAACCGTTCTCGCCATGGGAAGCCAATAAGCAAGAGGCGACTGCACTTGCGCAGGCCGCTCCTTTCCCTTGCCAAGGTCAGTTCACGTCGTAGAAGCGTTTCCATCGCGCTCATTGGTCCCGGTATTTAGGGCGCAAGGGACTTGTCAACCTGGGCCAGACGTGCTTTATGAACGTCATCCTGCAATCATTTATCGCCAATCCCTTGTTACGCAACTACTATCTGAGTGACAAGCATCCGAGTAAACTCTGCAAGAACAAAGACTGTACGTCTTGTGAAATGGACAAACTATATTCGGAGGTAAGGCACCCATGCTCATATTCACTTCACATGTGGAGTATATTTACTCGAAGTTGTTCCTGTTAGGTCTATTCTGAGAACACGGCGCCTTACGGACCCATCGATCTGCTCGCGAAGACGTGGAGAGTATCCTCTGAGTTGTCCGGTTATGCTCAGCAGGACGCCCATGAGTTCTTCATCGCAGCGCTGAACCAAATACACTCCACGTCAAGAGGATCGACGTCACTTCAATGTATCTGCATAATCCACTCCACCTTCGCGGGGCTGCTGCAGAGCGATGTCAAGTGCGAACGGTGTGGCAAGGTTGCAGACAAAACCGACCCTATGCTGGACATCAGTCTCGAACTCAAAGGCGAGACTGGGAGCGAGCAGAACCTGACCCTCGCGTCGTGTCTCCGCAGGCAAGCCTTTCCACCACGTGTCTGAAGTTCCTATCTTTGTCCGTGTGCTAAGTATGCGCCATGAATAACTACAGGTTCACACACCCGGAAAAGCTAGGGCCAAATGAGTACAGCTGTGAACAGTGCGGCAAGGCATCTCATGTGCGTCCACCCGTCTATTAGTCTGTCCGAACCCGATGGCACCCATCTCTTCTCATTCGCCGCTAACTATACCTCCGGTCACACATAGGCCAGCAAGCGGCTGACCATCCGCAAACTGCCTCCCGTTCTCAGCTTCCAGTTCAAGGTGGGAGCATCACGCCATCCCTAGTGATGTCCCACCACCGCTGACCTCGGCTTTGTTTCATCAAACCTGCCCCGGTGATCTCTCCGCCTTCCGTCTTTCCAACTACACGACATACCTGCCCACACTTCTCCGTCTTCGCGCCGACATCCGCGCACATCCATATGCGGCCATGCGTCCCTCCGTCTCCTGATCGGCTCATACTTCGGCTGCACTTGGGATGCTCCCTTCACAGCGATTCGAGCACAAATCCTCAGACAAATCCGCAGCACGCAAGATTGAGGCCCCCGTCCGCTTTCCCGCGTCGCTAAACATGGCACCGTTCACGACCTTGATCATGCACAAGCAGGAGCAGCTCAAGGACAACGGAGCCGCGCCTGCCACCCTTGTTCCGTGAGCGCCCGTCCCACTTTTAGCACATCCTCTCTACGCTTGTCCCATCCCCGATCCATAGTCCCGCCCGCTTTGCCTTCACTAGCACGTACACAGCTCGCCGTTCCTTCTCTCCCATCCCATATCTCCTCT
The DNA here is from genome assembly GCA_022605405.1 of Earliella scabrosa. Lineage (NCBI taxonomy): Eukaryota > Fungi > Basidiomycota > Agaricomycetes > Polyporales > Polyporaceae > Earliella > Earliella scabrosa. The sequence goes on from JABYQQ010000012.1 coordinate 1,419,796, forward strand.
TTCTGCCTTTCTTGCCCCTTCCGCTTCCCCGCATACCGCACCTCGCCACCTCGCCGCTCCCAGATCTTGTCTTCCGTACCCCACGTAAATCGCTTGCTGACCGAGTCACCAACTTCTCCAGGGACAAGAGCCTCGGGCCGGAAGCGCTCTACGAGTACGACCTATTCGCCGTCGTCTGCCACGAGGGCCAGATGGACAACGGGCACTATACCTGCTACGCGCGTTCGCAGGACGAGGTCCGTTCACAGTCCCTCCCTCTCTCTGTATACCCCGGGCACCCTATCGCCTGGGCATGTTCACATAAGCTGACACTTTCTATCCCCGCCCGCTCGTCGCACCTCACCTGTGCATCTCCGCGTCGCTGCTACCCCGTGTCGGCGCCGCCGCTATTCTTAGTGGTATCGCTACGATGACGACAAGTGAGTGCCGTTGTTGACGTAACTGTTCCGCGTATGCGCTGGGACTGACCGCGTACCGTCCACTCGCACGCACAGGGTGACGCACTCGACGCTGAGCGCGTGTCTCGGCTCCCAGGCGTACATGTGCTTTTACGTCAAGAAGCACCTCGACTACAAGCCTTACATGACGCCGTCATACGTCCTCACTCGCGAGCAGGAGGCCGTGAAGGAGAAGGAGAGGGAACGGGAGAGGGAGCGCGAGAAGGAGGCGAAGGAAGCCGCGCGCATGAGGGAGTTTGATAACATTGACGAGGAGTTGCTGGCGACCACTGTATGAACGCGGCGCTGTCGGGAATGTCCGCACATGCTTCAGATAGAGTGCTGTCCTCGTTGTAAGGTATTGGATAGGTGGTTCTACGAGCCATGTATGACGTACGAACAATGTACATCGCGTGTGGAGACGCGAAAATCCAAGGGCGAAGTGTAAGTACATATACACATGAGAGCAACGTTAGGAACATGAGAACGAGGTATACGAAGAAAGCTCGCGGGGAATAGGGTTTGGGTGTCTAGCACTAAAACAATACACGGGAAGAACGAAAGGCTACATAGCTAGACCAAAGCTCAGGTGCGCGCCGCTCACGGGATGATGTCGTTCAACTCCCCCTCCCTGACCCGGATCTCAACGACCTCGACCTCGTAGTCCATCATGGACGAATTCGTCGAAGACACGGAAGACGACACGAAGCCATGAGAGTTCGAAGGAGACGTTGAAGCGACATCTGATCAGCGCGACACACAGCGAGACCAGTGGTCATGTGAGTACAACAGACACAGGAGGAAAGAGGGTGAACGAACATCGGTCTTTGATGTAGGGCGGGACAAACAAGTCCTTCGGGCGGGGAAGGATAACGTAAGTACATACACAGGAGGCGACAACGAAGCAAGAGCTCACCTGGTTCCACACAAAGCCCTGGCTCTTCTGGATGGTCAGAATGGGGCGGAGGGTGAAGACGGGCTGGCGGGGCTTCTTCCTGTGCTCTCGCTTGGGGCTCTCATAGTGCTCAACGGCGCGCTGCTTGCCCTTGAGGTCCTTCTTCATCTCAGCGACCCTGTCCGCAGACATGGGCTCGTCTCCCTCGTCGATCTCCATGTCACCGTCGATCTGCCCCGATCGCGAGTCGTTCGGGGAGGGTCGTTCGCCGTCGGAGCCGACGTGATCATAGTCTTCTTCGTCCTCCGAGCACGAATTATTGTCTGACGCACTGTCGCTGTAGTCATCCTCGTACGGGATCTGCTCGTAGCACGCCCACGTCGGCGGGGATGGCGCGCGGCCGAGCGTGCGGCGGCGGAAGAATTCAGAGTACGAGTCCGAGTTGTTGCTCATGTCGGCGAGGTGCTTGAGGTGTACGTCGAGTGTCGAGTGCCGGGTGTCGGTGGAAGAGTGGCCGGTGTTGTGCAGCGTGCGCGCGCGGTGGAGAGGATGGTGACGGTTCGAGGTCAAGAGCGGGAAGAGTCGGAGGCGCAGGGATGTGATGCGCCGTGACGGGGCTTAGGGCTGGGGATGGCGACCGAGTCACAGCTGGCTAGATAAGGCAACCCCTCGTCCTGCGCCACGCCGCTACCAGGCGTTGATTAGCACCGTCAGGTCGTCCTCGAGGCGTCCTAGCGTACAATCAGCGGGCCTTCGCCTAGGTTCATCCATGTGCGTCGCGCTGTGTGTCCGACGCGTTGTCTTTGACTCCCGACCAGCCGGACAGCGTGCGGGATGGCAGGAAGCAAGTTCGCCTATGTCCGAAACTTCGAGCTCCCCGACCCTCTTCTTCCGGGTACTTTCATGGTCCTCCGGATCGATGGCCATGCATTCCATCGGTCAGTGCGGTAGCTAGCTCACATGAAACTAGTCCGAACGGCATAGGTAGATTGTCCGAGGAGCACAACTTCGTGAAGCCAAACGACGAGCGCGCGCTGCAACTCATGGACCATGCTGCGCGCGATGTCATGAACGAGTTCAAGGACATCGTGCTTGCTTTCGGCGAATCGGATGAATACAGGTACGGTAGCCGCGACTACATCACATCGTGCGCCACGACTGATCGCCACACTTCCAGCTTTCTGTTCCGCAAATCCACCACGTTGTATAATCGGCGGGAAGCCAAGATTCTGACCACCGTCGCCTCACTGTTCACTTCCTCATACGTCTTCAACTGGTCAAAATACCTGCCGGATACCCCACTGAAGTATTGCCCATCTTTCGATGGTCGAATAGTGCTGTATCCCTCCTCGACTGTGGTGCGCGACTACTTCTCCTGGCGACAAGCGGATAGTGAGTCGTTCGCTCGGTCCGAGAGAAGCATCTCATGAACCAAATTGTCGCAGCGCACATCAATAACCTGTACAACACAGTGTTCTGGGCCTTAGTTTTGAAGGGCGGTCAGAACACGACGGAAGCACACACTACTCTTCGGGTTCGCGGAATGCGCCAAGTTTGCCTAGCAGCGACTGACACGTATGAATTGATTCAGGGCACCGTATCCGCTCAGAAGCACGAGATACTGTTCTCGCGGTTTGACATCAACTACAATGAACTACCTGCGAGGTTCAGGAAGGGAAGCGTATTAGTCCGAGAGGAGGTAGGTTATATGACCCGAGACAGGCTTCTTCGTCAAAACTGACGCTTTCCGGGTAGGTCTCCGAAGAAGCTCAAACAGGGGACGATGCGGAACGGACGGATGGCAATGCTGCAGCTCCTCCGAACCGTCAGCAGGCGCAAAAGAAGAAGCCTAAGATCCGGACAACGGTGGAGCTCTACCATTGTGACATTATAGGGGACGAGTTCTGGAACGCTCGGCCGAATATACTTGCAGATTAATCGCTAGTGATTCTCTCATCTCCCTTTCATGTAGCTTGTTGCCTCAGGTCAGGTACGTGCTTGTCTTCTCTCACCACGCTCTAGTGTCGCGGGCCAGAAGGCGAAGATCACTCGGGTATGGGGCAAGCATCCTCTGGGCATGAGTTTGTACATATCCGGACATCACCTCCAACTTCTCAGCATGCTGCCTCTACAAGCACGCGTGTCAGAATACAACTGTGTTGGGAGACCGGCGAGAAAGTCACAGCCACACAACGGACGCGGCCGACGCTGGCGGGAATTACTATATTAGGCCAGGCGCGCTCCCATGTTGGGACGTAGAAGTACCACTGCCACCTTGCGCGCATCAAGTTGTTTCCCGACAGACTGACCATGGCCTTCAGACAGAACGTGGCTCGTATTATAGGGCTGCCGGGCCTAGCAAGTACCACGACTCGGACTCTACAATCTCGGGCCGTTCACGCGTCTGCGCTTCGCAGCTGCCACGCTGGCTTCGTCCTCTCGCGTGCAAGCGTTCCTGCACTCCATAGTAGTAGTATGTTTTCACGCCTAATGAGCAGCGGTGGTTCGAACGAAACAGGTGAGCAATTTCCCTTCTTCCAATGCATGCGACCCCCCGACGCCAAGTCCCCGCTGCATCTGTCGTGACTTCCAGAAGAACGAGGCACGAAACGGGCCCGCGGCCGTCGGGCAAGGGCACTCGAAGTTGTGCAGCCTCAGAACGCTCTCCAGAACTAACCTTGCCTTCTCCCCTAGCTACTCGGAATCGATCACCATGGCCAGCTCTGCCACGAGCTCCAAAATGGCCCTGCCCGTGGTTGACCGAAGAGGAGAAGATCGAGTTCCTTGATCCACTCCTAACACACCACGACTGGCGCGTACGGCAATTCGAGTCCGAATTCCTCACGCCCTCAGGGGAAGATACCAAGACCATGTCGATCAAGGAGATCGAGAAGCGGTTCACATTTCCGTCCCTCGCCGCGCTTGACGAGTTCCTGGAGAACGTCAGCGTGCTCGAAACTCGCGAAAAGGTGCGGCCCCTAGCACGCTCGCGTGTGTGTTGTGCCGGGCTCATGTTGACCCTTGTCACAGCACCACGCCACAAAGGAGGTCACCCGAGAGTCGCACGAGCCTACTGTCGTTCTACGCAGCCACACGCATTCCGCCCTACGTCCTCCGCTCGACCCAAGCGAAACCGCGCAGGACAGAGCGCATCCAGGGATCACTCTCAGAGACATTCGATTTGCGTACGGAGTTGAAGGGCTTCTCAGCAGCTCTGGGTAGCGGACATAAGTACTTGGCGCCGTCGGTGGTGGCGTGTTCTCCAACAGTGCTGGCACCCTTCGGGATCGAGACATGACAAGGCTTGCCGTCTTGAACATCGCATGGCGTGTTGGGTTCCGTGGCAGTAAAATACATCGTGTGTGGACGCGAGCCGATGCGCGCATGGATCATACAGTGGGCACCCGTTTCAGCAAAAACTCCTTCATAGGCTCCAAAGACTGCTCAAACATGCGCGTGCCGGGATACAGCTCGAAATGACCTGCATAAGTACACACGGCGGCGTCAGCGTGGGCATGTGGGGCGCGCTCATGATATGATGCGTACCGCATTCGAGAGGCACCACCTCGACCAGGGAGGAAAGACGCGCGAGCTCAAGCACGTTCTCGTACGGGCAGAGATTGTCTTGTGTCGGCGCGATGAGCTTGAGCGGACAGATGATGCGCGCTCCGGAGGCGTTGGGTGTGTAGAACGGGAACTCGAATATGGCCGAGGCGTTCACCTGAGTGTGACGGATGAGCACGGCAGTGGTCGAGTCGGCATTCCCCAACTCACCTCGTTAGGATAGGTGCTATATTTTTATATGCGTCTTCAGCGAACCACGCCATACAAAACAAGGGCATAAAGAGCGCTCACCCTTCTTCTCGAACGATACTCAGCAGGCCGGTGACGGCGCCGGGAGTCGTCATCAGCCCGACTTCCCCTGGATGTGCGATAGCAGGCATGTACTTCGGGCTAAGGCCGACAGCTTGTCTCAGGACGTCCTGGATAGCTGTCAGAATTGTCTTCGTGAAACCCCAGCTGAGCGGCGGGCGCGGGGATTTGCCCAGATATGGACACTGGGAGATCACTGCGGTCAAGTTGAGCTCTCGCTGCAATGCATGCATGGGTCAGCGGAGATGAACAAAGCGAGTGGTGAATGCAACAGACCTCGCTCGCCAATGACACGACATGGCCACCTCAAAGTGATGTCAGCGAATAGAAAGTGGTGCGTTAGAACTTGGGCATACCCGAGAAACTGGTTCCCCACAGTATGAGCCGCTGGGAATCGAACTCGGACTGCTGCCTACACCACTTGACGACCGTCCTGTAGTCGTCCAACTGTTCCGACACGTAGACTACATGTCTCGGGACACCATCTATTCCATGAGGGGACTTTGTGAGCACTGATTGAACAGATGAACCGATTCAAGAGAGCCTGACCTGAGGCGCCCCAGCGACGGTAGTCGAACACGACAACGGCGTAGCCGAGGGAGGCAAACGCCTCAGCATACTCCGCAAGCCCCATGCGCTTGTTCGAGGAGATGCCATGTGCCCTGAATACAATAGAATGACCTTAGTTTGTACCACCGCCAGAAAGAGAGCATATTCGTTACAGACATCACAATAACGGGCGGGGCCTTCCCACCCTGCCCCGCAGTCTTCGGGAGATACTTCCACGCATCCAGGTTCCAGCCCGGTGTCTTCGAGGGTATCTTTATGTCGGTCTTGACGAATGGCTTGTCTTCGCCCATGGTCGACGGTGTGCGTGTCAAAGTGTCCTGTTCAAAGTATGCTGCATCGCCGTTACCAAGTAGTTCAAGTAGACTGTGGGAATGTTGTCACGGTCTGTTGCCGAACCTAGATTCTTACCAAATCCGGAGTGCAGGTGATCAAGCGCTCGGTGTGAGTGCCTTCCGGGTGGCTTGTGGATGTGGGGGTCAAAGAGGGCGTTCGGGCGAAGAGCACCCCATCTTATTGGAAACACTTCTCCTGCGGTGTGATGATGATGGCAACAACTGGGCAGCCTTGAACCAGCCCTGGAGAGGAGATCGTAGTCACGGACGTAACCCGCCTCCGGGAAGGCAACGGACTCGGAGGCGGCGGATGCGAATGGACATCTCGGAACGAATTGCTCCTTCGGTCCCGGAGGAGTATTTCGGAGACGGCGCTTTTCCCAGCCGATGCGAACACGCCAATCGGAGCACTCAGCGAGTGGTCGAACATACAACAAGTTGACCCAGCATCATACAACCCCAAAGGAATGTCGTAGTACATGGCACACAGGATAGCCCATCAAACGTTGGCCGTTTACGACACCGAGTTGCTCCCCACGCAGGCCGGATACTGCAAAGCCGTACCTGCAATCTATGGCTCCCAGATGCCGGCCGCCGTAAGGTAACGTATACGGCAACCGCGGTTCCCCCACGGTCCGAACGTATCACACAGCTGGCCTTGCCCCAAGCGCCCCGTCGCGATTAATGCCTCGTCGTCTCGACAGACGTCTCGATGAACACCTCCGGGGGCCTGCAGAAAGGGAGATAAATCCGCCGTAACCCCCACTGACAGGAACAGAGGGTACGTACAACCGCACCGCATGCTTGCTGCCCTCGCCGAGCCTGCTCGTCGTCGTCCCGATCGTGGGCATGGTTGTGATGCCTGAAGCCCCAGCCATGTGGTTGCGCAGGCCTTCACGAGCGTTGAGACTGGCGATCATTGAGACCGCGTACACTGTGAATAGCGCTTGAGCGAGTGGCATGCGGTCTGAGACGGGATACTCACGACTGGCTCCGACGTAGGAGAACAGAATGTACAGGTTCTTGTCGCGGTTCGTCAGGTTCTGGACGATGCGTCAGCGAGATCGCTCTAGTCTCTAGAGGTTGAGGAGCATAACAGAGCGGAAGAACCTACTGTGACGAGTGCAAGGAGTGCGCAGACGCTGCAAGTGGTGCCTCATATCAGAATGCTGGACAGTTGTCTAAAAGAAGTCGCTCACCTCGTCATGATACCCGTGTTGATAGTGTAGAAGATCTGGGAAGTCATGTGTGCGCTACGTTAGCACGGATAACGTCAACGCCACGGCGAGTAACACACCAGACGGGTGATCAAGCGTTTTGATCTGTGAGGAGTGTCACTGAGCGCCTCAAGCCAGGAGGAACAATGGTATTGCTTACCTTGAGCCGCTTACTCTTGAAGTGTACAAGAGAAGAACCAGGGTGACTGTGATAGCGATATCTGTCCCCGCAATTAGGGCATTCGAGGCGATCACATAGTTCTATGACGGCTTCGATGAGGATCCTGACGATGGGTACGTGGAAGGAACTACGTACTCCGAGAGTTGTGATATCCGCTACTGATTCCGCTGTAGCACTAAGGACTTGGAGTCAATCATATCGTCTGCGCGAGCCACGGTCCATCTGCGAACCTCTTAACCACGAGCACTGTCGATGTCATCACGGTCAGCCAGCACGTAACATCGTGGTGCAATGCGTTGACGTACAGATTCCTGTTGCTATGAAACCAGAAACGGCCAAGGCTTCAACGGGCGGCGCGCGATGGTCATGGATGAGTACTTACCCCAGCAAGCGGCGACCATGATGACCTGCCATATCACATAAATGACCGTGAGCTCGAGAAAGGATCGCGAGTCACGGTACATACCAGCCAGCTAATGACAGCGATGTACTTGCATACTACCGAACCACGTTACTCTGGATGGCAACGGCAACGGATATGTCACACCACGTACGTGACCACACCCGCAGGACGTAGAATCTTCACCGCCACAAGCGTCAGCATGGATAGACAGGATAGAAACAGGATGTCATACAATTGCACCAGAGCCACGAGAGTGGTCTGCAGACGTTGTCAATTGAAGGATAGACTGGGACGAGCAGGGCGCGACTCACGTTGATGACCAGCTGGGCCTACTCGGGCATGCCAGCCTCCGGGTTAGATCGCTACCAGTGACAGGGACGAATCACTCACATTCGATGTCCTGAAACATGTGTTCAATATATCACAGGCATAGTATGAAAGCGGGACACCTGACATACCAGGGTAACTGCAACTGGCCGATGAAGTCGGCATGCTTGAACACCAAGAAATGATATACTACACCCGAATGAAAACGAACGGGCGCAGGGAGGAACAGACGGAGAACGCACTGGTATATGTATACAGCGCAAGGTGGAGGCAGTCCAACGACCAGACACATGTCACCTTGTGGCACGGATTGTCAGGGCATGGATGACTTGCATACGACCGGTGTACGCACGATCGTCTTCAACAGGGACCTATCCTCGCCCCAATAGTGCCTCGCATACACCGACAGCTGCGCGCATGACACTGTGTGGAGGTTCGTCAAACGAATGTCATCCTGTGAAAGGCTGTGAACGCGCCTCCAAAGATCGCTCCTGTAATGGCCAGGCCAGAAAGGACGACCCCGAGGCTGTTGAAGATGAGCAGCGAGCGCCAACGCGATCGGCAGGAACGACTCACTTCCACTTCAGGTAAAAGTACGGATCGAAGGGAAGACTCATGTTGGGAGTGCGCCGAGGGAGACGGATGCAGGAGCAGTGGGTGCGCAACGAGGAAAAAGAGAAACGAGCGGAGGGATTAAGTATACGAGTCGTTAGGGAGCACGAGTGAGTGGAGAGACCGAATGCGCCACTGGTGTAAGCCTGGAACGGGATCCCCTTGGGGTTCTGCAGACACGTCGAGATTCCGGCCGTGCGGACGCAGGCTGAGGCCCTGAGTGTGCTCAGCGTTGGCTCAGCGATCGGTCCGTCGTCGGTGCCTCGTCTTGATATAGGTCGCCGACGTCGCGGATGTCCACTGCTTCCTTTGCAAGGCATCCAATGGAAACACTCTTGCAGCTTTCCTTCCGAACGGACACTGGGCCTGGCCTAATACGGCCCCTAGCCGACTGATGTGTGGCGCTGGCCTCCTTGAGTAGTGCCCGTCGCATTCGCCGTCCCCACGTGGCTCTCACCTTCAGGAACAACATTCTCGCCGTATGGGGCTTGGGATGCTTGGTCGTGCAACATTGTCCGTCAGTGGATTCCTGGTTGTGCACGACGAAACGGACATGCAAGCTTAGGACAGGGGACTCGCCGACTCGGGATGGAAAAGTGCAATGCTAGGCGCCGAATCAAATGTGGGACCGGATATCCCCGACACTCTCAACATGCCGGTTGTCAGCGGGTGCAGTCAACTTCTCGTCAACTCGTCATAAGTACTCAGTACTCAGCAGCTGACGGATCTCGTAGGAAGCAGTCGCAGGCGTAGCGCGCCTCCGTGCATGCAGCGGACAGATGTAAACCATACCAACTCAACCTGTGGAACGAGCGGCGTGGCATACTTGATCGACCATACAACCAGCTAACTCGCTAGCGTACAACCTCGAAGGCGTCTCGTAGAGTACGGCATTGGAGGAGGGCCCCGCCAAGACGGCCAGTGGCTGACCGGAGATAAGGCAGCAGTCCGAGCGACGACTATGCTAGCCTCCAGGACATGGTACACTGACAGACGGCCCTGAGCATGAGCTGGATCGATCCACAAACACGTATAGGCTTGCCGTACCTGCGATCTATAGCACCAGTCATGTAACCCACACCACGAATACGTCATCCGAGATCCCCCACTACGGGAGATGATGGCACCTCAAACGTTAGTGTCTCATCGTCTCGACAGACGTCTCGATGAACACCTCTGGGGGCCTGTAGACGTAAGCGTGAGCTGACCAATACCCTCATGAAACTAAACATTGTGCACGTACAAGCGCACGTGTTTGCTGCTCTCGCCAAGCCTGCTCGTCGTTGTTCCGATCGTGGGCATGGTCGTGATGCCTGTCGCCTGAGCCATGTGGTTGCGCAGGCCTTCACGGGCGTTGAGACTGGCGATCATGGAGACGGCGTACACTACAGATGTTTCGTGAGGTTGACAGTGACACGGGGTCAAGGAGGGATACTCACAACTGGCTCCAACGTAGGAGAACAAGATGAACAGGTTCTTGTCACGGTTTGTGAGATTCTGAGTGGGGAATCAGCGTGCACGCCCTAGAGGGTGTGGAGATGGCTCCTACCGTGACGAGTGCAAGGAGAGCGCAGACGCTGAACACGAGCGACGCTTTTAGTATGCTGGGCGTAATCAGACTAATGACTCGTTGCTCACCTCGTCATGATGCCAGTGTTGATTGTATAGAATATCTAATTCCCATGTAAGGGCTACATTCGTGTGAAAGGCGTCAGCCATGCGACGAGAAACGTACCAGACGGGTGATCAAACGTCTCGATCTATGAAAGGTGTCACCGAGCGCTCAGGCGATTCGGAACAGTCATTCTCGCTCACCTTGTGCCGCTGACGCGGGAGGTGTACAAAAGAAACACGAGCGTGCCCGTGATGGAGATGTCTGTCGCCGCGATAAGTGCATTCGAGGCGATGACAGTATTCTAAATAGATTTTAATGAATGATCTAACGGGGCAGCCCACGCGTACTGAACGACTTACCCCGAGAGATTCGAGCTCGGCCACTGTCTCCATGGTGGCACTGAGGACAAGGAGTCAATCGTGTCGTCTACTCGCGAGACTGGCCGTCTACGGACCTCATGATCATGAGCACTGTCAATGACGCGATTACGATGAGCGAACGGCACCTAAGCGCAACAAGAGGCCTACTCACATATACCCGTCGCTATGGAACATCGATCAACGTCGCTTCAGCCAGGTAGAGGAGAATCATTATGCATGACGGCTCACCCCAGCAGCCAGCGATTAGGAGGAGCTAAGAGACGATCCGGTCAGACTGCTTCGAACTCGAGGACAACATCAAAAGTGTAAGTACGCACTAGTAGGCCGACAACAAGTCGGCGCTTGCATACTGCCAGAACAGTTAGGTTCGGAAGGCTGAAGAATGGACTAGCAGGACGAACTTGACCACACCCGCAAAAGATAGAATCTTCAACCGGAGCAGTGTCAATATAGGTGCGCGTGATGAAGATGAGGCAACGTACAGTTGCACTAGGGCGACGAGAGTCGTCTGTGGATTTTTCAGCCATGGGTACAGACTCGGATGGTCCGGGTGCAACTCACATTGATGACCAGCTGGGCCTATAGGCGTTTGGAAAATTGCGGGTGAGACGGATCTCGATGAACGCGCACCAATCACTCACATCGGATGTCCTGAGGTATGCGGTCAGTAGATCGCATGGATAGAACGAAGGGCTGTCACCTACCAGGGCAACTGCAACTGGCCCATGAAATCATCATGCTTGAAGATTAAGAAATGATATACTGGACGTAACTGAGGATGGGGGGACGGAAGGGAGGATAGATAGAGAACGCACTAGTATATGAATATAGCCCCAGGTGGAGGGCGTCCAACGTCCAGACAGACGTGACCTTGTGGGAAGCATCCTCAATCCACGAAAAACGGGATACATATGGCGTACGCACAATTGTCTTAAGCAAAGCCCTATCCTGCTTCCAGTAGCGCCTCGCATACTGTATGAGCTGCGCGCATGACACTGTGGGCTTCGTCAGAGGGGTACCGGTGCCGACCCGCGAGCAGAGATGAAACTCGCCTCCAAAAATCGCTCCCGTGATACCCAGGCCGGAGAGGATAACCCCGAGACTGTCGATCGCAAGAGGGTGAGGAGGAAGCGATAATGTGAGCATCCAGCGCGACTCACTGCCACTTCAGGTAGAAATCTGGATCGTAAGGCAGACTCATCTTGGGCGAACGTCGGGGGACCCAGGTAGCAGAAAAGGCGGGCGAGAGGTGGAAAAAGAGCGGAGAAATTAAGTAGAGCGCACAAGTTGTCGTTGAATCCAGAGAACCGCGAAAGAAGCCTCGCAAAACCTGGTCTCGAGAGGCAGGGAAAATATGTGCACACTTGGCAATCGCCTGATTGGTATAAGGGTCGCCGTAGCGCCAGATCTAATGGGATCAATATTGGAAGTCTTCCGAACTCGTTAGTACCCCTGGTGTACTGATGTGTGGCGCTGTAGCCTCGCAATGGGGCCCAGTACTGCAGAGTACTGCTCACGGTACGTTCCCGGGCCCGAGCACAAAACTAGGAGAGCACCGCTGGTAGGCCTGGAATTTCGAGCATGGCTGGAAGATCGTTGGACTGGTAGGGAGAATTGTAGAGGATCATCGTCGCGATGCTACTAACGGAAAAGTCAACGTAAGCGCTGAATCAAATGTGGCACCGGAACCTTCCGACGCCTTGCGATGCCGCCTACCCAAAAAGGTGACTCGGACATCCACGCTGGACATTCCATCCTAAGTAACCTCCGGCTTGCATGTTCCACCACAAACAGTTCACAGAGAGCACATCGTGCGAGAGAGAGACAGAAGACGAACCGTCTTTTCTACAGTTGCACCAAGTTGGTCGCATCTGGGGTAGCTTGGCGCTTTAGACCGGACCAGCGCAGCACGTCGCGACAGGTCGCGACTCGCATTGGCAGCGGAACATTCCCGCAAACGATGGTTGCGTGTGGACGAGGCTGTGTAAACAGCGGCCCGAGATACACCCGAACCAACCCGATCCTTGACGGACGATGGTACTTGAAGAGGATATCCCATGTGAACGAAGCCAGTATTACATGCGTGTGGCAGGCGTCGATCGAGAGGGTGCGATTCCTGATGCGATAACTATGACCAACCCTCTAGGACGAGAGATCCTGTATAATACCTAAACACGTACTCCCAAAGATTGATCCCAAAATCCTTCCGAGCCTGCTTCGACTGCGAAGTTTGCTCCCTATCGACCCAGGTATACGCAGTAGGGGCTAATGCGACCTCGTCTCGACGGACGTCTCGATGAAGACCTCGGGAGGGCTAGTAAGAGGCCAGTTTAGCAGGGGTGCACGCTTTGAAAGAAGGCGGACATGAAGCTCACAGGCGAACAGCGTGCTTGCTGGTCATCCCATGGATTGTGGACTCGCCGCCCACGCGGGGCACGGTGGTGATACGAGGAGCCTCTGCCATCTGATGGCGCAGTCCTTCACGAGCGTTCAGACTGGCGATCATGGACACCGTATACACTATGTCATTGACGTGTGAGACGCGGAGAACCGAGATGACGACGGAAGATACTCACGACTGGCACCGAGATAGGAGAACAGCACGTAAAGGTTGGTGTCCCCTTTCGTCAGGTTCTGCCATAACGTCAATCTCTGTGTCTGGGGCGATGAAGCGAACGACGCACAGTGACCAGCGAGAGGAGGGCGCACACGCTGCAGGTGCGTGTCCCATGAGAACGCTGAGACAATTGGATCGAAGGGAACACGTCTTCCTACCTCGTCATCAACCCGGTGTTGATGGTGTAGAAGATCTATGGGAGGACTCTATGAGGCTGATGAAATCCGAGCAATGCCGCTAGATGAGCTCACCAATCGGGTAACCAAGCGTTTCGATCTCGACCCATTGGTCTTCGACGTGAACAAGAGGAAAACCAGGGTAGCCGTGATCAAAATGTCTGTTGACGCGAGAAGGGAGCTCGTTGCGATGACATAGTCCTGCAAAGATGTCATATCAGAGGCGAACTACGACGTGGACAATAGGATTAACTTACTCCGAGTGCAGTCAGAGCAGCCACGGATGTTGCGGTAGCACTTTTGTGGCACATGTCAGAAAGCGTCGGTGAAGGTCTTGATGAATACGCACCTCTTGACCATGAGTACTGTCACGGTGAACGTCAGCGAGGTGCAATCTCCAGATACAAGCCACAGGCCGGAGACTTACGGATTCCGACCGCTAAATGACGCCGATGGCATAGTGAGTGGGCGAGTACTTTTCACAAGCGTGAGATACGTACACCAGTTAGCTGCAACGATGAAGGCCTAAGGGGGAGGCGATTAGCCCAGAGCAAGCGAACACGAGCAAAGGCACGCACCAGGAACCCGATGACTGCAGGATGCTTGCACACTAGCCAAAATCTTGAGACATACGCTCGAAGGTCAGAAGGCACATACGTACGGGCATACACTCGCAATACGTAGAATCTGTGCGAGCGTTAGTTTGGGTTCGAATATTCAGCAGGAGACGTACATTTGAACCACCGCTACGAGGGTAGTCTACCCAAATCACAAATCGGCCTATGCATAGCCAGTGATGGAGCATTACAACTCACGTTCACGATCATTTGAGCCTGCGGAAATAACGCGAGTCAATGCCAATGAGCTCCACCTTGCGACCAAGTGTAGACTCACGTTCGATGTCCTGGTGGACGTAGCAGAAATGAGTGGGGTGGATCGCGAAGGCGAAGAAGATGCTGACGTACCAGGGTAGGTCCATTTGACCGACAAAGTCATTGTGCTTGAACACCAAGAAATTGTAAACTGGTGGGTGTCGATGAGACGCTTGAAGGCGAGCGGTCGAATGACATATACAACGCACCGGTGTATGAGTACAGAGCCAGATGAATGGCATCCAGCGACCACACGGTTATGACCTGATTGTAGCGGTAGGTCCATGAGCAGCAACACCTGGAGAACAGAGGGCAGACTTACAATTGACTTGATCAAGGACCTGTCTTCGTTCCAGTAGTGACGAAGATAGAATCCTGCCTGGGCGGTTGCATCTGTGGGTTCGACGTGAGACCATCGCGGAGGTTGAGGACAATGTCGACTTACGGCCAAAGATAGCTCCGGTGATCCCGACACCAGACAAGATGATCCCGAGGCTGAGACCATGAGCGACGGACACGATGGCTCGACTACGGGGCAACACTCACTTCCAGTTGAGGTACTTCTCTGGGTCGAAACCAAGACTCATTTCGAACCTGAATGGAAGGACAGGAAACGGGTCAAAAAGTTGGGTGGGGCGGGGGCGCGGAGCACCTGAACAAGCAAGGCGGATAGAAGGTTAAGTACGTGAGGCGGCTCGGACCAGCGTCGGGAAAGCTTGGAGAAATAACGAGGGGGGCGCGGCCATGCGCCACTGGTGCAAGGCTGGATCTGGCTGGGGCAGGGGCGTTGGGCGGGGCGGGCGGAAGGAATTTGGACTTGTCCATAGTCGATTGACGTGCACGTCATCCCCCATTAGAGATTACCCGCGGTGGGGGTACATCGCTGGCAGCACTGCTCCGGGGGAGCGATCGGCGAGTATATCTCGTGCCTTGGGCTATGAATTAATCCGATGAACATATTAAGGGCACTAGGTGTTCTCAGGAGGGACGAGTATCATACACAGGCATGCAAACAGAGAATGCGCTTGAGCCGAGAAGGATTCAGACGCGTGCCAACGTCGGACGAGTGGATGTCGGACGTACTGCGAATGCGACTAATTGGTCGACTTCCGACGGCGCGAAGCGTTGGAAACAACAAAAGTTGTAAAGTCTGCAAAGTTACAGCAACAAAAGTGAGGATGTTCTGGATCGAGTCGATCGGCGTGGATGAAGCCACAGTCAAAATCAATTTGGCCACCAGCTGGCGTCTATGAGATTGTGTTTGGTCATGTTAGGATCCCAAGTCGCCGCCTTCCTATCTGGGCACACCCTCATTCCGACGAGGGCCGTCGACCCAGCCTAGGCAGGCTGTATCGTGTCCAGGAAATCGCGCTGTCTGAGCTCGCTAAACCTTCCACTCACAGTAGCCACGTACTGAGCGCACATTAGGATCAACTGGAACTGCTAGCTGCTGTCAGTGAAGCGCGGGGCTTAGCGGAGGTAACTCCCCTCCGGATGCCACTCCTATCAGTCCTACATAGCAGGCTGCCATTCAAGCATTCAGGAGGACGTTCAGATCACCTAGCAATGAGACGGCTACCTTTCCACAGTTACCTATTGGTACCATGACGTAGCCATGGCTCGGCACCTTGCGAAGCCACGGAGATGGAGAGACCGGACGGCACCCAATTCACAGCACCGCTGCCTGGGCTCGTTCCTGTGCACCTTCAGACGGCCACGCGACCCACTTCCCCTGGGACACGCCGATAGGTACGCCGTCGTCAACACACCTTCCAGATGGAAGTGGCTGGCAGTCCTCGGACTTGGGCTCAGGAACAGAACATGGCACAGCGTCGGGGCTGGCTAATGGATCGTGATCGCGTAGCATTTGATACAAAATGTTCTTGACTTCTCATCCAGCCTACATGCACCACCAACATGCGTGCTACCGAACGCCAGCCACAGAAAGTTCTAGGCCTCGCGACGCGTCTGACCGAGACCAGCAAGTGCCCGACCTGCCGATGGACAAATGTCAGCCACACATCGTGCAATGAGAATGGACGGCAACGGTACGGACCAGCTTCACACCGCATCCGGTCCTCACGCAGGACTTTGCTTCTTACTCAGTTCAGCGAGTTCCGCCTTGAGCCTCTTGAGCTCCTCGACCGCCTCCGCGATCTCCTTGTCGCTCTCTTCCGTCTTCGGCTTTCCCTTCAACTCGCGCACCCGCTGGCCCTGCTCCGCGACCTTCTGCTCCCACGCGAGCACCTCCGCCGACTTCGGGCCCGCGCTCTCCTCCGCGGCGGCTGCAGCGGCCTTGTCCGCCGCCTTCTTCGCAGCCGCGGCCTTGCGCTTCGACATGCCCGGCGCGACGTGCGTCGCGTCCGCCGCCTCCGCGAGCGCGGACTCGGTCTTCTTCGCGCCCGCGAACTTGTCCCGCCACACGTCCGCCATCTTCTCGTCGATGCGCTTGAAGAGATGCTCGGGTGTGCCGATCGTGTGTCCCGCGAGCAGGTCGTTCGCGAACACTTCGGGGACAGCGCGGGCGGGCGCGTTGAGTTGCGTGAGCATGGCCGCCTCGGTCGATGGCATGAACGGGTGGATGAGCGCAGAGAGGACGTAGATGAGGTTGAGCGCGCGGGAGACGACCTGCGCGCAGCGCTTCGGGTTCTCGGTCATCAGCTGCTTGTTGAGGCCGGACGCCTGAAGGTAGAGGTTTCCGCGCGCGGAGATCGCCATGACGGTGTGGAGACCCGCGCGCAGCTTGACGCCGTCCATGTTGTCGATGTACTCCTTCAGTAGGTTGTTGACGTCCGTTACGAACTCCGCGTCGGTCTCGTCGTTCGGGGAGTACGGGCCAGGCGCATCACCGCTGTCGGGAATGACGCTACCGTACTGAGAGGTGACGAACTTGAGCGCACGGTTGATGAAGTTGCCGAAGCTGGAACAAGACGGTCAGAGGAGAAAACGAGCACATCGCGGTAGGCGTACTTGTTAAGAAGGATGTTGTTGTTGGCAGCAATCTATGGTACAGGCTTGTTAGGAGGCGTAGAATGGGCAACGCAACTGAACATACGCAATCTGCCCACGAGAACATGGCGTCTGCAGTCTCCGGTCGTGTCGAAATAAGGTAGTACCTCCACACCGATGGCGGGATGCCCGTCTCTTTCGCTGCAGGGCCAAACACACCGCGGTTATGGCTCTTGGAGAACTTGCCTCCCTCATAGTTGAGATACTCTGTGAAGATCAACTGACGTTCAGTCGCATCCAACATGCGTGATGTACTGTACTGACCTGTTGTCGAGAGATGGTGGAGCATGGTCCATGGACGACCGTCCCCAAGCTGCACGGATGGGAAGTAGATCACGTGGAAGTAGACGTTGTCCTTGCCCATGAATTGGTACAACCGAACGTTCTTCTGGTCGAACCACCACTTTTGCCACTCAGGCGTGTAGTTTGCTGTGATACTTGGGTACCCAATGCAGGCATCGAACTAGGGCGGAACGAATTAGGAACCAAGCTGCAATAGGCAAATCAGTGTCTTACCCAAACATCTGCAAGAATGTCAGCGCGATACGGGACGGAGGTGCCTGACGGACGTACAAAGAACTTTGCTCTCCATGCCTTCGTGTTGTGTGCCGTCGACATGTGGCACGGGGACGCCCCATGTCAGATCTCGTGTGACCGGACTTGGTCGGAGGCCGTCCTTTAGACGGGCGTCGATGAGTTTGCCCTCGCCGTTGATTACAGCGTTGGGAGACCATTTGCCCTCTTTCCAGGACTTCTTGATCCATTCTTCGGTACGAGGCTGGAGCTGGTTGAAGCGCACATACATATGCGCGGTAGTGCGAGTCGTCACAGTGTGAGTCTTACCGACGAGACAGCGCGGATTGATGAGCTCGACAGCATCCAGAGTGCGACCGCAGACATCGCATTGATCACCGCGCGCGTCCTATGCATACGAGGCACATCAGAGGTTATCGAACAGCACTATGAAACGTACTCACGTCCGCGCCACAGTGAGGACATGTCCCTTCGACGAAGCGATCTGCAAGGAATCTGAAGCTCTGTAAGTCCGGTTGCTTCACGAGCGGACCAGTCACGCACTTATTGCATCCTTCACAGAAAGTCTGCTCCTTCTCCAACCTTTCTAGATGATCGTTCTTGGCCAAGTTTTTGTAAATTCCTTGACAGATCCTGAGGGGCGAATGTCAGTGGGATTGTGAGCCAAAAAGGTCTATACTATGACTGACTCCGTGTGGAGAGGCGTTGATGTCCGCCCAAAGTGATCGAAGCTATGACCAAGGTAAGGATGACGATATCTTCGTTCAAGGATGTTCGACAGACCTGAGCTCGAACCACTTGTAGGTTTCTACGTGCAGAGCGTTGTACTTGTCACAAAGTGCGCGGGGAGTGAGACCTTCCTTCAGAGCTTGTGTCTCTGTCGCGGTACCGTACTCGTCTGTACCACAGATATAGAGTGTCCTCCGATTACGAGTGCCTGAGCGCCGGTGAGAGTCCACTACTGATTCCGAGTAGGTATGACTCACGAGAATAGCTATCGCCTCATACACGTCAGCACGAAGCATATAAGTGATCAGAGAAAGCACGTACCGAGCATAGACATCCGCGCTGAGCGTACTCCCAATGATGTTTCCTGCACTCAAGATTCGCATGGAGTCCTCCGCATGGATTCGTTGTAGAACGCACCAAGATGAGGCACATTGTTGCAGTAGGGGAGAGCCGATGTAATGAGGATGTTTTGTTCTCCGTCCGCAGGTAGGCTAAGTCAAACGACTCGCGAGTGAGGGAAACATCGAGACGAGAAAGGCACGTCCATACATGGTTTCTCCCGGTTTAGGTATCACGCGAAGCAGTCCCTCTGCCTCCCGGATCTTCTGAGCCATGGTCTCGATCTCTTCAGCAAGCCGCAGCGGTGTTCTAGAGAAATGCGAGGGAATAGATGCAAGCAAGAGCGGCCGAGAGAGGAGGATCTGAATGAGGAGAGGTCAAGCGAGTCTTGGAAAGAAAGCGATCGCGAAATAGATCTATCTAAGCGAGCCTACCTTGACTCGATGTCAACATGAACAAATAACGCGTCGCCACGCGCGTCCAATCGCGCACTCAGATTGCGCTAACGGCGCGCGCACTCGCCCTCTGTGCTAGGTAAGTAGTCACTGGTGTCCAACGACTGACTCTAGATCTGTGCGATTTGCATTGGATCCCTGAGCGCTGGTGTATTGACTCCTCTGCCCAAGTCGTGACATACTGCCAGTGCCTGGAAGTTGGAACGTCTGGATTACCTTATCGCAAAGAGACCGGTGTGACGACCGGATACAACTAGAGATATTCCCAGTGACCTCGGGCAATCGCTCGCCGGTTCTAGCTATCTTGCGCTCAAGCTGCACAACAAACATCGTCGTAGCAATGTCCCATTCGGCCTTCTTCTACGGTACCTTGTTACATCCCTCGATCCTGCGTCGAGTTATCGGACACGCGGGCACCGATCTTGAGATATGCCCTGCTCTGCTCCTCGTGAGTATTATACTAAGCTTTCACTATAAGCCAACAGCTGACAACATCGCGACGACTGCGGTATGGTATGTCTCCAGGAGCATACTCGCCACCAGATTAAAGTGAGCTATCGTATTGCGCCTGCGTAGCATTGTTCATGAACCATTCTTCAGTTCGCAGACTATCCTGCAGTGCTCCCGTACACGAAGAGCAAAGAGCTCTTCACCTCCTCTGGACAGGCAGAACTCACAGAAGAAGAGCGCACGGTGCGCGGAACATTCGTCAAGGGCCTCACCGACAGTGATATCGCTCTTCTCGATCTGTTCGAAGGTGATGTGCGTCGTCCCATCTCTCAATCACTCGTTCCATGATATCTCACCCTCACTCTACCCAGGAATACACGCGCGAAAACGTTCTCGTCCACCCGCTCGGTCCCTTGACCCCACTCTCCTCCACATCAGTACCCACCACCACCATCCCCTCCTCTACAGAAGTCGCCACCACCGAAGCCGCCGCCACCGACGCATACGTCGTCCCACTGCACGCCCCCGCCCTCCCGCCACTCGACTCGCTCCCTCCGCCCATCCCCGCCCAAACATACATCTACGCCGGCCCGCTCCGTGACCTTAGCCCCGAGCTGTGGTCATACGACGACTTCGTGCGCAAGAACGCGTGGAAGTGGGTCGGGCGCGGCGCCCTCGACGACAACTACGCCGAGGTCGACCACCGGCGGGAGATGAACGGCAAGACGCTCAAGACCGAGATCGTCGTCGACGCGCCCGATCCCGCGAAGCACCCCAACGCGGCCGGCGGGACCGCGGTCGTGCAGACTCGCATCGAATAGAGGGGCCGTTGTCGGCGCGCGTAGATGCATTGTGTGCACACATCTGGACCCTTAGACTGTCCGAGGAGGGCCGCGTGGGGACTTTGATGCGTCTGTGGGTACAATGTACATTCTCCTAGATCTCCCAGATCATCCGGACTCTGCTTGCCAAACGCGTATAGCGTCCCGCGATGCTCCAGGGTTTCGTTATGACGACTCTGAGGGCGTCGGTGTGTACACGCATATCCTGCCGAGCCGGGTTCGATGCCGGGATGCACACGCTTCGTACGGACAAAGCATTATATATTACGATTCGCGAGCCGCAGCACATGCGCAACAATCGAGTGCACGGAACTGGGCTACAATACTTTATGGGCTACAAACAAGGGGGGACGCCGCCGACACCAAGACTATCGTACTCGTACAACGAATTAGGGTAGGGAAGGGGGCGAGCAGAGAACAACAATCACAGAGAAAGAAACACAGGGGTAGGCATGCAGAGCTATACAGCAAGACACAGGTTGTTCCGAGGATCCAGAACCAACGTATAGGACATGAGAGAACATCTAGGCGTAGCGCGACGAGCAACGAGCGATGGGGAGCACGAACAGCACGAAGCAAGATTCGCGAACATAGCATGAGAAGAGATGAGGGGGAGATGAGCTTGGGAGTTTGTGTTGTTGGGGAAAGAAGTGGTTTGAGGAGAACTATACGAGAGATCACCATAGAGAAGAAAACAAGAAAACAAGGTTTTTGCGAACGCGACAACTATGCCAAAACTTCAGAGCCAAAGAGAGATCAGATCGGGTCGTTATAGATGGTCGTTCAAATGTTCGTGATGGGGAGCCCCGGGACTTGTCCAAGCGGCACCTTCCTAGTGCCGTCGCCCAAGGTCAATATTTCCGAAACACACTGGGCCGCGGTCTGGAGTGTCCACACCCAGCCCACAGCACAGTGGCCAAGGCGTCTTCAATGCTTGATAAGACGAGGATGCCCTCAGTCAGAGCCGGACGAGGAGCTCGTGCGCCGTCCACCGCGCGACGAACCCTGGATGAAGTCCTGGACCTGACCTCCCGTGGCCTGCACAGCAGCGACAGTGCCTCGAGCCACGAAGCGGCCACTAGCATCGCGAAGCTGGTCCATGCCCGAGAGCGGGGGGAGCTGAGCGAATGGCGCACCCTGGCCCATGTTCACAGGCACAGGCAGGGTATGCGCCCGCGTGGGCGCGGGACGATGGGTGGCATGGGCGGCGTCATGTGGCGCAGAACCGGGCATCCCACCAATAGCACGCGGCTGAGGGGGAGGCAAGAACATCTGTCCCTGTTGGTTCATGCCCATGCCGGGGTGCCAGCCAGAGGGGGGACGCGCGCCCATCGGGCCCTGACCGAACATGCCTGGAGCCATACCAGGGGGGACGAGGGAAGGCTGGCCGAATGAAGGCTGACCAAAGGTCGCGGAGGGATTACGGGAACCAGGCTGCGCGATTGCGGGGAAAGGGGAGGGGGCCGTTTGACGTCGAGCCTGGGTAGGCGTCGGAGCCCCTTGAGCGTAGGGAGAGTTGCCCCGTCTAGCGATACCTCGAGCCGAGGAGCGGAGCCTTCCTTGACCAACCTGGTGTCCTTGAACTTGCAGCATGGGGTCGATAGGGATTTCCTGGACAGACTGCGCGGGGGAAGGGACACCGTCATCGTCCTCTCCGTCGGGGGAGCTTTCGCCTTCCTCCTGACCCTCCTGGGCCTCCAAGGCTTCCTGAGCCTCTTGAGCCTCCTTCATAGCCCGCAGCTGAGCCTTCGTCGGACGCTTGTTACGCTTGCGCGGACGCTTCGTGCCCGACCCGCGGGAGTAGTCGACAACCCAGTAGCTACCCTTGCCAGGCTCCGTGATAGGCTTAGCGATCCGCCGGAAGCACTTGTAGAGCGACAAATTGTGGCGAATAGAGTTCTGCATGGACGTGTGTGTCAATGTGTGGCGTGCGTACGCGAGAGATCAACGAGCACCCACCTGCCACGATTTGTCGTCCCTGTTGTTGCGGAACCACTCGAAACGATCCTCCAATGCCTGGTATATTTCCTGCAAGGTAAGACGCTTCTGGGGGCTACCTAGAATAGCAAGCTGGGACAAAGTCGGAATCGCCTGTCCGGGACGCTGCCCGGCCGGTGGGTCCGCGAGGGCGTTGAGACTAAGTTCCTGGTCGGGTCCGAGACCGAGAATGCGGCGAATGTCGGCATCGGAAGTGGGGATGTACGCGTCGTCCCCTACGCGGAGATGGGAGGTCGAAGCATTGCCGTAATTGTACCCGTCGTAGGACTGTGGCGGGGCCGCGGAAGGCAGGTGGATGCGCGTTTGGCCGGGAATGAGAGGTTCCTGGCGCATGTCCCGATCGAAAGCCATGTCATCTGCACCGTGCATGGGCAACAGGTGCATCTCGGGGGAAGGGAAGGTTGACATTTGCAGCGTCTCCGGAGAATCCATTCCCAGCGGCATCTGGGGGGCACCCACAGGTGGATATGTGTGCGTGCGTGGGCGATAGTAGGCATTCTCTGGGTGACGAGGATCTGTACCGAAACGGGCGTGGTCCATACCCACCCTCCGAAGATTTCCATCGTAGGCGGGGTAGTGCTCGGGATTGTAGGCGGGAGGATGCGAAACGCGTTGCGGAGGAGGAAAGAGGTCGTGTCCGTGAGGGAGGGGACCTCTGGGGGGTGAACCGTTGCTTACGACGCCACTCGACGCGCTCCCCTGGCTGCTACCACTGTGCCCGCCACTGCGGTCGCTTCCGCCACTACCATGCGATCCGGTAGGGCTGCTGCCCCCACTGTTGCGCCTGAAGGGTGTCTGCGGGGGAATCAGATAAAGAAAAGCCCTCATCAGATAAGCAGGAGAGGTGCGTACGGGGTGCAGCGTCGTCGCGGTCATCGACGACGTAATACCGGGGTGGTAGGTGTGGATAGGCGGGTTGAATGGCACATCGGGCCCGGTTTCGACGAAAGTGGAGGGGTGGGAGGGCCGTGAGGACCCAGGGGGGATGTAGGGCGGGTCGTCCACGTAGACTGTGGCGGGCCCGGATCCTGCGCGATTCTGGGCGAATGAAGGGGGATTTTGGGTCGCGTATGGGCCCCGCGGGCCGCCGTAGGGTGCGGGAGGCCGACCTGCGGGATGGGAGTGGTGCGAGGCACTCCCATCGTCGTCAGAGACCGAATCCGACCCCGAGGTGTCGCGACGATATTGGGGGTCCGGGGGGCTTCCAGAGGGCGGCAGGGTCGCAGAAGGGTTTGTGGTGAACGGGTAGAAGCGCCCTAGGGAAGCGTTTGGTTCCATGTTTGGCAATTGACCGAGAACGGGAAAATGCGGATGCTGGTCAACGTGAGAGCCGGTAATCGCGTCTTGACGCCTTGACGAGTATACTGCTTTCGGCGGAAAAAAGAGGGGCGGGACGTGAGAGGTCGCAAACAGCGCACAAATCTGTGGGCGTACGTGGGATGGAACGCCCCAAGCAAAGTTGCGGGCAGGTCGGCTCACTCACCGTCGTCTACATCACCCCTCCATCTCCTCGTCTGTCTTTCACTGCTCGGGGAGCAGGGCAGAGCACAAAGGATGCTCTGCACCATCACCCATCATATTGTGCCACTCGGTGTCTCCCGGCCGTCCTTTATCCTCCTCGGTTAAGCACCAATGTGCCTGCAATGCGTGACCCATGTCTCGCTCGCCCATCAACGTCGTCCGGGTGTATTTATGACGGACGCGACCTTCGCGCACGACGTGCGGGCTCATCTTGGCCCTCGCGTTCGAGGAGCCCATCCCAATAAGGCAAGTCCTCATACCGCACTTCCGCATTCCACAGACCAGGATTCGCCTGCTCTCATCCCACACGCAGCAACGACAAGAGGCTCGGGAGCATAGCAACGAGGTACCATGCTCGCGAGTCTCTCGTCTCTTGTGTGTGAGGCGAGAGCGCTTCCAATAACCACCACGTACCTTCCGCAGACTGGCGCCCGACGGCGTGTCTCATCGGGTAGGATGTTGGCCCACGCGCCCATTCTCCTCGTGTAGATGCCCGTTCTGCCCTTTGTTTCAGATGCTCTTCCTGGTGATACAGTTCCGAGGAGGGCAATGTGGCTAGTCCGCGGCGACGATCCCTGTTTGTCCAACATAGACGCTCAGGTGTCGGACGTGCCGCCTGGAATATTTGATCCTGCGTCCGGCTGGGTCTGCAGACCGCGGCATCTTCTGCAGCTGTACGATAAGGTGCAGTCAGAACCTGTGAAACGCGCTGGGTATACCGTAACGAAAGCAGGGTCGCGCTGTGGACGGTGTTTTGACATGGTGGAAGAAGGATAAGGAGCCCTTCGCCCGATCGTGAGCAGGACGTTCTGTGGCGTGCACGTCGCGGCACAGCTTTTTCTTCCTTGTTCCTCCTCCAAAACCTCCGCGCTGCGCTCGACGAATGTCTCTCGGGCCGCAACTGACCGTCCTCGACGACAGTATTCGTGCCGCCGACCGTTGTCGCGCCCTGGCTATATCTCCCTTGGGCCCCGAGCACCCCTTTCACTCTCCCACCGATTGTCGTTGTCCACATGCGACGTCGACCGTCGTCTCCCCCTTCCCTCCCCCTTCATCGGCATCGCTGCGCAATCACCGAGACTGGCCGACTGCCGACCATTGCAACACGCTGGGGACTCACCTTTCTGGAAGCCTAGAAGAGCTAGAGCTGCAATGTGTTCTCTCTCCGTGTCGCGGTCGGAAGGATCTCGAGCCTGAAGCCTACCCTGTTTCGCCATAGTCGAGACCGTCCAGTGCAAGTCGTAGGACATTGATGCAGCCATGGGACACCGAGTAGGGAGCTCGCAAGGTGTCGATGAAATGGTGAGCTGAGCCTTTGCCTCGTGTACACCCTCGCCGTTCTCCCGTGCCATCGAATAGCTCTGGCCGCCGCTTCATGTCTTTCCACCACTATGACGCTCTTGTGGTTCCCTGTTCGTACTTCGTCCAGCAGCCCATCCACCCCACATACTGTACCCTGTTTCGCACACAGCTTCTGTTGTCGCAGCTCAAGGGCATACGCCGGCTTGCATGCACATCATTACACACCGTACCGTAGTGGATTCAGCAATCGAAAAATGCGTGCGGACGGACTCTGACGGAGTGCCTGCGGACTACTAGAGGGACAACATCTCGTGTACAAGATACAGTGGACAGCCCAACTGCTGCTAGTCAAATTGCGCACATTCAATTGCGACAAGTAGTGAGAACGCAAACAACTGTTAATCGCTCCCCCGTATAACACCCCTGCAACAACTAACCCCATGACCTCCGTAACATCGCGTTGGTACAAACGATTCATAATCGGAATCAGAGCCAGCCCATAAATCGATCACCGGCCTTTGTTCATCTGGGGCACCGAGCTTCCAGCCAACTGACTGGTAACAACGTACTCCAGAAAAACGAAGGAGGAGATCCCCCGACGACACAAGCCAGTAGTGCAGTAGCAAGGTCATCGCGCCCCCGAGTTGCAAGCAGAGCTCGAGGGTCAAGGGCGACAAAAATTAGATAACCAATAATGGAGGCGGTGCCTCCATAATAGTGGTTAAACTATTAAGAACAGATACTACACTTGATCTAAGCCAAAAGGCCAGAGTGGTAAGGAATCAGCGTGTCCGACGGGGGCTTATATACTGGGGATTGTCTGCGCACGGACCAGGTGCTTGCGAGTGTTTGTTCACACGGGGGCGCTTGGCCAACATAGGAAATTTATGGGCGTTCAGCCGCAGTCTTTATAGAGTCCAGAGTCGGACAGACCGATGATTGCCTCGGGACTAGTTCAAAGCTTCACATTGCATGCTCTATCCAACAGGTTCAGTATGTAGCTCGCTATTGATCTTCGAGTCAACTCTTCGAACTGAAAAGCGGCACCAGTTCTCCCTTCATGTTGCAGGGCTGTGGTCGGCGATACCGCGGCAGACACACTCACGCTACGCCGACACGCTGCCTCGGGTAAGACGTCGACATGAGCTTGGAAGGCGAACTTTATCGAGACCTCCCTCGTGTCCAATTCGCGCCTTTTTGGGTAGTAAGCTGCGACCGAATGGAATACATCTGAACGTCTAGACTGTCTACCATGCACAAAATCCTGTCTGCATCTTCGCCGCAGGCTGACAACGCGGTGGTATTCATAGTGCCGCCACGCTCTGCGAACGAAAAACACGGGCATAGGGCGTATCATAGACCGACGTAGTAGCATACGCTGGTATACGACGCCAACGCCGCTCGGGGATCGCAGGGCGCATCACACGCGACTCCGTTGTGGATTGATAAATGAGCACGGATGTTCAGTTCAACGTCATTTTCAGCTTATTCGAGCTACTAGTGCCGTTAGACTACGTTTACGTATAGCATTGGGCCCAGAACTCTATTCCTCGGTAAGCCCGGCAGGAAGCAATTACGGGCTGCGTGAGCGTGGTCGCACCCTGACCGCTTCGGTTGCCCTTGTGCTTCCTCGCCTCGCGTCTTATACATAGCTTCATGTCCTGGACCAGCGGGCATCCGCTCACGCTGCGCGACTCTCAGGCCAGGTTCCCTGCATTCTTCCTCTTCACTGAGGATCTCGCTCCTCCCCGTCCCATGTAGCCATGAGCGAACCGACTGCCGCGCAACTGGACCTAACGTTCGCTCTCTCGTCCACCTCGCACGGCAAAGGCTCGCTTACCGGATGATGTAGGCTCGGTGTGATCTTGGTCGGTTTCGTTGTGACTGGCAGGTGCGTAATCTCTTTATGCTTTCGAAGCTCTCTCTTCTTATGCTGTATTCGACAGCTTGTTCGGAGGTGAGTTCTTGCCCCATAGGAGCAGCTCGTATGCCATCTAAGTGAGGCCATGGCGCCAGTCACCACCGCTCAATCCGGATGGTATTTCACGCATTACCCGAAAGATCGACCGATTCTCAAGTGTCTGGTGCGTCACTGGACTTCGGATCATTGCCTCTCCCTGTTTACAACCTGTTACCCAGGTCTCTGTGGTATGGGCTTTGGAAGCGGCACATCTGGCTCTCTACTTCGCTACCGGTGAGCATGCACGATATGTCTACCGTGTATCGAGAGGGGCTCAGGCAGAGCCCAGTCTTCATCTATCTCGTCCACAAGAAATTTCTGTCGTACTTCGAGGATCCTCTGCCATGGTACGTGCCCACATTCACTCCTTGAATGTAGCAAGGCTTGACATGCCCCCATGGGACGCGCAGGACGGCGAAAGTACGACCATTGGCCCCACACTGCCCTTCATTGCTCTAACGTGTGCACAAAAGTTACAGCTGCTGTGTAATGTAAGCCCTCTATCATGTGTTGCATATTGGACGCCGCCCTCAACGTCCTTGTTCAGGCGTTTGTTATCGGCCTTATCCAGTCGTCAGTGCTCCCCATTCCCGATGCGACCATACCTTGACAAGTCGTCTTCTAGGTTCTACGCCTCTCGCATATGGACGCGTGAGTTTCGTGCCTTCTGCTGCCCATCGGGCATCCCACCTGACGTTATACAGTGAGCAAGCGCAAGCTCCTCCTCGCGGTCATGGTACGTCTAGTCAACGCTTCCTGTTGGGCTCATCCTGATAGCGCTTTCTCAGGGTGTGTTCATTATGGCTACATGGGGTGAGATTCACTTCACTAAATCGGCCATCCTCTTGCTGACGGAGTCCACGATGCTTGTAGTTTTCTCGATCGGTGCGTTTTCATGAGAGATGACGTATGTCATCTGTGACTGAATCTGTATCTGTCAGTCCTCTTTGTGAAGACGTACGTTTGCGAAACGCTTTCCATGACTCTCTGTCTGACGTCTGCAACAGCATAATGGCAGATTCTGTGGCAGACTACATCTATTTTGTTGTCAGTTCTCCGGTTCCCTCTTCTGTTGCGATCCCTCACAATGCTCATGCTGGCAGTCGTACGACATCGCAATGAACGCAATGACTGCATCGACCGATGTACTGCTGTGCGGCGCGCTGGTCTTCCTGTTATCTACTTCGCGTACTGGGACTGAAGGGTGAGTCCGGTGCCTGATATGCAATTCTCCCTGCTCACTGTCGGATGAACGCAGGGCGGACCGTCTCATTAATAAGCTTGTAGGTGGAGGCCTGTAATGATTGATGTGCAGGCGGCTGATGGCCATGCAGATGATATACGCAGTCAACACTGGCTTATTCACCAGGTATGTCCTCGATTTAGATTGGCTCTCTGAGGCGGGACTCATCGGACAACACTCCCAGCCTGTGTGCGATACTCTCGCTAATCATGGTCGTGATCATACCGGAGACCTCCTTGTATGTGATGATCCTACTATATTGGCTCTCGTTGTAAGTGCATTTTGCATATTGCATCTGAGACCGCAGCTCACGAGGGGGTCCATAGTATACACGGTCTCGCTACTTGCCACTCTCAACGCCCGTCAAGGTTTACGGGTTCAAGCGGAACGCATGGGGGAGCGCACGCTGCCTGAGATCCATGTCACGACGCAGCGTGCGACGACCAACAAGCGATCACTCCAAGTGACCACGGTAAATCCCTCGTCTGCTCTCCTGTGTCCGCCGTTGTTCTCATCGCCTCCAGCTTCGCAGACCCCACCTCGACGTAGAGTCCGTACCACACCTGAGCACGAACGTGTCGACGACAACCGGGGAGGATTCAACCGTGATGACGCCTTCGCCGGTGCAGATGCACTGCGAGGGCGGGCGGTGCTACATGCTGCCGGAGGGGGAGTTCAGTCTTGGACCTGACTTTGGAGATAC
This sequence comes from Earliella scabrosa, assembly GCA_022605405.1. NCBI lineage: Eukaryota > Fungi > Basidiomycota > Agaricomycetes > Polyporales > Polyporaceae > Earliella > Earliella scabrosa. The sequence continues at coordinate 1,449,388 of JABYQQ010000012.1, forward strand.
AGTTCCCTGTACCGTTCCCGAGCTTCGCGATGAAGGCCCAGACCGATGACCCACGATCATCTCACTGTACTGCAAACGCAAACGCAGACCGACCGGCACTCAAGCTAAGCTTGTCTGTCGTACATCGGTATGTTGTGGTCGTTTTGAGCGGTGCAGAAGCTCGTTCGCGGCCGCTTAAGGTCGTCAGCCTCCCAGAAAGGAAGGCGGGGTCTTGCGATCCTAACAAGCACAAACAACCATCTTGGAGCAGGTCACTCAGCTGACCATGCACTTGGTTGTTGCCGCCATTGCCGCCATTCTTGACTCATCCTAAGTTTCTCGCATTCAGATGTCGTTTACGTTTGCACCAGACTTCGTCGTAAGTTGTCCATTATGCGGTTTGCCACCCGTTCCAGTACTGGCATTCTGAAGGCTGAATTCTCCTCCAGATCAAGAAGAAGCGCAAACGGTCCCTTCGTGCGGTCGATCCTTGCTTGGGCTTCTACCGAGAGCCATCCTCATCTCCTGGTGCTCTGGCGACACCTGTCGGACTGTTGTTGTTGCAGAGCTCCCCCCCAAATCTCGAAGCGCCGTCAAAGGAGGCGCATATAGTCGACCCGAAGTCACAAGAGCCGGTCCTGGCTGAACCCAAGCCCACGCAGGACGATTCGTCTCGCATTTCAACCGCGGTCACACACGGCGACGTCGCAACGCCGGCCCATGCCAGCATTGACGACCTTGGTGTAGCGCTCACGGTCGAACAGTTCTTGCGCAGGTCCGCTGCGTCAAACAAGCGCTATTCCGCCCGGAGGAACAGGAGAGCTCGTCGCCGGACTGAGGGTGTCGCCTCCCTAGTGGCGGATCCTGCCGACCGCGATTCTGACTCGGATTACGAGCCAGAGGAACAGGATCAGACGACTTCGAACTCCTCGCCTCGTCTCGCCAGCCGGAGGCGTGGGCGACGGATTGTCTGGACCAGCGACGAGGAGGACGACTCGCCACAGCAGCCTGCCCCGAAACGGCGCCGAAAACAGAGGAAGAAACCGGTCCAGCCCCTCTCCGCGCGGATCCTCGCCGCCGCTCTCGTAACGGGCGTCGATGTCGTCGGAGGCCCCCTCCTCCCTGTGTCCTCTTCCACTACGAGCGTACGCCGCCCGCTGCCGTTCGCTCCTGGGAACAGAGCGCCTTCTCCGATGGGCGTGAAATCCAGATTCAAGATCGAACCAGGACACTTCGTCGATCCGCGAAAGGAGACTCCGTTCGATCGAGCTGTCTTCCAGTTTGGACCATCGTTCCGGGGCGATACCAGTCGGGTTAGTGGGGCACAGGGCGAACGCAAGCCCAAAGAGGCTCGACCTGTCACCGCCTGGATGCCTGATAGCTGTGGCGACGGCCAGGCCTCTACTCTGCACACCAACGTCAAACGGTCAGCGCACGGCGGCCCCTGTATACCTGAAATCGTCCGGCGAGTGACCATGCCGCTCAAAATGGTCCCCGCATCGGATTGCCAGTCGCTAGAGCGAGACAGGTACGAGGACACTACTGGCGCCACATTGTGCTTTACCTGAACCGTCTGCGCTAGGACTATCGGCACGCGGAAGCGTCCCTATGCTATATCGCGCAACGTCCGTGACAGGCCGGATACTCGACCTCTGCCACTCGGACCTTGCGCGATGGCGTCGCCTCCGAAACACAGCGCTCCACCTCCTGCTTCTGCGTCATCTCAACATGGTTCCTCGTTCTTCGTTCCCAACTCTTCCCCGCTGGATGATGCTGCCATCGATCCACTTGCTGGCTCCTGCGTCTCTCCTCTCACAGCTTCTGACGTCCCTCCATCTCAATCTTGCGATGCTTCGCACACGGCTCTAGAATACACGTCTCCTGCTTCTACATCTCCGGCATTCGTCGATTCGCAACAACGTGCTAGTGAAGCTGCGCCCGCGCCCTCTCAACCGCCGGAGAAAACGCTGATGTTACCGCGCTCAGAAGACAGGAAGCCCTTGAGGTCGCTTGTATCTATGCTTGACAACTTCCGGGATATCGCACGCTCTGCAACCCAACAGTCCATGACATCCCAACGGCGTCCTCGATCTACCAATGTCCCGCGCGCCTATACTCGCCCACAGTCTGCTTACCGACATTCCGCTAATTTGATCGGGTCCGGAGAGTCCTTCGCACTGCAACGTCTTCGGGAAAGAGTGGCGAGCACGGTACCACCTCTGATCGATGCGGGGCATGCTGCTTCTGGTGAGTGCCTATACAAACTGTACTTGGACTGCGACTTCACGTTGATGAGCAGGACCGGATATCATGAGATTAGGCGGGCTGCGCACATGCCCCACTTGAAGAGGACTACGTTGCTGCCCTCTAGCCCGCTTCCCGGGTGGAATGCTTTGACTACAGACTAGATGACCAGTGAGAACTGAGACTGAACGCTCCTGAACCCCTCTTGTAGTTCATTAAACCATGTATTCTACGTAGTCTTCAGTGCACCCATATCTTTCGTCGTTTCTGCCAAACACCAGATTTAGCGTCCGCGCTTGCGAGCATGCTGACTCCTGAGCCGAGGACGGCCAAGACGTCATGCACGTGAGCCGAGATATAGCAGTGCGCAGTACAGGCGCTGTGCAGCAGCAGCTTGCTTCCAACGCTCATCTCCGTGGAACCGTCCCCCGTCGACCTCCAGAAGAGTCAAATCAGAGTCATCTAGTCTATTCTTACGCGTTGCACCATGTGGAACAACTACCCCGGCCAGCAGGCGCATGGCGGTGGATACCCACCGCCTCCAGGTCCTCCGGGACAACCGCCGTGAGTGATTGCTTAGACCGATCTCCCAGATCGCCTCTCACACCATATCGTGACATGAAGATTTGGCTTCCCCAGTCCGTGAGTGACACACCAGGTGTGCTGTGGCGCTCCAGTGCTGATGGAGGTTCGATGTCGAAGAAATGCACCATCTCCAGGTCCCGGCTATAACCCGGGCTACATGCCCTCGTACGGGGCGCCTCCTCCCGGCCCTCCTGGCGGGTACGAGACTCCATCAGGTGTCGTGGCATGACCAATCTAGTAACTCTAGTGCTGTGCAGCTATGCGCCTCCTCCTCCTGGTCCGCCTGGGGGAGGATACGCACCTCCTCCGGGCCCTCCGCCTGGCTATGGAGGGTCTCACGGCAGACCTCCTCCCGTCCCACCTCGACCCGGTTCCAGGGACATGTTCGCGCCGCCGTCTGGCCCACCTCCGGGACAGTATGGTGGCTACGCGCCTCCTTGTAAGTTGTGATCACCCGACATATGGGGTTTGGTCTGACCACTTGGGTTCGTGTAGCTGGCCCACCGCCACCCCCGCCGACCCAGCAACAGAACTACGGACCATCCTTTGAAGGCTCAGACCATCAGCAGCATCAACTCTTCTATCAGTATTCGCAGTGCAACGGCAAGAAGAAGGCACTATGCGTATGCTCTGCTCGCATCAAGACGCCTACTCCGTGTTTGCTGACTATGCAACTAGATTGGAATCAACTACTTCGGCCAGTCGGGAGAGCTAAAAGGTTGCATCAACGATGTTCAGAACGTCAGCCGTTTCTTGCAAGGTACGTGGGGAAGCAATGCAAAGCGCCTATAACCAATTGGTCTTCGTTCAGATATCTGGGGTTATCGTCATGAGGATATGGTCCTCCTAACCGACGACGCCACCAATCCTCGTCAAACACCGACGAGAGATAACATCGTATGTGACGAGGTACGCGCAGATCATAATTGAGCTCATCATCCCTACGCAGCTTGCCGCAATGCAATGGCTCGTGAGGGGTGCCCAACCTAATGATTCCTTGTTCTTCCACTGTGAGTTATGTCAGCACATTCAGGCTTACGTCCGCTCACATTCGCTCAAGACTCCGGCCATGGTGGTCAAACAAAGGACCTTGACGGCGATGAAGCCGATGGGTACGACGAAGTCATCTACCCTGTCGATTTCGAGTATGCTGGACATATCGTGGACGATGTAAGTGCAAGCCTTGCGCGCTTGTCGCTCGTATTTGATGCACAACCGCTATGCAGATGATGCACGATATCATGGTCAAGCCCCTTCCCCCTGGCTGTCGTTTGACTGCGATCTTCGATGTAAGTTTGATGTCTGTCGTTTGTGCTACGGGAGGTCTAAGAACGGTCTAGTCATGTCATTCAGGCTCGGCATTGGGTAATAGCGGGTGTTCATGCTCTTTCGTCTCGTCGTTGAACGCGTTATTGCAGATCTTCCGTACATATACTCAACGGAAGGCAAGATTAAAGAGCCAAACCTAGCCGCCGAGGCTGGCCAAGGACTGCTCTCCGCCGTGGGTTCTTATGCCCGTGGCGATATGGTAAGATCTTGTTCCTCGGGATTCCCGAGGCACTAATCGCTCATAATCGTCTCAGGGAGGCGTCTTCTCGTCTATGTCTGGTCTCCTGAAGGTCGCTACTGGTAGTAATGCCCGCGCGGAGAAGAAATCTCGGGAGACCAAGACATCTCCTGCGGACGTGGTTCGCATCATCGTTACTCTTTCTGGTTAGTTGTGCCGCTTATCCTTGTACAAACAGATATCCTGGAGCGGATGTAAGGATTCACAAACCAGTGCTGACACCTTCGAGGCTGGGCAATCGACCGGGGCAATGAGCTACGTGCGTCCATATCCGCTCTTTCGCCGATCACCTAACTCATCCCACCTTGCCCAGGCGTTCATATCGTGTCTACGTAAGGCTTTACCCCGAGTTCCCTCGTTATGTCATTTCTGATCGTCGCTATCTAGGCGAGAACCCCCAGCAGAGCTACCAGCAACTACTTATCAACATCCGGTAAGCTTTTCCATTCGAGAAGAACCGCCTTTACGTGACGCAGATCTCACGACGATCCCTCGCTGCAGTACGATTCTGAAGGAGAAGTACAGCCAGAAGCCACAGTTGTCGAGTTCCCATCCGATAGTGAGTAACGATCGCGTATGCGGTCTGGAATGGTGGCGCGGAGATCTTACGTGTCGTTGTGCAGGATGTGAACTTGCTCTTCATTTGTTGAAGGACAGGCCACTATGCCGCAAGCGCGTATGTTGTTGTACTATTTGTCAAGTGTGTTCTAGACGTGTTGTTGTAAGTTGTCTTCTCAACGCCCAAGCTTGATCATCATTTCGAGTGCATCGTCGCACAAACCCAGTACGATCTTCGAGTCTCGACCGTCATGCCGGTGTTCACGATTTGAATCAGACTCTCAGCGTTCTGAGTTGTCGACGCAACGATGTTGTCTCCGAGAATCATCGGGGGTCAGGAGCCAGGGACAGAGGATGAAAATAGGCTTTCCCATTCATTCCCCGCTGTTCTTCACTATTGCATCCATCCTTTGAAACGGTGGGGAGTAGCGACCATCTGCGTTCGATTGAGTGCATACTGTGATGATGTTCAGACACAGCTGGGCATTATCGTAGCGTCATTTCGGTCCTCCCGAGACACACCTATGTGATGCGCTTCTGGGCGGTACCACAAGCGGTCGGGAAATCTCCGGGACGCTGCCGAAAGGTGTCTCTACAATCCTGTGCGTACAAGCGTCTTCTCCTGTACTGTCTTCTCTTACCTCTTACGTGTCCCTGACTAGCGCGACTACTTCGAGCGGTGCACAACAGACGGCATTGACCCCTTGAACGCCTCACTCGTTTCCGTCCCCGGCTGCAACACCTAATATCTCATGGTGCAATCGTCTCCGATTCAACTTCGGACTCATTTCGTCAGTTTGAAACATCCGGCGATCGGGCCGCCTTGAGTTGCATGCCCAATGGTTGATGTTCAGGCGCAGTGTGGACCGACACCGCGGCCCCGCAGCCCCGCTTTCGTTCCGGGGAGATCTCTCTCGCCCTTCGCGAAATCTTGGTCGCTTCTTCTCAATCGCGGAGCTCCATCATCCCCCATGATCACGCACTTTCTCATGCACGAACGCACGTCACCAGACTTATCCACGGCCGCCTAACCCGCGTTCATAACAGATAAATACCACAGACGGGCTCATGCACGAAGCGTCCCCGTGCTGACGAACGACCGCCTCCCGCCCGCTCCTCTGCGTGCCCGGACTCGCTCAGTCTCTCAGTCCCGCCTTGCAGCAGCACAAGTCGTATCGGACAACTCTCGACGTCATGGCCGGAGGAGGTGCCAATATCATCGCGTCGAACCGCCGCAGAACCCTGGCGGGCCCATCTGGTTGGGTATGTCTTCTGTTCTTCCGCATTCTCCGCCCTCGCGACAACGGCCACGCATTGCTCACGCGGTTCATCTCCGACATCCTGTAGGCCGGCCTTCTCGCGAATGGCAGAATCTTCGCGATGGCAGTATTCGCATCGCTCGGTGGTCTGTGAGTGCTCTGTTCTCCCCGCTGTCATTGCACCCGCTGAGCGACCCGGTTGCACAGGCTCTATGGTGAGTCCAGACAGCGTCTCGCCGTGTGTCAGTCACGGCATGTTGACCGCAGCGTTGTGCGCTTGCAGGCTACAATCAGGTCTGTATTGTCTCGACATTATCTCGCTCTCACGGCCGCTGATACCTCGGGCAACGTGCAGGGAGTGTTTTCGGGCGTGCTCACGATGCATTCGTTTGAGTCGCGGATGGGGAACGCCGTTTCTGATCCTGGAACGCGTGGATGGCTGGTAGCTATCCTGGAGCTCGGAGCGTGGTTGGGTGTGCTCGTCACGGGATATCTCGCTGACAAACTGTCGCGAAAGTATACAATTGTGCTCGGTGAGTCACGTCGCTCTTGATACAACGCGGCCCTAGGACTGCGTAGAAGCCGCACGGATTGTATGGCGGCTTACCTCGGGCGCATGGGTCTGCAGCCGTCATCGTGTTTTGCATCGGTGTCGTTGTCCAAACAACGGCGTTCGCTTCAATATCAATATTCATCGGTGAGTGAGATGAAAGACCCCACTAGTCGGGCGGCTGACGTTCTGCGCAGGCCGATTCATCACCGGTTTGGGCGTCGGTTCGCTGAGCATGGCGGTCCCGTTGTACAAGTCAGTCCACACCATGCTAGTTCTCGTCCAGCCTTATATTGACATGTCCCATGTAGCGCTGAGATCTCTCCTCCGGAAGTACGAGGCAGTCTTGTTGCCCTGCAGCAGCTGGCGATCACGTTCGGCATCATGGTGTCGTTCTGGATTGACTTCGGCACGAACTACATTGGCGGAACCGGGGAAAGTCAGAGCGAGGCCTCGTGGCGCCTTCCTCTCGCGCTCCAAATCGTTCCTGCGATCATCCTCGGAGTTGGCATCCTGTTCATGCCATTCTCGCCAAGGTGGCTCGTGAACAAGGGACGCGACGAACAGGCGTTGCAGGTGCTCAGTCGCGTCCGTCGCCAGCCACCTGACTCGGACCTGGTCCAGATCGAGTTCTTGTGAGCACTCGCCCATCTTTACCTGGTGACATTTCATGCAAACTGACGTGAACCACGTGCCCCTTAGAGAGATCAAGGCTCAGCACCTCTTCGAAAAGGAGACTGCTGAATTGAAGTACCCCGACCTGCAAGACGGCTCGTTCAAGTCAAACTTCAAGCTTGGCTTGTACGAATATCTCAGTCTTCTGCGATACCGTCGTACGTCCATCTTGCCTTGAATCGCCTCAATCGAGGGAAGCTGACATTCGACAGCCCTATTCTACCGCGTCGCCGTCGGCTCTTTGACCATGTTCTTCCAGCAATGGACTGGTGTCAACGCTATTCTCTACTACGCGCCGTTCATCTTCGGGGACCTCGGCCTTACAGGCAACTCTATCCCTCTTCTTGCCACAGGCGTAGTAGGCATTGTGATGTTCCTCGCCACCATCCCCGCCGTCATCTGGGTCGACCAGGCCGGCCGGAAGCCCATCCTCATTACCGGCGCCTTCCTCATGGCTGCCTGCCACCTTATTGTTGCAGTTCTCTCGGGTCTCTATCAGGACTCTTGGGAGGACCATACTGGCGCCGGTTGGGCGGCGTGCGCCCTTGTATGGCTCTTCGCCATCGGGTTCGGCTACTCATGGGGTCCTTGTTCTTGGATCCTCGTGGCTGAGATCTGGCCTTTGTCGGTTCGTGGAAAGGGGATGTCCATCGCATCGTCGTCCAACTGGATGAACAACTTCATCGGTGAGCCGACCTCTAACGAACACCCCCGATGGTTGCTGATACACCATCACAGTGGGCCAAGTCACGCCATTGATGTTGGACCACCTGCGCTTTGGGACGTTCGTGTTCTTCGGGGTGCGTACCGCATACATCATTTCGTCGAGACGCTCTTACTGACACAGGTCCTATCCAGGCGTTCTCTTTCCTCGGAGGTCTCTTCATCATGTTCCTCGTGCCTGAAACCAAGGGTCTCTCGCTCGAAGAGATGGACGAGGTCTTCGGCTCTGCCGGTATGGCCGCCAACGAGCACCAGCGCTTCCTCGAGATTGAGAAGCGCATTGGCCTCGACGCTTACAACGACCCCAACCGCTCGAGTCCGGAGGACACGAAGGAGGACATCGAGAAGGCATAGACGTTTCATTTTTCACGCATCCAAACCCAGACACCTTTGTGCTCATCCGAGCACTGATACGCCTCATGAGACTTGCCATACGATGTCGGTTCCAGACTACACGACTCCCCCCAGTGTTCCCACCAGTCAGCTGTATTTGTAGCTTGTTCACTTTCTGTACATCATGAATGTCACGACTACTTCACTGATGCCTTTGGCTTGACATAAGTAATACGCCTAAACTTTAACAAGGTAGGAGTGCTTGGCAGATACCCGATCACGTGAGCGCGATTCAACGCGTCAACGCGTAGCGCGGGAACTTGGCAGACGCGTCGTGGTTCTTTGACAGCGACCCACCTGCATGCCTCCGCCCTGCCTGTGCCGACCATGGCGAATATCAATGATCTCCTCCAGGAGTTGAATCCCGCTCAACTACAAGGTTCGCCCCTTCCGTGCCATGTTGTCTGACAGCAACCGACTCCTCTCCAGCGGTGCAGCATCCGCCACAAATTCCTCTCCAGATACTCGCAGGCCCGGGCAGCGGCAAGACCAAGGTTCTTACGATGCGCATAGCACATCTTATAACAAACTGCTACCTTTCACCATGGGCTATATGTGCCGTGACATTCACGAACAAGGCCGCGAACGAGATGCGCGAACGACTGGTCAAACTCATCGGCAAGGATAACACCGCGCAGATCAAGATGGGCACGTTTCACGCACTGTGCGCGATGTTCTTGAGGAGATACGCGAAGTACGTGGGGATTGAGGGGAACTTCACGGTGTGCGACGCGGATGAGAGGTGAGTACCACTCAGCTTTCATTGCTGGTTATGGGAGGGGATGCCTATATGCGCGACTGCTAGCAAGAAGATCGTCACCAAACTTCTGAAAGAACACAAGGAGTACTTGACGAACAACAACCTCACGCTCGAGGCGGGATCTTTACTCTCAATGATATCAAAACTGAAGGCTAAGGGTCTCACGGCGGACGATGCTCTTGCAAAGGTTGCAGAGTACAATGCGCTCAGTCAAGAAGAACGCATCAAGCGCCTCCTCACGCAGAAGAAGGACTTTCTTCTGGACAAGATGGGTCCGGTCATTGCCGCTGTCTACAAGGTATACGAGAAGAGCTTGCGGGAATCGAATAGTCTCGACTTCGATGACCTACTCTTGTTTGGCGTGAGGCTTTTCGCGACCCACAAGAAAGCTTCAAGTTGGTGTCAGCACGTTCTCGTGGACGAGTAGTAAGTCAATGGCATATGTACACGACCGCCACTGATGGTGCAATCCTGTAGCCAAGACACCAATACGACCCAGTATGAGTTAATGCGCTATATCGCTCAGACCTGCCAATGCGTGACCATAGTGGGCGACCCGGATCAGTCTAGTGAGCAGGCTCCTTGCTGCCCCTGTGCAATTAGTCTGATGGCTTTGCAGTCTATGGATGGCGCTCAGCGGAGATTGAGAACCTCGCCAACATGAAGCGAGGTACGCCTAGATATATTCGAGAAGGCGACTGGAGCTGACCTGAACTGTAGATTTCCCCACTACGCAACAGATCTACCTAGAGCAGAACTACCGTTCGACTGCCGCGATCCTGGCTGCGAGCATGGCTATCATCTCTCAGGGTGAGCAAGATGTCCGTAATGTGCGGCTTGATATTTGCTCACGCGGAACCCAGACAAGAAGAGAATCCAGAAAACGCTGAACACGTCTCACCCAAAAGGGCCCACACCTGTCCTCCGTGCATTTCCCATGGAGGCGGTTGAAGCTGGCTTTATTGCCGCGGAGATCAAACGGGTTGTTGCATATACCGGGGGGACGCTGAACTACAACGACTTCGTTGTCCTCCTTAGGTACAACGCCCTCTCTAGGACGATCGAGAGCGCCTTGCAGAAGGAAGGTATCCCTTGCAGGGTGCTAAAGGGACACAAATTCTTTGAACGCATGGAGGTATGGTTTCGACAATCTCGGACGACTCCCGTGCCTCAATAGTTGGTTATAGATCAAGGACGTGTTGGCATACCTCCAACTGGTGGACAATCCTGCCTTCGTGCCTGCGTTTACTCGGATTGTAAACGTTCCAGCTCGAGCTGTCGGAGAGAAGGTGCGTGCCCTCGGACCTGATGCCACATGCCCTGGCTGAGTGTGACAACCAGACTGTTGCCGAGTTACTTCATCGTGCAGAGCAACTGAAGGTGCCCCCTCTCGAAGTCGTAAAGCGCATCGTGGATGGGAAGATCCCAGACATCAAACCCTCCGTCAAGAAGAAACTTGCCAATTTCGTCGGTATCATTCGAGATCTGCGCAGATTCGCGAAGGAGGTTCGTCTCTGACTTGTGGTGGGACAGTGACGGGTCCATGAATCTGATCGCATGTGCTATCGTCAGGGCATGGCACCATCGAAGCTGATTCAATCGCTTCTAGAGCTAACACAGTATGGCGAGCACCTACGCAAGACTCAGCCGGACTACGACAGTCGGTGGGACAACGTGCAAGAACTCATCAACTTCGCGATCGAAGTGGAGAACACCATGCCGGATGAGGCTGGAAAGAAGATGTTCGACGCTGAAGAAGCTGCATACGAAGAGCTATGGGGCGACAACCTGGGAGAATGGGACGCGGACCAGGTCCAGAATAGAGAACCGCCCGCGAGCCAGCCTGATGGGTACGTATCCAGACAGTTACGCCTTGCTACATGGTTTGCTGACTAGGGATACGCAGAGATACGCCACTGCGACTGTTCTTGCAGGGCGCAATGCTTTCTACGGACACAGAAACATCGGAGGACGACAAGGATAAGGAGGCGAGTTCTTGGCCAGGCCTTGCTGTTTCCCTGCAGCGACTGACGAGGCGACAGAAAGTGACCATCTCAACATGTCACGCAGCCAAAGGGCTCGAATGGCCTGTGGTCATGATTCCTGCTGGTATGTACTTCACAACAATGGTCGGATTCGGCATCCTCACGATAGGTTGCGATAGTCGTAGACGGTGTCTTCCCATCATCTCGTACGGAAGATGTCGATGAGGAGCTGTGAGTGAATCATGATTGTGGGCCACTGATTACGGTTGACCTCCTGCGAATCCAGCCGACTTCTATACGTCGCGTGCACAAGAGCACAGCTCTTGCTCTACCTCACCCACACTACAACGCGCAAGGTGGCTGGTGAAAGCAAGCCTCAGGAGCTCTCGGAATTCATGGCCGCCGTTCGCTCTAATTCACAGGTACGTTTGCTCTCGACTCATAGTGGTGACTGATGTTCACAGGATACGTTCCAGACTAAGGGTTTGGTCTCGGAAGAATTGCCTGCCTTGCCCCAACAAGACCGCATAACCATGTCCACGATCCTCAACCGGCCGTGCCCAGACGAGGAAGAAGTCAAGCGACGGGTGGCGGAGTAGTGAGTGGTTCATCTTGCGACCTCATATTCGCCACAACATTGATGTGCTCGTAGCGAGAGAACGGGGCGGCATCCTGTGTGGGGTGCGAATGCACCCTTCCGAGACATGCCTGGTGCACCTGTCAATGGGTATGCCATGCCTGTTCGATACTACCCCGCACAGGTGCCGCAAAACAATCAGGTTCAGGGACAAAGAGTCCAACCGATACCCCAACAACCCCCGCCAGTGCAGCAGCGACCGCAGCGACAATGGCCTCAAGAAGACCGGAAGCCCAAGCTTGAGCCACATACACAGGACATTGACGGTCGGTTATTTGTTATCGCCGCATCGAGAAGGCGTTGACATTCGTATCATAGAGCCTGCGATGTTCGTGGCAAGCAGCCTCCTTCACTTCAACAACGCCCATCGTTCCGGGGTTGTCCAGAATGTGCAACCAACCGCTGGGATTGCGTCCAGTAGCCGGGCGTCTCCAAGCAAGGCTTCCTCGAGTAGCCGCCCTACCGCTGTAGCTCCCCTCACTTCATCCAACAACAGGGTGGTCAACACAGCTACCCCGCAGCCCGTCTCTAACGGCGCTAGCCTACGCGACTGGATAGTCAAGCCAGGCGACCATCGCGCAGCTCCTGCGGACAGCGCCTCCTCGAAAGGCAAGGGCAAGGCGAAGACTATCGATCCTGCATCTGCTACGGCGCCTCCCTTCGCTGTTAAGTCGGAACCAGGCTCAAGTCCAGTCAAGCTGGAGCCCCCTTCAACTCCACCGACCCGCCCAAACACGGCTGTCGCACCACCTGCTGCGCGAAAACGCTCAGATCTTCAAACTGGTTTGAGTCGGGTCAAAGTCGAGCCTGGGGCGAATCCAGTCAAGCGAGAACCTCCCGATACTGGTTCGAGTCGGGTCAAGGTCGAGCCTGGGGCGAATCTAGTTAAGCTAGAACCTCCCGATACTCCTTTCGCTCGTCCATCGAGAGTAGTCTCAGCGCCTGCTGCCCAAGCACGTCCAAGAGTGCCCTCTGACCCTAGTTGGATTAAGCCTGAGCCCGGACCCGAGCCCGCCCCAGTCAAGCTGGAACCATCATCTTCAACAATCTCCGCCTCTCGGCTCACGAAGATCGCCCCTACCCGCACACAGCCAGTTCTGCCATCCCCGTCGTCGGTCAAATCGTCACCGACTGCTTGTACCCGTCTTCCAGGAATCTCATCGGGGCTGCCAACGCCACTGAAGTCCTCTCCCACCTCGACTCCATATGGCGGCCAACCCGCCTCGTCCGGGTCATCAGTTCCCTCGTCCGCATCGTCAACATCAGGCAGCAACTCCCCTCCCGATGCACCTTTGCCCACAGACACCGCCACGAAGCCCACTGCTGTGAAACGACGTCTTGGGATGGGGAGAGCGACTGGGGGCTACTCGAACAAGAAGTTCAAGCCCATGGTGCCCAACGGGTCATGACGCATCGGATAGCTCACGTTCATTCCCGTATCTTCGACCTCCGTACTATATGTTCTTGTACCATGCATCGGACCATCACCTGCCTAGATGTACTTCTATGCTATCTCCAGGGCCTGTTGCCCCACGCGGCGCGTGTTCATGGACCAACAAGTTCCGGAAGGCCGCAGAGCGTGCCCGGCATCGCCTCATGGCCGCCGCAAGGCAGGGTGATGTGTGAGCAGGTGCACCATCTGACGAGCTCCCGCTGATTCCCTGCGTTCTCTCTGTCTGCGCTCTGGACGAGGAGTGGCTTCTATTGTTTCATGCATCAGACCACAAAGCATACGAAGCGACGAGAGAGCGGCGCGGGGGGAGCAGTCGAGGCTGGCAGCCAACCCGCAGCGCGCGAGGGTCCTTCTCGGCCTGGCAGACGAGCTATCGACGCGCCGCGTTCGCGCAGGATGCACGGCTGATCTTCTCCAGCCTGGGTAATGCGCGAGGCGTTCCGTGGACAGGCGAGGTCCTGCACGCACACGCCCCAATCACGTCAGAATACCTGCTCGAATATATTGCCCCCTCCCAGCCTGCCCCCTCCCAGCTTCCTCACTCGCCCGTCCATCCACCAGACCGCATCTCGTCCCGTAAACCCCGTCATCCTCCTCCCCGCTCCTCCGGTTGCCTCAAGCGCCGAGCTTTCATCCCAGGTTTCCACGTCGTCTTGCAGAAGAGAGATTCCAGTGATCGAGATGCCATCGACCCCCTTCAGGAAGCCCCGTCATTCGCTCGAGGCGTTCGACAGGCTCTTCGAGCGCGCATTCGCGCCGCGCGAGACCCCTGCGCTCTCGCTGATGACGGACGACATCCGGCGACCGACCGCGCCCGAGCCGCCGTCGCCAGGAACGCAGTTCTACTCGCCCGTGGACGGCAGCTTCCCGATCTCGCCGCAGCAGGAGGTGTCGCTTGATCCTATCTGGGAGGAGGTGCGGCAGACGAAGGAGAAGGAGCTCGCCGCGTCGCCATCCAAGGTTAAGTCGCTCGAAGGCTCCATGTCGCAGACGCAGTCGCACCAGTCGTCATCGCAGACACATACGATTGGGCAGGGGCAGGGGCCAGGGTACGGGAAGAAGCGGGTGACGAAGCGCAGATCAAGGTAGGCCCGTCAGCTCGTCCTTTCTCCGTCTTGACCAGTGGGTCACGGTCAAATTGCCGCTTTGTCGTGGGTTGCTTCGCCCAGTGTGAACTTCCGGGAGTCGCCCGATGGAAGAAACGTGAGCATCGGGTGGTCCATAGGCGTCCGTTGGGTCCGTTGTGCTGACCGGGGAACCGTGGGCGGATGGTGCTTGTGCAGATGCTCGTGACGTTTGATATGTCCGGGGTGAAGAAGCAGGATATGCACGTCAGCTACCGCACGAACCGCCTCATCGTGAGTTGGCGGGTTGAGCGAACCGTGGAGAGGCAGGACGGTGATGTTGTCGTGCGTGAGCGAGAGGTTCGACGGTATAGCCATACAATCCCACTCCCGGATGGTACAAAGGTACGATGTTCTCCTTGAAGAGTCGTCCGTGGCCTGTTGACCCATTGCACCCTGCGGGCTGGATGTAGTTCGAGGAAGTCCGTGCATCGCGAGACGGCCAGAAGCTGACCTTGACGCTGCCGAATTCGAAGTGCGTGCGTGCGGATTCAGAGCAGATCGTGCTTGGAAGCCCGAGGACAATCCCGGATATAGATGTGCGTGTTACCGCCCACTATGCACGGGGGAAACTGATGATGTTCGACCCAGACCGCGCTGTCAGGAGTATCGGAGTACCATTCATGCTGAGAATGAGATGTCGCGGAGGGAAAAGATGTATGCGTTCATTATTCCGGGGTTTCGGCACTCACATGTAACTTATTATCCTGTACCATGCTTCTCCAATGCCCGAAGTATACCCTGCTGTTGCCCTCCTCTCCACAGAATACTGAAGTCGTCCGTTCTCGCCGCATGGTGACCCGGATAGACAACAACAAACTCGTGTACCGCATCATATGCCAGAAGAAAAGACAAGCGCGTTGGCGGATATGAAAGAATATGACGAGGAGAGATTGAGGAAGAGGGAGAGGAGGGAAGTTGCGGAGGATGGCGGAGGAAGGTGTCGCGGTGAACCGACACAACCGGATATGGAAACCTAAGCGCCGAGATGCGACTCTCACCATGACCACCACCTGCCCTCAGGAGATGAAAGGAAGCAGCGCATTCCAATCGTATTTCTGCGGCGTATCGTGAATTTCTGATACTCAAGGCGTGTAAGGGTAAAGGGGGCACTCGATGAGTCTTCTTAGTGCTCATTACAGGACAACGTTGCTATGGGCATCGCCAGAAGGATCGTTGCCGCATGCCTGCTGTGCTCAACTGACAATGTCGCTGTCATCGCTGCGCGAGGTCGCCCTACGATACAAGTATCCAGACGGCGGATCTCACTGTTGACGCTGTCTCCTTGGCAGGATGCCTAGCTCCACATGGCCCATGTTCTCCTCCTCGATCTGGCGTACGATGAGCATGGTCAAGAATCCGTCAAAGAAGCGGTGTGCACGTGAGTTCGGTGATTAGGTCCTTCTGGGACTGCCTCGCGTCAGGAACCGGTCAGAAATCAGGATGCTGAGAGCACAGGTGTAACCTTGCACGCGGTGGTGAAAGTTGAAACCTCCTGCGGACTGGACACATTGGATGCCTGCAGGCGGTTTGAACGACATTGGTCGGTCGTGCTCCACAATGTGGTATGTGAGCGAATTGACACTCCTTGCTTCGGTCGCACGTCTTATAAACCGGGCTTCATATCCAAGAACCTCTAGCGTCTGAAGCATCACTCCACCTCGCCTCGGATGCTACAGCGATCCTAGCACTGGTCGATGACAGGACAATCTCCATGACTCCCACCTATGGATAAACTTTACGGCGCTGTTCATGTTCATGGCGACTTCGGAAACACGCCTGCTTGCGTCAGGGCGCAACAGATGAACATGGTCGTTCATACTCAGGTGAGGCTCCAATTCCGTCAGCTCTTTGGCCAAGGTTACCATGAACTCAAACAGCTTCTTCTCCTCTCGGTCTCTTCATATATAGCGACTCGTCTCTGGCTGAGTCTCCCAATCTTTACACTCCAAGCTCGGCCCGACCGCGATGTCCTCTACGCAAGAGATCAAAGAAATCATCGACATCTACGACACAATGTGAGCTATGCAATGCAGTTCCTCCCAGATATCCGTGAAGCTCATGACGGGTCTCGTTCAGGCTTATTGCAGACTACTGTATTGTCGCAACGGCAGGTGAGCTACAAATTCCCCCAACGCTACCCGACAGATCGCCCACATCCTCGACCCTAGCATGGATATTTCACGAAGCTATCGTCACGCTCAGTAGCGAGATAGAATGCTTCTGGAAGCGTCGCAGAGCCTCCGTCTTGTATATTCTGAACAAATACTCCGCCATCGCATATACGGTCCTGACATTGGCACCATACATTCCCATGACGGACGAGGTACGTAGACCCGCGCATGTCTGGCCTTTCGAGTTCTTATCCATGGATATTGATCTAGAGGTCTGTTCTCATGTCCTTGCTGCCGGGAAAATGACAACCGATGAATGATGTACCACCGTCCATAGCTGCGATCGCACACTGAAGGCGGCGCTCGCATTTGGGCTGCTCCAATTCATACCATGGGCGGGTAAGTGGCTTCCCAAGTCTGAGCGGCGCGTAGACGATCTCTGACTCTCAAGATCCTTAGTATTCTCCGCCCAGCGCACGTTCGCGCTCAGCAAGAATCGGTTCCTGTCTGCCCTCGTTCTAGCCTTATTACTCGTGCCTGCAGGGGCCAATCTGGTACATCGCTTGGTACCTCAGACTAAAGTTGCGTTGGCTGATCCGCGTATACAAAACAGTGGCAATACCTCGTCATCGACGTGGTTGGATACATAGATCCCATCGCTGGCTGCGTTCAGGCCGACAATGGCACAATCGAGACTGCCGTCAAGTGAGCTCTTGTCATATCCTTGCTATCGTCTACTGATGCTGACCCCCTCGTTTCTTCAGAGGTTCGTGAGGTTCACTTGATACCACCCAGTGGTGCTACGACTGCGCGACTGATGCAACATGGCGTACACAGCCGTCCTCATCTCAAGGGTCTGCACGATTGTGGCCGACGTCCTAGTCATCGCAGTCACCATTCTCAAGACTCCATGGAAACAGCAGATGCGGACAACGCACGCTTCATTGTCCAGCATTCTCCTCTACGACGGTTGGTCTCTGTTCTCGAGTAGTCTGTGTGTTGCATGCGCTGACTCAACCGATAGGGATCGCTTGTTTTTCGTGAGCATCATAGGCACTGTGCCCTAAGTCATGACATTGATATACCGCAACATAGCTTGCTGCTCGTATTGAACGCACTCCACCTCGGATTCACCCTGGGTTCCGTGAGTGAATCTTTTCCTCAACCGGGACAACCCTATCTCACCATCCGGCCAACTTCAACCACCTGGCACACACAGATCTTCGGCTCCGACCAAGGCAGCTACGTCACCGCCTTCACCTCTACGTAAGTCCTCCGCCCAATCTACTATATCATCACACGACACACACTACTAATAATCACATCCCATCTCCGCTCAGATGCATGCCGATCCTCCTCGGCCGCTTTCTCCTCCACCTGCAAGAGTCCGGGTCGCGCACGCTCAGAGGTCCAGCCGGCGACGTCGACGACGCCTTGCGCTTCGACCACTCGATCAGCAGCCGGCCGAGTTTCGTCAAGCCGAATTCGCCGCCCACGGTCTACGTCATTCAACGTGCCGCTTTTGCCAACGCGGGAGAGCACCAGCACCACTGCATCGAGGCGAGGCTCAGACTGCACGACTCTGAGTGTGGATCCGAAGTCGACCCACGGCTGAGGTACTAGGAACTCTCAGTGATACTGTCGACGTTTACTAGACGTCGTGAGTGAGCCTAGGCCCGCCTTTCTGTTTCTTGTACACATAACATACCACGCCACGCGTCCGCACTAATTGGAGCAGTCTAAGATGTGGATGTTGATATAACTCCCCCATGATGGAGGATATCAAACCGGTACTGAACACCAAACGATACCACGTGCGGATCTACAGCAAACAAATGCGAACGGAGACGCGCGCGTGAGCACCCAAGTATCCAAAATGATGCGATGTGCCGGGGGGGGAGAGGGAGGGGTATATCTAAATACATGCGAATGGAGATAATGCTACAGATGGTATGTGTAATAATTACCACTAGATCCTACCGTACCCGATCCAATTCAAGCGCAAGAGCTCGTACACGTACTACACTACTAAGCTAATACCAATATCCAGCCTATCGGCCACACAACCAGAAAAGGGGGGAGCAACAGAGAGCGGAGCATCACGAAGGCACGAAGAGAGCGCGCATCTACATCCGCCGCGCCATATCGCGGCCTGACGGTCCACATGGCGCACAGCGGGGTTAATGCGGCGGACCGTCCTACAGGACAGGCAGGCTATGAGAGATCCGCGACCTTGGGGCACCGGATGCTGACGAGCTTCGCGGCCAGATGCGAGTCCCTGTCTCCGAACTTGATCTTCCGCGTCCACGACTTCGGCCTCCGCGAACGGCTGATGACCGACCCGCCGCCGACGCGCGCATGCCGCTCGTTCACGTCGTCGAACGGCCCGTCGCTCGCATACCCCTCGTCTTCTTCCTCATCGCTCGACTCGTCTTCGTCGTCGTCGTCGTCGTCATCGCCATCATCTGGAGGGGACGTGGGGGTCGGCACACCCTCCCCATGTTGCGACCGCGTGAGGATGAGCGCAGTCAGCCGCCGTCCATACAAACAACCGGTATCCAGCCCGACCGTCCAACGACGGATGTCCAGGTCCCTAGATGCGGCGTGGCCGTACACGACGGTGGCAGGGTAGCACGGCAACGGGACGGCATCTCCATCCTTCTCGCGGCCGTCATCCGCGTCTTCATCCGCATACCCAGCCGGTGCAGTAGCGTTCTCGAACCCGGCGCAGCGCTTCATCTGGTTATTCCAGATCTTGGCCCATGGGGTGCCCTTGTCACTGCGCCGGGTGATCTTCCCGCCTTTCCGAACGCCCCGAATGTTGAGGACGACCCAGGGATCCCGGTTCTGCGGAACGTCCTCGAGAAGGGCGCGCTCCTGCAGGACCCGCAGTTCCTCGATCTCGTCATCCAGGTCGAAAGTGGATAGCCGCGGGAAGACTCGCTGCAAGGACTCCGCATCGAGGGTCGGGTGGTCGTAGTCTCCGGCCGGACGCGGAACGTCATCATCGTCATCGTCAGGTGAAGGCGGGTGGGCAAGGGGCTGGCGCTCGTCGTTGGCAGGCCGGCGTGGGTCGGATGGAAGGAGGCCTCCATGGACGAGGAAGAAGTGCTCGGAAGGGACGTGGATGACAAGCGGAAGGGAAAAGAGGAACTCGGCATGTTCGGCTTTCATATCCCTACAGGTGTGCAACAAGGCACACAGTCAGCGAGTGTGAACAGCCAAATGGGCGCAAGACTGCGCATACACTCACCTCGCGATCCAGTAGTGGTCTCCGAACATTATCCAGTCCTTGCTAGTCCGACCCTTGCCCGGCTGCGGGATGCGCTTCCACCACTCAGCACGCCACGTCCTAGCAGCACGTTTGCGCGCTGTGTCGATCCACTCCTCCACGTCTGAGCCAGCACCGTTGGGATCGGTGGTCCGGTCCCGAAGCCACTCCGATTCAATGAGGGCGAGGAACTGCGAGCCGGTCCCCACAGCCGGACCGGCGTCGTAGGACGCAGTGGTCGTGGTTGGCGCGAGGTGAGTGAAGGTGGAGCGAGGTAGACGACGAGAGTCCGAATGGGGGGAAGGGAAGGTTAACTGGAGAGACTCGAACCACTCTCGCCAGGCGCGCCATTGAACGATCATCTGGTCGTGGTTGCCTCGCACCGCGTGCACCGGCTTGCATGCTGGCGACGTCTTCTTGGGGCCATGACCACACTGTGAAGCTCTCAGGTGGGAGAGGAAGTCGAGTATCGCCAGAGAGCCTGCTTCGGTAGACTTGGCGAGGATATCGCCTGCCAGAAAGAGGGTGTCCTTGTGCGGGTTGTAGTGAACCGTGGACAACAGGTTGCTGCGCGAGAAAGAGTCAGCGCTGCGCTCAAAATGCGTGTTGCAGGGTGCTCGAGAGGCACACGTGCTTCCGAAGCGGCGGTGGGTCATTCTGGGGAGATAACCGGTGAGGTACCCCAGAAGTGTCCACGCCTCTCGAATAGGAACCTTGTGCTTCGCGGACGCAGTCGAACGGAGCGCCCGCTCGGATGTACCGAACCCCGACGAACGTGCAAGACTTACTGTAGTGAATGATTCATGCCGTGAGTGTCGCCGACGATGATCACTCGCTCATCGGGGGTACCTGCGAGGACGACGCACTCGTCAGGACACGGCCCAGCCAGCGCGAGAGAGGGAGGTGACGCACCGAGGCCGAACTGCGCTGGAGTGAGAGTTTGGGTGTGGATATACTTGTTGAAGTCGGGGAAGGCTTCCCGAAGACGCGCCTCAGTATGGGGGGAGAGGAAGCCAGGCGAAGGCGGGGACTTACGAAACTTGTCCTTGCCCTTCTTCTTCTGCGTCGCGAAGGACGCGAGGGATATATGCTGGACTCGGGACACGAGAAGCGACTGGTCGAACGCGGCGAGGACGAGGACAGCGACGACGAAGAGAAAGATGACAGTTGTGCTGGAGCGTGACGGGCGGGAGGACCTCGCCATGGCGCGCGTCGAGGAGGGCTGGCTAGCGCAGAGAGAGAGGGAGGAAGGAGAGATGTTGGGGGAATGTGGGAGGGCGGAAGGGAGAGGAGGGGCATAAAGTACCCGGGGCAAGATGAAAAGCGGACGCGGTCCATGTCCAAGCGTTGTTCGGCAGACGCGCCGGGACGGATGCGATCATGGCGTCACTCCTTCCAAGACGGAGTATTCCGACATCCCCGCATTGGGACGCTCTGCACTGTGGCGGCCAATCATCGGTCCCGTAGATATCCCAATTCGCCCTGCCCCATCACTATCTGATTAGATTTCGACCACTCATCCAGTGCCAGGCCGAGCCCAGGGTCACAATTGAGCGGCTGGACAATAGCCAGTCCCAGTCTCCTGCTCAACGACAGGTGCTAGGCATTGCTATCGTGAAACAGCGTGAGCCACGGTCGCATGTAGGCGCAGTGGTACTTACTCCGTCCGTGTTCACTTGTCAGACTCGGACACCATGGCATCGATCCACGAAGAAGCGCGGTGTAAATCCAAAACCTTCATATCCAGCGGCGTAAGCCAGAGTATAGACTACATGTATAATCACAAGAATCATTGGGGCGCGACCACGACCGGCTTGACCTTGCTCAGCTGCGAGATCGTCTCATCCGACAGCTGCAGGTGCGCTTTGACCAGCTCCGGAGGCGTCAACGCGAGCCACTGCATATGTCAGAAAGACGTCAGCCTCTAGTCACTCTGAGTGGAACGACCACCGACCTGGTTTAGGCTGATATCCTTGAATACGTCTATGAATAGTAGATAGCTGTGAGCGTGGAGCCGGGAGATACAACGGTAACAATACGTCACGTACCCGTCTTCAGAACTTCCAGGAAGCGCAGCGTCGTGTTTCCGGTGTTTTCGATGTAGTGGCCTGTAGTGTGCAAAGGAGTAAGAGATGACGTCGTCACGCGCCGGAATGCGGGGAAAGAATACTCTACGCACCAAAAGACGCCGGAACGTATGCTATGTCGCCACCCTGGTAGTCAAACGTCCTCGCGTTCTCGTTTGCTGCGAACAACGTGATACGCGCGTCTCCCTCACTAAGCACGAACCAATCAGCGACCAATACTCGACCAATATGAGGTCAACTCACATGAAGTACGTCCACTCGTCGTCCGAGGGATGCCACTGTAGCACAGACGCTCAGCATTCGCCGCACCCTGGAAGTTTATCTGACGGCTGCCTGAGATCACTTACGTGCAGCTCGCGCATCGCACCGGGCTCGACCGTCACCTCCGCGACAGCGATCTTCTGGGCAACCTTGAAGTTGCGCGAGTCGGCGATCTTGACGGTGCCCCCAGGATGCTGTGTCGGCTTCATGTTGGCGAAGTCGAACGTGAACGGCTCAGGTGGGGGGCCGTAGGGGCTGACAGGCGGCTTCTGGTCGTCGGCGGGCACAGCTAGATTTAGATGTGTGAGTACTAGGCAGGGAAAATCAAAGTCATGGACGTACGACCAGGGAAGATGTAGAGCTGCTCTCCGGGGATGTGGTCGAAGGCGGCCTGGCTCATGTGGAAGTTCTTTGCGATGACTTCCTTGGGAACGTGCGCGAGCCAGTCGGTCAGCTGGGTTGAGCGGAAGGTTAGCTGCAGTTCCAGAAGCTGCGATAGTGCAAGTATGCGCGTACCAGGAAGGTGGAATCCTCGCTGAAGGTGCCGCTGTCGAAGACCAAGAGGAACTCCGTACCGTCGGAATCGTCTCCAGTCGCTTGGAGAGAATGCGGCTGGCCAGGCGGGAAGTACCACAACGATCCCTCGGGCTGTTGAATATGGGGTAAGGGTGTGCCGTCCAGTAGTAGTCACCAGATAACAGACGTACCACGCTTGCAACATAGTTCTGCCCTTCGGCGGTCACAGTCGATATCTGCGCTGTACCCTGCACATTAGAGTGTGTCAGTATACCGAGTCCCCCTTACGCCCCAAGTCGGCGTACCTTCAAGACATACGCCCATTCTGCAGTGTTGTGCCAATGCAGCTCCCTACATCAAGCAACTCATCAGCGACAACTTGGGAGTTTGTATAGCATCGGCGTGACATACCGGATCACGCCCTTCTCAAGGCGCATGTCCACCCCCGCCATCCCAGCAGCGATAGGCATGTCATGTACTGCGCATATAACCAGGTCCTTGAGGGAGGATGTACTCTGAACTCATGATGTGTACACGTACCATTCTGCTGGCGAGCCCAACCACCCGTCTGCAGGCGATTGTGGCTCAGGTCGAACGGCCACTTCGCATTCTCGCTACAAGTGAAGGATGGGCTGAGTCAAGCTGCACGCCGTCTGATCACGAGACTGGAACGTACACAGTCCCATGGTCCGTGGTCGGCGGGGCGAGCACGCTCGGGTTCTGCAGCTCGAGAGGGACGTTCTGTGCGCTGAGGACGTTCGAGCCGTACGGTCCGCGCTGAGGCTCAGGGACGATGTCGGAGTCGGGACCCCAGAGCTCGTTGTTCGGGTCGTCGCTGGCGTATGGGACGGTGGGTGAAGGGCTGGCAGCCGCTGACGTTGACGTGCCGACCGTGACGGGCGCGCTGAGCACCGAGTTCGGGATGCCCGTGAGGACGGCCGCGAGGAGAACGGCGGGAAGGAGCTTGCGCGCGAGCTTGCTGGAGGCGGGGCGGGGCATCTTGACTTGAGGAAGTTGAGACGAGGGCTGGACTTGAGAGAGCGTGTGACTAGGATGGACTTGAAAGAGCGTGTGACTAGGATGGGCGTGCGTCGAGAGCAAGGTGCTGAAGCGTTCGTTCGGGGTTGCGGGGGTTTATATGTGTTCTGGCGACGCGGCTGACAGCGTCGATCGCGAATGGTGGCTGACCCGAGCTTGCCTCACGCGCACGAGTGACACCCGTCCGATCCAGGCCGGTATGGGTCAGCCTCAAGAGGATGCGGCTGACTGCCTGAACCAGGGCAGCGTTGGGGCTGAACGTCGTGTCGGAATTGGTCCCCCATGCAGGCTTCAAATTATCGCTATTAGCAGAGGCCGAGTAAAACCCGTGAGCTGTTCAACAGAGCTCCAGGTGGCCGCACCTTTCAGCAACTACATTCTGGACATTCTGGCGCAGTTTTGATGATCCTTGACACGCACCGCAAGGGTCTGTAGCGTCGTCCACAAAATTGCCGTATATTCGTGATGAACCTTGGTGTGCGATCGCAGCCACTTTCCTGATGATGACATCAACAAGCTCAGTTTATTGCGTATTTCCAATGCTGACCGGTGTCCACGCTTCAGCTGAAAGCATGATGATGATAGCTGACAAGCCTCGACCACTCAAAGACCATCGGCGTGCGGCGGTGCTAGGCCGGGTCGTCAGTGTACCTCGAGTACTAGACCAGGAGTGCCAACGCATGGACAAAGACTTAGTGTGCACAGCATAGCAGTTGATTGTCTGAGAGGAAGACTGGATGTGACTGGGCGACGGCTGGTTTGCGCTCGAGAGTTGGGAGCAACGTTGGTCATAGTGAGAGCTGGGACGCCGGGCCGAGACTGCGGTGAGAGGAGCTGGCGCTAAGCTGGGTTTATCTTCTCGACCATCAGCGTCCTCTCTTCCTCCCTACGTCCCTTACCACCCCATACTCCCCCAGACCCCACCTAACGACTTCAAAATGGCGGGCACCGACGCGAAGTTCCCCATCGACATGAGCAAGCTTCAAAAGTGCGCACACCTCCGATCCATCTCGCGTACCTTGCTAACTGTATGCATCTGCATGACGCCAATCAATGCGCACTGTCAATGCAGGCTTGTCCTCGACCCGTCCAAGCCGCAGCTCTCCGCGGAGCAGCGCTCGGCGTTGAAGAACAACATCCAGATTATGCGCGATGCTATCGTGCTCTTCACAGCGACGGGTGCTGCGCGGGGAGTCAGTGGACACACCGGTGCGCAGGACAGTTACGCTACGCTGCAGTAGTGCGGAGGAGGTTGAACCTGCGGCTATGCTCCAGGTGGCGCCTATGACACCGTCCCGGAGGTGAACATGCTCCTCTCCCTCTTCAATCACTCAGATAGCTACGTCCCGATTCTCTTCGACGAGGCGGGTAAGTTGGCGACCCTCGATCACCCTGAACTCTATACCTTCCCCACCTGACCTCAGCCTCCAGGCCACCGTGTCGCAACCCAATATCTCGTCTCTGCTCTTGAGGGACACCTCCCTTGGGAGCACCTCCTCCATTATCGTGAAGCCAACTCCAAGCTCCCTGGTCACCCTGAGCTCGGCCTCACGCCCGGTGTGAAGTTCTCCTCCGGCCGCCTTGGTCATGTATGGCCGTTCGTGAACGGTATCGCGCTGGCCAATCGGGATAAGACCGTGTTCATGCTTGGTTCCGACGGCTCCCAGCAGGTGCGCCTTCTCTTGCAGATCTCCTTCCCGGATTCTCACAGACAGGCACGCTGGAATAGGAGGGAAATGATGCCGAGGCCGCCCGTCTTGCCGTCGCGCAGAACTTGAACGTCAAGCTCATCATCGACGACAACGATGTTACCATTGCTGGCCACCCTTCGGAGTACCTCAAGGGCTACGACATCGCGAAGACGCTTGAGGGTCATGGCTTGAAGGTTGTGACTGTGAACGGCGAGGATATCGATGCTCTATGGAGTGCTGTCTGCACTGTCATCTCGTACAAGGGCCCCGCTGCCAGTAAGTAGCGCTGTCCTATCACGTTGGCATGTAGTCTGACCAACGAACAGTCGTCTGCAAACGTAAGATGGCACCCGGTGTAAGCAGGACTTCATGGTGCCTATATCACAAGAGACTCATTTGGAACGTTAGGTTCCCGATATCGAAGGCAGTTCACATGGCCACGATGTCATTCCGGTCAAGGGCGCACTGAAGTACTTCGCTACTCGTGGTTACCCCGAAGAAGTCGCTGCCAACGTTCTTAACAACATCAAGCCGTATGCTGTCCCGTACCTGTACATCGGCTCGACCAAGGAGGTCGGCGCGAACCGTGTCATCTTCGGCGAGTCCGTCAACCTGGTCCTCGACACCCTTTCCAAGGAGGAGGCTGCGAAGAAGGTCATGGTCATTGACAGTGCGTAGTCCAATCCGTCCTCGTTCAAGCCTCATTCACTGAATCTCTGGCCAGGTGATCTCGAGGGCTCGACCGGCCTGAAGGTCATTCACCAGAAGCACCCTGAGGTCTTCGTCCCCTCTGGTATCATGGAACGCGGAAACTTCAGCGCAGCGGCCGGTTTCGGTTTCGACGCTGAGAAGTTCGGCGTGTTCTCCACCTTCTCTGCATTCTTGGAGATGGTCATCTCTGAGATCACGATGGCGCGTCTCAACTTCTGCAACGTCCTCTGCCACTTCTCGCATTCAGGAGGTGCGTAGGCCCAAACATGCTCCAGGATTTCCTCTCATCAATCGCGAACAGTCGACGAGATGGCGGACAACACCTGCCACTTTGGTATCAACTCGTTCTTCGCCGACAACGGTCTCGCGGACACCCAGTCGTGGCTCTACTTCCCCGCCGACCCTGCACAGATGACCGCGATCGTGAAGCGCGTGTTCTTCGACCGTGGCGTGAGGTTCATCTTCTCGACTCGTTCGAAGGTGCCATGGATCCTCAAGGAGGACGGCTCGCGGTACTTTGACGATAACTACGAGTTTGTCCCGGGCAAGGACGAGGTCATCGTCGACGGTAAGGCGGGTTACGTTGTCTCGTACGGTGACATGCTCTACCGCTCCTGGGACGCCGTCCTGCGCTGCAGGCAGGAGGGCCTCGATGTCGGTCTTATCAACAAGCCGACGCTCAACTTGGTAGATGAGCAGGTATGTCCGTCACCATCAGTACGGAGGAGCAAATACTCAATAATGTGTCTAGACTACACGTAAAATCGGTGCCAGTCCGTTCGTCCTTGTCGTGGAGTCGTTGAACCAGAAGACTGGCGTAAGTGGCATTTGCTGCAGTAGATGTTGGAGTGATGCTCAGAGGCTATGCCCCTATACAGCTTGGCTCGAAGTACGGTACCTGGTTGCTCGAGCGTGGCCTGACGCCGAAGTACGGCTACATTGGCACCAACAAGGAGGGTGAGTAATGATATCATGGAAGCTCTCTCGGCCAATGCTGACACAAGCTGCACAGGTTGCGGTGGTCTTACCGAGCAAATCCCTCACCAGGGTCTCGATCCTCAGTGTACGTACCTTCCGGCTACTTCGAGTACCCGGCGCGTCTAACCTCCCAACAGCGATCATCCTCAAGATCAGGCAGCTCTCGCAGTAGACGCGTGCTGTGCTATGTTGGCTGTGAGGCGTGCTGGTGTACGTTACACATGGGAAGAAGTGCTGCGAAGACTGTACGAACGATGTATCGATAGAGAACGAAGAAGGTCACAAGACAGTGCTGTATTGCATCCTACGAGAGTTCGTGCGTACCGTGAAGCCTGACAGCACCTTCGCTCTCCGAATCTGTGGGCGTGAGTTTGCCGGTTGTTGTTGATTTGTCCTAACCAATCATCGCCAGTCAAGCTATCCATGGGCGGTGAGTGCACGGTGAGCGTTGATATCTGCTCGAGGGGGTTGGATAACAAACGTCAGTGCCATGTGGTAATCGAACGCAAGCGACTTCACGAATACATTGTACGCCCTCACCGCACCGATAATTTGTCCAGTAGCCCTCACACTCGCCGGTTCGAAGAGGTGGAAGGATCGCCAAGGGACCGTCGATCATCCGAGAGAACGTGGAAGCAAGCCTGGCGTCACAGAGGGGTCAACGTTGCCCGGACACAAGCCGATATTGGTTCTTTAGAAAGCCCTGCATATCTCAGGAAGAGTACTGCAAATCAAATGTAAAGGCGGCGGACGCTGGCGAGCGTTCCATGGTCGATACAATATTTGTTTTCATTGGGTTTGTACAAACTACGCGAAGCGCACGTCAAGTCAACATCGCCCCCCCAGGATGTGCACTAGGTTGCACTGTGCAGTATGCACACCCATCGGCCTGCGCAGGTATGCCCGCGTCTGATGCCCGAATGACTGATCGTATGTTGACTAAAGGCCATAGCGCCCGAAGCACAGTATAAGTACCAAACATCTGCGATCGGACGTCCTTCGCAAGCCTCAATGTTATCGTAATATGCCGCCCGGGACTCTTTCCATGAACCCTACCTGGTTCCGTAATGTCATCTGGAAGCTTTGTCTCGTATTCGGCCAACGCCCGAGCTTCCTTAGGAGAGTCGGCGGAGGTGCGTGTGGACCAGGAAGGCATGCGTTCTGCCCATTGAGTATAAAAACTCGATGCCATGTTCGATGGAGAGGCACCCCTCACCTCACATTCCCCCTCTCAGGCTGCGACAACCAGCACTACAGAAATCTTCCATTCAACCTTTACAATTGCTCGCAATGGCCACCTCTCTGCCCCATCCCGACACCTACACTGCGTATGCCTTCGTGGAGCGCGGCGGCACACTCCAGAAAATCACCGTCCCATGGAAGGATCCCGAGGCGAACCATATCGTGGTGAAGGTTCTTGCGTGCGGCGTTTGTGGAAGGTGAGGCAGCATCCTTTTTCCCTTTTCCTACTCACGTCATCCGAGCTGTCTTTGTTCAAAACTAACACCCCCATACCGACAGTGACGAACAAGTTCCGAAGGGGGAATTTCCCATCCAGTATCCCCGCGTCCCGGGCCACGAGATCATCGGCGACGTTGTGGCCGTCTCGCCTGGGGAGCAGATGTGGAAGCTCGGGCAGCGTGTCGGTGGTGGCTGGCACGGCGGCCACTGCCACACTTGCGCCCGATGCCGTCTTGGCGACCACATCGCGTGCCAGAACGAGGATATCAACGGTAAGTCTTTCTGTCTTGTACTCACCTCAAAGCGATTGTTGATGAGTCGCGGTGTCTTCTAGGGATTTTGCGGGACGGCGGATATGCGGAGTATGTCACTCTGCGCAATGAGGCCGTGGTGTCTGTTCCGGACCACATTGACCCCGTCCAAGCCGCCCCGCTCCTGTGCGCTGGGATCACCTGCTTCAGTGAGTCGTTTCTCCGTCTCATGTCGCGGTATCGAGGAAGCTGACTCGATATTTACCCTCCGACTAGACTCGCTTCGCCACATGAACGTGATGCCGCCGGAATATGTCGCGGTTCAAGGCATTGGGTGAGTCTCGTCGTCTGATGTCCTGCACGAGTTGATCTTGACGGGTTCAATCAGCGGTCTTGGTCACCTCGCGCTCCAGATCGCGAAAGCGATGGGGTACCGCGCCATCGCGCTCTCCTCGAGCCCCGCGAAGGAGTCTCTCGCTCGGCAGCTCGGCGCGCATGAGTACATTGACGGGTCGAGGGTGGATCAGGGGGAGGCTCTGAAGTCCCTGGGCGGCGCAAAGGTCATCATGTGCACTGCGCCCAACGCGGACGTGATTCAGAAGCTCATGCCCGGTTTGGCCATCGACGGAACCCTCCTCCTCCTTGCTCTCGAGTCTACCCCGATTACGGTGTCCCCCAGTGAGCATCATGATGGGTCCATAGAGCGTGTTGCAGAGCTGACCTAGAATCTAGTCTCGATGATAGGCCCGCGTTCGTCCATCCGAGGATGGGCATGCGGCGACGCGAAGGACTGCGAAGACTGCCTTGTCTTCGCGCAGGCACATGATATCAAGTGCATGGTGGAGACTTTCCCGCTTGAGAAGGCGCAGGAGGCGTACGACCATCGTTCGTCTGCGCGGTTCCGAGCAGTGATTGTTCCAGGACTGTAAAGGTGCACTGAAGGTTTCTGAGAACCGGATCTACCCCCATCGCCTCTGTCGAATAGAAAGGGTTACAGCGATGACGCCTCAAATTGTACTAGAAATATAAACCTAGATGGGGCGTGTTGTCTTCTCATCCGATTGCGTACTGGTTTTCATTTCCGAGCATGTTTGAGCATTCTAACATGATTGTTGAAGTTGGCGGCTGTCTGGAGTCACGTACTGACTCGTTATGGGAGCTTCTGTAGACGCTCAGCCACGTGGTGCTGTCTAAGCGCTGAAGCTTGGAATTGCTTGAACTGTTCTGAACAACTTGGTCCTGACCAACATCGTCGACGTGTTGGACGGCCAGAACCAGGAGAGAAGTCGAGATTCATCCAGCAGGCTCTCCGCTATCAGCGATACTTGTGATCCCACCTGTCTGCAGAAAGCCTGCAGGCTGCTGTACGATCCTCCAGCATTTCACATTTCAGATCATTCTTTCGGACGCCGTTGTCTGAGACAAAGCATCCGAGAACGGAATAGAATCGCTCAGCTGACTGCACCGCTCGCTGACAAGTACGCCTCTCCGCTCTTCTCGTGTGGCAGCGCGCCCGTGTTCTGAGACAAACTCTCTATTTCAGGTCAACTTCGCTCCGAGGATGTGAAGGTATCGCGCTTGTTGTCTAGGTGGCGGCCGCCAGCGATCAGCTCGATGCTGCAAGGAAGGTGTCGCCCATGGGGCTTCGGGATGTACGGCCCTCGATGCATAGAGGTGAAGATGTCCTAATGGGGGTGCCTTGCAAGCTTGTATGAGAACATCCGTCCCAGATGAGCTCTTGGCGCCCCGCGCGTAGCAAACGTAGCCGCAATGAAGCGACGTAAGTCCAGGGAAGCTATTGGATATTCGATTTAGCATAATGGGTTCATGCAGACGCGGCAGGGCAGCATGTTATAAACATAGCGCATCTGCCCCGGAGCCCCCATCAAGCCCTTCACTGCTCTGATATACCTCCGCAATCATGGTGCGCTTCAGTGTATACCGACGCGTTCGTTCATCTCCATCGTCTGATGCAATGCTCCGTAGAGTACGTTTGGTGCCAGCGCCCAAAGCACTTACTCCGTTGCTGCGAAGGATCGCGATCCATACACATATCAAGTCGGCTTCGGCAATCGGTTTGCTTCAGAGGCAATGTACGATCGTGCTTGCGTCCACTGCGCTCCTGCGTTAAACCATCATATCGCAGCCCGGGCACTCTCCCTGTCGGACAGAACAATCCACAGAAAGCCAAGTATGATCTATACACTGAATCGGTGAGCACGATGTGCCGTTGTGTCGGGAAACAAATATAACACTGGCCTCATGCCGTAGCTAAACGGTACGCCATTCGTGACCCCACGACGAGACAATCAATCGGCGTGAGTCGAGGAGGCGCGCTGCTCAAATGTCGTACCACCTGACCTGTTACCCCCAGATGGATCTATCGCATACGCCCATCGGTCGCACACAAGGGGTTCACAAGCCTTCCGGACAACGAAGACGTGAGTACAGGAGACGATCACATTTACCAGTGAGCTAACCCTGTAAACAGCTGGAGTCCTGCTTCCTCCCTTTGAATCCTAAGGTTCACTTCAGCCCCACCCAACTTGCATGGTATCCGTTCGACATCCCGTCGGACAACACCAAGACCGACTTCGTGACAGGTCTGAAGACGCTCGCCGGCAATGGAGACCCGACGTTGCGCGAAGGACTCGCAGTGCACATCTTCGCTGCGAATGAATCGATGGGGAAGCGCGCGTTCTGCAACAGCGATGGCGACTTCCTCATCCTCCCGCAACAGGGCCGGATGGACATCCAGACTGAATTCGGGAAGTAAGTATCTCAATGGGTTGCTTGCGCAGGGCTTCGGTCGCTGACTCTGTCTTGCTAGGCTGATGGTCCGCCCCGGTGAACTGGTTGTGGTTCAGCGCGGCATCAAGTTCAAGGTTGGACGATCGCTGTGCCATTCGAAGTTGGTATTGACATGAATCGTCTGTCAGGTCGGCTTCCCAGATGGCCCGTCGCGTGGATGTAAGTGGTGTCCCTTCCGACCGACTGCGGACGATCCCATGACACTACCTCCCACCAGACATTCTCGAGGTCTATGGCTCTCACTTTGAGCTGCCTGATCTGGGTCCGCTGGGGACACATGGTCTTGCCAATCCTAGAGACTTTGAGAGTCCGGTAGCGAGCTTCGATATCGATCAATCGCCTTGGGAAAGTGCGTTGCTACCGCTCTGCGCATTCTGACGAGGTCACTAATCTCTGCATCATCTTGTGGCAGTCGTGTACAAGTGAGTCAATCTCATCGTCGCATTCTGACGACCCCAAGTTGACCCACATGCAGAGTTGGGGGTAAGCTTTTTTCCTGCAAACAAGAGCACACGCCCTTCGATGTCGTCGCTTGGCACGGAAAGTGAGTAGATGACATACTGAGCAGCGAGAGCATTGGGACTGACTGAAGCTGCAGCTACGTCCCATACAAGTATGCAATGGAGAAGTTCGCCCATGTCGGCAGCATCAACAAGGACCACATCGACCCTTCCATCTTCTGCGTCCTCACCGCGAAGTCGAAGACGCCCGGTGCGCCTCTTGCAGACTTCCTGATCTTCAGCGGACGATGGGACGTCGCCAACGGTACTTTCAGGCCTCCAGTCAGTGATCACTTAGAATAATTGAAGACGACGCTGACTCGTGGAGTATAGTACTATCACAGGAACTGCGCAAGCGAGATGATGGGACTCATTTACGGCGGTTATGGTGGACGCAGCGACGAGTTCGCTCCTGGCGGTTTCAGTTTCGAGAACGGGTTTTGCCCTCACGGAGGTAAGATCTGCTTCTCTGGCGTGTCCCCTCCCATGCTGAGTATCTATCTGTCAGTCTCCTACGACGAATTCAAGAAGGCGACGGAAGCCGAATTAGGACCGATGCGGGTTCACGAAGGCACGCTTGGTAAGTACCGAGATCCTCTGTCATACGCCGATCAGTGCTCATGTGGTGTTATGTAGCTTTCATGTTCGAGTCGAGCATGCAGGTCACGATCACGGACTACGCCATGAAGCGAAGCGGGAAGCTCCACGGTACGCATACGCGCTGCGTCGTGTGCGTACAACATGACAATACTCACGGTCATCGTAGAACATGAACCCAAGATGTGGGACGACTTGAAGGGACAGTTCGTTAACCATATCGACCAGATCAACGCGGACTTGAAGGCAGCGGGACTCCCTCCTCTGGGTACCACTGTTTGACTCGGAAGGTGTTAGTGGGCGTAGTGACGTTGGTTGCAATGATGTTGCTCGAGCAGTATGTAAGATGCTTCCTGTCATGCATCATGTAATAGTACTGAGACCTACTGTGAACCTTCAAATGCGTTGCGTACTGATTGCCTTCTGTCGCTTAGTTTACAGTCCTCCTGGGCGCCAACCTCTGGTCCCGTTCCCAACCTCTGGTCCCGATTCCCACGACTTCCTAATGGGGTATCCGGCCTCTTGGCCCGCGCCTTTTCGAGCTCCTCGTCCCTCTCCCGCCCTCCCGCCCCCCGAGCAGCGCAATCGACGATCGGCGTCGTCTCTGACGTCCGCACGCGGGCGGAAAGGACGGATTGGGATGGTCTCGGGTGGTCTCGGGTCACGGTCACGCCTCGGGCGAGATCCAGAGCGATGGCAGGCGGGAGTTAGGTCCAATGGGATATGATTATTATCTGTAAGAATTACGCTGTACTCGCCCTCCGCTCGCGCCAACGTCGAGACACGATCGCGAGGGGAGACGCATCCAATGCGGGAGCTGTGTACAGATATGCAGAGTATACGGGCTGTACAGTACGAGTCCGAGTCGTGCGCTATGTCGTAAAAGGTAGGGAGCGTGGGGCTATGGCGTAAATGCGTGATGGTCGCATAGGGATGTGTCGTATGGCCGTCAAGAAAGGTGGGTGTAAGTATGGCTGCGCAGGGTCCAAGAGGGGCTGCGCAGGGTGCACGGAGATAGCGCGCGAGAGCTGAGAGAGGATGTCCGACCATGACAAAAGTGAGAGGAACATACCACTTGATCAAGCAGAGCCAAGTTCGCCGGCCTCCTCCTCATCCTGCATGTCCTCCCATGCCTCTGCGATGTCCGGATAGTCTTGGAGAAGTTTGCACCACTGACGAGCGACCGTCGCGTCCTGCTTCATGACTTGGACAGTGTTCGTCTTCTTATAGAGGAAGTAACCGTGCGCCCTAGGATCGGCGAGGTTCTTGTTGAAGAATTTCCGTGCCGCTTGGGCATCACGCGCGCTGTTCGACATGCGGCTACCTTGCAGCAAGTCGAGGATACGCTGCATGTTGAATCTGGTCCCGTTGTCAGAGTAGACGGCCCAGAATGCATCCTCCGTTGGGAAGCGTTCGCGTTCCTTAACGATGAACTGCATGGCAGCTAAGGTAGGTGGCATGAGGATTGTGAGAGGTGTGACTACGCACCTTCCAGTTGTTCCACTTCATTCTGATGACCTTCCATACCTCCGGCTTGATGCCCGTCTTCCTCTTGTAGAACCAAGGCCAGTGCTTGAGCGGTATGCCTCGTCCGTTGACGACCAAGAGACTGGAGCGGTGCCATTCTTGGAATAGCCGCGAGAGGTCGTCAGAGAATGCGATCCCAGGTGGGTTTGGAACCTGAGATTTGTCGAATGCGAACGTCTCGCCGTCCAGTTCAAAGTAGCGAAGATGTTCGGCAGGTATGCAGCTGTCAGGTATTGCTGATGCATGATGCTGAGACCCAGGCTGGTAGAGAGGCACAGCGGCGCGAGATGATGAAGGTAACAATGACTGCGACGGCGGCTCGATGTCACTGGGATTGCCGGCTAGAGCATGGTGACTTGGACTGCTTGTGCTTTCGCTCCATGCGGACATGTTCGCCACTGGTGGAGTTGAGATCGGATGGGATGGTGTAGTGCTGGTAGTGACTGAACAGAATCTGCTAAGCTGGGACTGCATACTGCGGACAGTTTCGTCGAGGCTGACAATGCGTCGCTCAACACGCCGGATGTCAGTCAAGCTCTGATATGCCCAGATCAGTACATCGTGACCCGAATCTGGGGTTCAGATGAACCTAATCTACTGGACTCACTTCATCACCACTTGGTGCACTGTCGCTCTGGCTTGCTGCACTGTTGCCATTACTTGTATCCCCTTGCTTGTTCAGCTGATGCAAAGCTTCGTCTGCCTGATCTTCCAGTAAGCATATATGTGTTGACTATGTCATGCAGGCACTCACCCACGCTGTATTTGCATCAATCACTCGCGGCGGTAAAGACGGAGGCTCGTGAAGCTCTCGCGCCTTGCCTTTCCGCTTGGGCTGATGGACGGTTTGCTTCTCTGTGGCTCCAAACTGTTCCTCTATCAACCTGGCGACCTCGCTATGGGCAGCTCGTTTGTCGGAGATGCTGCCTCGCTCTGGATTGCGTGCAGGCTGGAATTGGCTAGTAGATGCGATTGATGGTGAGATGTACTGCCAGTTCTTCGGTTTATCAGGTGATACTCACTTCGGCCATCGTTGTGGATTGCTTGAGAAGTCGCGCAAGCGTTCCAACAGAACACCACGGTTCCGTCCCGACTTTGGCAGACCGTAATCAGCAAGGTAGTCTTTCAGACGGTTGATAGTCAGGCGTCGGTCTCTGTAGGAGTTACGAGGTACGCGAATTGTGAGTATGACGAACTCATCACATAGTAATATCCGATGACGTCTAACTTACATGATGACCTCGAAAGTCTTGAGTTTATGAGTGGTAGGATCATATGGCTCGTCGAGAGAGGGAAGAACTAGCTTGTCAAGACTGACAGCTAGATTAGAAGTGGACATAATGTATCATCTACGAGGCTGGGATAGTGTTGTGTGTATTCCTGGACACGAACAGTGGCCAGGTCTCCCCTCGAGTAAAGTCAAGATCATCTGGGGTGGGAAAGCTGACTAAACCACGTGCTCTTGCGTTTTAGGTCAATGAATGTAGTAGTTTCTTGTGGCAGATCGGGCAGAACGTGGCTTCGTGTTTCAGAATGGGCGCTGCGGCGGCGGCACATATGTCATCCACCGTTCAGGACGTCGAGCTCAGCCCGCTGCCCGCCATAGCTCGCGATGGAGGAGGATAGTACTTCATTTACATGGCAATCACCCCATACTACGACACATGAGCCTGAGGACAGTGAATTCGAAGGTGACAGGTGGGGCACGTCCTAAATTGAGCATGGCACGGACCCCTCAGAGCTGCCCAAGTAAATATTGCTCATAGAGTAGTGACTAGTCGTACCATCATGATGATTTGTTGGTCCGAGTAAGTAACTGGGTAGTTCACTAGTCACTGGTGCTCTCAATGCGTTGCTCTGCTCATGGAATAGTACGGTGACTTGCCGTGAAGTTTCAGTCAGTACTCGCTGTATGCCGGCCAGGCCGTTAACGACGCTGCAGCCTGCTCCAGGCTGTACTAGTACTCATGTGAGCCAACTAAACTGTGCAGCAACGCTGTTGATGCCGTGGCCTGAATTCGTGGCCAGGTGTGCCCGGAGGGCGAGTGCCTATAGAGAATAGCAAGCATGGAAAGGGGCCTCTGACCAGCTCAATACAGCAGTCCGACTCATCCGCCGATCGCTTGGCCTATTTCAGGCTCTTTTGCCGACGTCCAGCCCCGTTTCATACTCGGGTCCCACTCTTGCCCTATATCCCTCATGGCATCCTCTACTAGAATCCTTGCTGGTGTCGCTGCACAAATCCAGACCTTTCAAAACATCTCACTGGAAGAGGTAGAACTTGATCGGGAAGAAGAAGCCGACACCTTCGCTGCTTCAACTGCATTGGACGACGAACTGGATAAAGATCCCACCTACCTCACCATTCCGGAATCGGAGCTCCCTGACAAGCGGAGGAAATTGACGGAAACAGAGCTTCAGCGCACAATAGACAAGGCTTCCGAGAATGTTGTGGTGCCAAGCACGCTGCAGGAGTACCGCCGGTATGTTCTACATTGCTCAGTTTCACATCTACATCATATCTTCATGTCTGCATATTTACTACATAGTTTGTGGACTCGTTTCAATGCGTTCTGCATTGAGAATGAGCTTGTCACTCCCAGGGAGAACATGGACGCCTTCTGGAAGACATCTCCGGCGCAACTCCCGCTCTGGATCACTGCTTGGATTATGGACAAGTATGTACTATTTCGATTTATCATGTACTGCGACCATGACGATTCTAATGGACTGTTCTACAGGGCCGACGATACGGACGTCTTCACTGGGGAGCCAAAGGACATCAAAGTTACGCGGGTAACCTATGACACGGCCCAGAAGATGCGGGCCGCCATCAGCCACAAGTTTGGGCGCGACTTCAAGCTCGGCACACAAAACTGGCTGGAGAACCCACTTACTCCGGGCAAGTACTGCGGTAATCCGTCGCTCTCTGTTGTGGTATCGCAGTACATGGTTAGTCTTCGACGCCGCAAGGTACGCGCACGCGTCTGAAGTGTTGGCAAAGTCCGCGCTCATTTGTACTTTGCAGGCCCGTGCGGGTGAAGTCATCCGAAGTGCTCGAGCGATGGACTCCGCAACGATGAAGAAGCTCTACGAGTACAATACGAGCTATCCTCAAGAGCAGGAGCTGAAGTCACGCAAGCGTAAAAACCGCGAGGACGACCCGACATCTCCGCGTCGCTGGGCAGGTTACAAGATCCGACAGATGCTACAGACCTTGTACGTCGTGTCGATGCTATGTCTCCTGCGATACGACGAAGCGTTGCGCATCATGTGGCACCAAGTCCACTTCGAGAAGGACGACAGAGGCGTTCCAGTTGTTCAATTGGAACTGCCATTCCGCAAGACCGATCAGACCGGCAGTACGTGTGACTGCATGGCACTGGCGTCGCGATACTGATATCAACTTTAATTGCAGCACAAACAGCAGACTTCGTCCTCTACCCTGACCATCAGCGCCCTTGGCTGTGCCCCATCCGGGCATTCGGCACATGGTGGACACTTTGTACCAAGATGAGCATCGAGCTCAAAGGCCGAGTCTTTCGTGTCCGGTGCCTGTATGACGAGGTGCAGCATAGCGGATCACACGGACTGGTAGGTTTCCAGTTCTCCGCTTATCCTGTCAGTTTGCTGATTTCGTGCTCCAGTCACCGGCAAGTTTCATGACCTGCTTCCGTCGGAATATGCTTGAGATTGGTCTTGATCCCCGGACCTACGGAACTCACTCATTTCGGCGTGGGGGTTGCCAGTATCTTGCAATGGAGCGTCGCTGGGCGTTCCGGGAGATATGTCAATGGGGCGGATGGGCAGAGGACTTTGACAACCCAGGTACAATCTTCCGTTATCTGCTCTCAACAGTTGACTCTCCTACGATGGCGCGAAAGGACTTCATGAATCCCAACCGGAAGGGGACAGACCATTGCGGACATTGCGGCCGTTCTTGCGCATGCACGTAGTCACTCCTAACTCATGCATACAATACTGTTACCATTGCTATAGCTATAGTGATCGTCGCAAATGATACATGACAAGTACTATTACATATTGCATTCACTCATCAAGGGTCAGATCAATCACACCAGAACCGTAACGTACAGATACATGGGTAGAAGTGGAGGCCTGAGGCACGTCATCGTCATCGCTGAGCTCGATGACATTGGCGTCTGGGTCTACTCGACGCTTCGCACCCATCCTACGCCGAGACACGTTCTGATTGTTCATATCAGAACATCCTGATAACTGGTTTCCTACGTCGTCCACCTTACGCTTTGTTGCAGAGGGCCGCACCCCATCGGGACGCATGGGGATACGGTCGGGCTTGGTCGAGCCACGAGGCGCTGTGCGATTGCAGTCATCGGCCGTAGACTTGACTGCGTGATACGGTGGGCCGCCGAGCACGATGACGTCGTCGTCATGAACCTCGGCGCGGGTCGTAAAGGGATCTGACGGAACGAAGATGCAGGCGTCGCGGGTCACAGCCTTCATGCAAAGTGATGCACTGTCGGTCACCACGGATGCACGGTCGTCAGCCTCGGACTTGATCGCACGATGCAGAGCACCGTCGGGCACCTTGTGGGCTTGGACACCAGGCTCGGTCTTCGTCGTGCAAGGCAGCGGACCCTCAAGCATCATGACGGTGTCCTCGTCGGACTCGAGCTTGAGCAGACGGTGTTGCACGCCGTCTAGCGTCATAACGACGTTGTCGTCAGTCTCGTGCTTGCTCGAGCGTGACACAGCAGGGCCGCGTGCGTTGTATCCATTGGGGATCGCAGTCGCATCGTCAGGCTTGATCGGACCTGGGAGGTCGCCATCGATCTCGAGCTTTGCCGCGGCTGTGCCATGTTGTGCGCCATCAAGTAACTTGAGGTGATGGGCAGAGGGCTCGACCTTAGTGGCGTGGTGTGGGGAGGAAGCGTACGCATGAGAGGAGTTGGCGGAGAGAGAAGATGGACCATCGATGATCTCCAGAAATCGGGCGATGAAGGGACGCCGAGACGATGCAGAAGAGCTCGAAGAGCCACTTGGGGGAGCAACGCTCAAGGCTGTGAGCTGCCGCGAGCGGTCCGACGTCCTATTGGTGCCAGCCGAGAAGGACAGGCGAGTTGACAGGCTGGATAACCTGAAGGGAGATGTCAGTACAGTTCGAGAAGAGAGGACATTGTCTGCTTACGGAGTATTGACATGACCATAGAGATATCCTTCGGCGTCATAATCCGGATTGACGAGCTTCGGCCGGGCACGCTCCACGACGAGGGCTGGGATCTTGATGTTGAGAGGACGTTCTGCTTCGTCGTATGCGTCTGCTTCGGAAGCCTTGGGACCGACACGGTACGGCCGCGTACCGTGCAGTTTGCTTGTCGCGAGGTTGTTGAAGCCGTTGTCCGAGATACGCAAGTGGGCAAGTGTATAACCTGTTGAAGCGACCTCGTCTACCTTGGTGACCGCGAAGGTGAGCAGGTTTCGCGTCTGGTAAATGAGCATGAGCATGAACGCTAGACACCGTACAGAGACCGATGACGTACCTCAACAGCTTGTCCAGCCCGGCGAAGGCCCTCGTTGATGAGCATGCGCATGACTTCATCGTGCCAGAGAAGCTTCCGAAAGGTCTTCCTGATCTCTGCACGGCTGCCGAACGAGAAGTGGTTCTCGCAGAGCACTCCGAGCTGCGCAACATCGAGCATGCGCGGCCTGCGAAGGGAGTCGTACTTGCGCACATCGAGGAGGACGGGGGATATGAACTGTCGAACTATGTCGACATTGGGGAAGGTGGCCGGTATAGCCTTCGCGAGTGCGGTCCGAGTGCGTCCAATGAACATCAGGAAAAACCCCCCTAGCCAATTAGCGCTAATTGTGTTCCATTATCGGACATTGACTGCTACTTGTCTAATATTCTGACCATTATCACGACTTGACCGCAGATTAGTGCTATTTGCTTTTTGAGCCTCACAGTTAGAGCCTTGTTGTTGTCATTTGATTGCATATCAACTGTACCAGTAGACAATACATACAGAAGGATTGATACTTGAAGACGGCATTGATATGAGTGCCCCATAAGCACTTTGTTCTAGTCTCACTATAACACAATTATGCATTATGTAGTCGGCACCGGGCGCTACAAGAGGATAATGTTCGAAAATGCTAAGTCCTTTGTTTGTCCATGTTTATTCCAGAGTCCAAGCAACGCGTCAGTTACGGCGCTTATAGACACGTCACTTCCCTTCGTCCCTCTTCTACCTCTCTTCTCCTCGACTTTGCTTCCTTCTAGCGGGTACACCTC
This sequence comes from Earliella scabrosa, assembly GCA_022605405.1. Lineage (NCBI taxonomy): Eukaryota > Fungi > Basidiomycota > Agaricomycetes > Polyporales > Polyporaceae > Earliella > Earliella scabrosa. The sequence goes on from JABYQQ010000012.1 coordinate 1,489,971, forward strand.
AGAGCACTCTTTCAACGGCGCGGCGGACTGGGTGTCGAACGGCATCATTACGGAGCGGGTCAAGTGCGTGGAGGTGAAACGACAAGAGGAGGATGTCGCCATTGGGTTGCCATCTGTAAGTGCTCCGTTCCTACGCTGTGCTGACTAGCTTGTATTATTCTACGATGTCAACTCGCTTCCTAGCAGGCTGCAGCCATCTGTAGGCCTGACTTGCGCCCCTTCCTGCCACCCCTCCCTGTCCCTCGAGCCCGCACACGAGATCCCCGTGTTCGACCCCGAGCCACCCTCTCCCAACCTGTCTCGCAGCAACGACGGCCCCGTGCCTGAACCGATCCCATATCGCGATCGTGCGGCTGCAATGGGCACGGGCAAGGTGTCGATGAGCCAGGTGCGTGCTCTAGCACGAGTTTAAGCGACGACTGTGCCAGCTGCCATCAGTGCCGCCCCCGAGCTGCTGTCGTCCAGGTAGCAACCGCGCCCAACTTGTGTATGAGGCCTGTATGGTGTAGTTCTTGAACTCGTCGCCCTCCGAGTTGGAGTCCTCAACGTTCCGGACCTGGCCGCGTCCTCATGTGGTGGGAGGAGAGCGGGCTCCTCGTTGCACGGTGCATGACTGCACACGACCGTCCTCCCAGCACCTCGACCGCAACTGGACAGCTTCTGGCAAAGGTGAGTATTCTCTCTCCCTCTCTCTCTCCCTCCGTCACACTTGAACATTGACGTGCTGGATATGGTGTAGGTCTATCTTGTGTGACATGTGCTTGCTCCCCGTGTGTGAGCAGCATTGCACCGCTGCACAGGTCAGCACTGTCGGTGTGTCTTTTCTTGGTCGAGTAGATACTTGTAGATAGTATGGCCTTGTTTCTTGACGCTGATCTACGTGCTACACGCCCAGGTGTGCACCGGGCACCCTGGGTATTTGGTCGGAAGTTATCTGCCGGGGCGGCGCTGGGCATCGAGCAGATATTTAGCAGCCGGCGCTTAGACATCCCTCCAATATCGGTTTGCCCGATATCTGTTTGATGTCTGGGGCACAACGCTCCAGTATGGAAGCGCCGGTCGGAAGTTATCTGACGACCCAAAATTTCCAGATATCGTAACCGACCCATGGCTCACCTGAGCGTGTAAGCAATATAGTCCCTTTCCTATCTTAACTATGTGCGAATGCGTGAAATCCAACGTCAACTGCATGTCTATCAATCTGTTCATTGTCGGTAATTGTTGAAACATTAGTGGCAAATAGCTACTTGTTATCGCAACTTGTGCTAAAATAGCACCCCACCTTTACAAAATGGTTAAAATGATATACTGTGAGATTTAGCTCTATTATCAGCTCAATAGCAACAATTACCTCTAATCAGCAGGGGGGGTTTTTCCTGATGAAACCATTAGGGTCGCGATGGAGTCGAAGCTTGAACAGGGAGCGCCAGTCATCCAGATTGCGGTTGAGCTCGTCATCGGACTGCGCCTCCTGGACCACCGAAATGAGGGCCGGCCCGAGGCGGTACCGCAAGAGGCCAACAGCAGTCTTCATACCACATTGCGGGAGACCGGCCTGCGTGATGGATGAGAGGCTGTAGCCGGGCGTAATGAGCGGACATACCGTGTCGTGGTCACAACCCGTGAGCAAAGCCAAAAGGATCATGCTACTCCGCCCGATCCGCGCCTTGTCCAAGATAACCGATGCTCGGTACAGTTCAACGTGGTCGGGGCCGTCGCGGTCAAAGCTGAAGCTATGAGACGTTAACTACGGCACATGATCCAAGGCGTCGACGGACTACGTACTTGCGGATGACCACATGCGCACCGAACAGGAATGCATCGCTGTCATCGGTCATGACCGCGTCAATGATACCAAGCGCATTCAAAGCAGCAAGCTCAGCCTCGGCCTCGCCTGCCGCCTGAGTTCAAAGTAGCTGTTAGTCAGGGGCGGTGCTGCAACGGGAATGGACACGACGTACCACAAGCCATGGAAAGCCAAATGCCGCCGCGATTCTCCGCATTCCATCTTCAAGCCAATGCGGAGTCTTCTTTACTTTTTTGCCACGTTTGACTGAGGGACGTTCTTGGCCATCGGCAACGAAGACAAGGTGGATGGAGCGCTCAGCGAGCATGGAAACCCGATAGAGGAACATCCTGAGCTCCGGATTCTCCCCCGACTGGACGTGGCCGACGGCGAAGGTGTGTTGGAATTGACGCATCCAGATGCTATGCGTCGGAGGGGTCAGCGGTGTGCGAGGCCAGATGATACATCAACATACCTCACGTCGACCCCGATGCAATACAGGCGGTCACTATGCCGCTTGAACCCCTCGCGAATGCTCAGCGTCCTGAGTGAAGGCCGCTCAACAGCCGCCTCAACGACCTGGACACCGGTATGGGCTTGGTGTGGCGAGACAGGAGACGGGAGGTAGGACGCACTTTCCAAAAGTTCTTGACTCCCATCCTGGTTAAATGAGGATAGGCCGAGGTCGAACGACGTCCTGATAGCTTGAGGGTGGTAAGCTGGCAGATGTAGACGATATCGAGAGTGTGGGTTTGCGAGCAGAGCAAAGGCGGTGGTGAGAGATGGAGGAGAGAGCTGAGCAGGAGCGGATGCGGCGGACAGCGCGTAGACATAGCGGGAGAGGGCCATGACCGTAGGACTGTAAACGCGGGGGACTGTAAAGCTCGAGGGGTCCAGGGAGCTGCTCGCCCATGACCACTGTCGCAACAGTGGGGAGACCCCCATACCGCAGCCGGCTGATGACCGCAAACTTTACAGTCCCCTGTGGGAAAGTGACAGTCCTCTCGGCAGGACGGCTTCCAAGGCGCTTCACGGACTCTCCGGAGCAGAGTCCAGGCGTCGGCGTCAGCCTCGTATCCTCTCACCATTCTCTGTACTGGCGGGCAGCTGGGACAACCTCACAACATCTCTCTCCGGTTCTGCTGCCATCGCCACCTCCGTAGATCACCGCAACAAGGCGTAAGACGGGACGTGCCGCCAGGACTCATGGATTAACCTCTGGGATCAAGGTGAGTGACTCTGATCCTCGTTCTCGTTTCCTGCCCAGTTGCCATGGCGAGACACAGACAGTCAGGCGGGTGCGCATGCATTCCATGTATATATTCTGTCGCCGTAGTCAATCCCAATGCTACATGAGTTTACGACGCCACAAAGCCCCGTTACTGCGTTACATGCCACACAGGCATACACCACTCTCCCGTCGCCCGATCAGCGCTCAGCGCGCAGCCTGCTCAGGTCGAGCTCGTATCTGGGGACCGGGGGTCCTTCTCCGCCGGCCGGACGCCTCGCTTGGCGACGGCGAAGGACTCGCATGCCGCTTACATCAGCTACCCGGAGGACAGTCAATTAAGTAAGATGGTCCCAGCCCGGCTTCCTGTTGGTGGGCGAAAGCGATGCCGGGATAGCCGGTCCGGGCCGGAATGGACACCCCGATGCTCACGGGCGCTAATATTGAAGACCTTCTCCTGGCCTCCTCCATGCACACCAACGACTATGCTATCATGCATCCGTCTGCGTGTTTGCAGGTGCGATCCCGTTACAACATGTGACAACCGTTAGCCTCTATGGTGTTTCCCCTCTCAGAAACGGTGACCTCCTCCTCACTACTAGTGCCAGTGGTGAATAGTGCTCATCCGAGTCAGCGAGTGCCCGACCTCCGGAAGGCTCCATACCGTCGTTAGCCTGCCACACGCACATCAGCTCCGACTCATACGCTCGTGGTATATGTTAGAAAGGTCCACTTGAAAAGGCTTTCAAGCTACATTCTAGTGCGATGCAGGTATGTAGCTCACGACTGCCACGTAGCCTTCAATGGAATCAACTAGCGGTCACTGGCAAGACATATAGACAACGAAAGCCAAACGTGAGAGTTCTGCTCGTTGAGGGTAGAATTTATACTGATTTACAACGTCAAGAAGGCTTTTAAGTAGGTCAACGCGGTTCAAAGCATGCCCTTGCTGCGGCTTGAGGGACACGCGGAGTGCTGAGCCGCCACTCTGACTCTACTGTGCATTGTGGATCTTTCAACGGAACATCTTCTTTGTCATTCGATACAATCTCCTAAACTCGCCAACACTTAGTATCACGACGACGTTCTAACTAACACCTCTTCAGTCATACATCTCGGGTCTCGCTCTTCGGTACGTCCTAGTCTTCTTATGCGATTGGGCCGCTTCGCTTAGATCGGGAGGTCGGACAGGACGTCTGGCATGCAGACCTATGACGAAGCGCATGTTAACAGTTATCGTCAAGTCAAAGAGGCAAGATACGCACTCCGTCGATGCCAGCAAGAGCGCCAGTCAGTATGCCCAACAGCTCAGGAAGCATCGGCAAGGGCAAGCCCGCAGCCAAGGGCAACACCATGCCCAAGACGGCAGTGGGGCTCAAGCACATGCCCCCGGAGCCGCAGTCGCGGTCAGCCGTGCAAGAACCGAGGAGGTTGCCGGGGAGAGCAGCTTCAGTGTCAGCGACGGCGCAGACCTACGACAGTGGTGAGTAGGGAGTGTATCGCGTCGTGGAAGGTGACTCACGCCCATGTCCGGCAACACAGAGGTGGTGACTGCAACGCAGTCCTTGTCGGCGCCGCACACCGCAGGATTGCCCGTAAGGCAGAGCTGCGTAGGAGCGGTGTCGCGAGTCACAGGGACGAGGCTTGCAGTGACAACGCCAGCTTGGATGGCGGCGAGCGCGACCTTGAAGACAGCGGAGAAGCGCATGTTCACGAAGACTGGATTGACCTATGGGTGAGTCTTAACGATGAGGACCAGAGCTGGATAGTCGCTCACGATGCTGCTTGACAAGAGAGTAGAGCGGGGAAGCTGCTGCTGCTGTTCGTGCTGGGCCGCAGGGTTTATATGCGGTTTGGGATGTCGATGATGACATACTCGAGCTCAGCTTTTTGCGCGAGTGTTTTGCACGACAACCAATAGAGATACGGGTTGGTCAGTGGTCTGCGTCTCGCCTTCATTTGCTGAAGTTCTGTCAAAGAGCCTACGCGTCCGCATGCACAGGATGTCAGGATCACTCGAGAATAGCATCGTAGTGTGGTACGTCATCTCAACCACCCGCAGTGCTGTCCATACTTACTTCAGGACATGATTTTAGCTTAATCTTTGCCCGAAATACGATAGGTCTCGCCGACGGTTCGTGCATCAGCTGATAAAACATAGCGTAAATACTCTGGTGGGACATCCCCGCGGGCCAGCGGCCAAGAAGTGGTTGCCAGAACAAACCTTGCTAGTAAGTAGTCACGCGATTGTGCATCTACAGTATCGTGCCCGGAGACCTTCATACGTCAATATCGTGGTTCTCAAGTGGTGAGTCTTCGTTGCGGACGTCTGTCTATCTCGTCCTGAACCAACTACCATTTCCAGCATCCGTCTCGCCAGGTACGTCCTTGCCGTCCTTCAGCTTCTGCGCTTGGCACGCGGCTTGTTATTGGCCGTCTCCGGCTTTACCGAATTACTCTGACACAACTCTACTATCGTCGAACCCAGAAAACTTCCAACAGTAACTCGACTACCTCGTTGGATGCCGTTGTATTCGGACATACCTTGTTTAACACCTCGCTTCTCAGGTTCTCGGTAGACGGATGTCCGCATGTCATCGCCTCTTCCCAACCCGTCCGAAGGTTGTGCAAAACACGATGGGTATGGCCATGGCACTGTGCATGACATACCCATATGCGCAGTTCGGGGCATTTTACACATATTCGATCATTACGATGGAATTGTCGAATCCGGGATGTCCCGATGGACATACTGACCCCACGGTGCATTCACTCTGCTTCAATAAGCCAGCGACGGGTAATCCATGCGCGCATTTGCAGCATCTCAACACGTTTCTATGTATCAACCATAACTGACATAAACCTTCGGAACAGTGGGACATCGACATCCACGTTCCCAGTACAGGACTCGGAATCAACAGCTTCTACATATATCTCAGAAATCTCAATTTCACAGTAGGTCTCAAACGGTGTAAAACGCTGACAAGGTGAACCTATGGACTGGTCACTTGCGTCTACAGTGAGAGCTGTCGCTCACTGCGCCAACAGGCAGAGCTGATATATACCGATCAGTATGGCGGTCAGGCAATGATCACCAGTAGGGCATACTCACCGGTTCAGTCACAAGGTCACCAAGTATGGGCGTGAGCGCCCCGCCGAGGCCGGTGCCATTGAGCAAGCCTCCAAGCACGCCCCCCAGCACGCTTCCGAGCCCCCCAGTACTACCACCTAGCACACCACCCAGCAAGGTGGTCAAAATTCCAACGACGCTGCTGAGCCCAGGACCGATCAGGGGCACGTCGCCAACAAGGCTTGTGATGAGACTGAGGATGGCGTCGATAGCGTCCGGGGTCGCGGCGCATGCTAGACCCGCCGGACAGCCATTGGCGGGGCAGGGGGCAGCGAAAGCTGTCGCGATGTCTGCGTCAGGCGACTTGCAAAGCTGTGCGTAACATGGTGAGCATTGCAGTCACGCATCCGCCGTTCCATCGCATAGAACTCACCCCCAGCGTCGGGACAACCGAGTTAGGTGCGGCGACGCACTCAATGCCGGCGCCGCACGTCGTCGAGTCCGTCGTGAAGCAAGCTGTAGCAGCGTCGTTCTGACGCTTGCCGAGGACGCTAGCAGTGACGACGCCGGCCTGGACGACGGCGAATGCGACGGCGAAGAAAGCAGTGAAACGCATGGTGAAGACTAGAATGGGGTTAGTGGGAACTGCATACTCGACTACTGAGTGGTATCGCTCACGTTCTTGTCAGTGAAGAGCTGAGTTGCTGCGACTCGGAGTGCTGCTGTCCTCGCCCTCATTGTGCTCCTTCTTATACGTTCTGCTCTAGAGCTGAGAATTTTTGAGCGCGTCGGCCGACTCGTATGCTCCTGTGACTGTCGTGGGGCTCTCGACGGGCGACACAATTCTGTGTCCAGTGATGGACGGATCTGTTGAACAACTTCGTTGTCTCTCACAGCTGACCAAACTCATGTCACTCAGTCTATGTCCACATGGAGGCAGACACCGGACGCTGACCCTCACGTCTGATGCGGTCAGTGAAGGATTGTGTTGTGCGTATACTCTTCCGCGTGTCCCCGGCTTCCACTGAATGTCCAACATATGTTATAGCGACATTCCACTCTGACACAGCAGCTTCATAGACCTATGGCGGCGACGATTTATTCCCTCGCATGAGAGAATTCTGTGACTTGGGGCATAGCCCGAAACGAGTAGAAGATCGTCTGTCGACTAACACAAAAATCAACGATATCCACATCCCTCAACCCCGGGCGAATATAACTGACTGGGTCTTTGACGCAAGTACACTCGCTAGTGATTACTCTACGACCATTTGAGCTAACCGGATTGCCAGTCAATTTACTGCTCGCTTTCAGTATGATCATTCCGACAGGGTAAGAACAAACCTGTCTCTCTGGGATGCTGAAATCTGACACTAGTACCAGGTAATGTTTTCGGACCTGACAAGCTGATGCACGCATAACTTTTGTGCTATCGTCCAGCGTGTACCTTGCCCTCATCATCATGTCATGGATGGACACCATGATCTTCTGCTCGGCTTGCCGCTTGTTGAATTTCACAATTGCTGAATGCACCCGCCAAACCGACACTCACGAGACACCTGGTATCACACCCAACTGTCCTAGGGCGTAGCCTATTTGTCATTACGCGCGTAAGTGGCGGCCAACCGCTGACAAGGTAGGAATCCCAGAACCTGGCAAGTACGCCAGCACGCCGGCGCATCATCCAGTCGCCCTCTCAGGTCTATTTTTTGCCCAGCATTGTGAGTACCAGGGGCTGGGAGGTGCGCAGTGATTTGGTCTGACCCTAGCCGCGATGAGAACGGTCCTCCATGCTTGTCTGACACGACCGAATGTAGGCAGGAGCTCGGATGCACTCAGAATTGGCAATATTCAGACTCAGAGTACCGAAAGCTGGCGTTCTTTAGTCGGGAGTCGAGGTGCCGACGTCATCACGATAAGCACATCCAACGATTGCTTACAACTTGAAGATGAAGCATTTACACGAAGATGCACTTTTATGGTGACTTCTCATCTTCTGACGTAGCTGACGCACACGCACCTAACCCTATACTGGCTCGCTATAGCGTTTCGTTCTTTCAAGTTGTTCCTCGGAACCATCGCCGACGGCACTCCGACCATTCCCATTCTCAGTCATCTCCTGTGAGCGTCGAGTATGTAGCATTTCAGGTTCGATATCTTTCCCTCAGTGTGCAGCCGCCCCGCGACCTGTGCGACTCCAGGTCCTATACGTCCGTTAACCATCCGATCGGGATGCGCGGAGCCTTCCAGTATCGGCCGCGCCGCAGAAGCACGCACAGGTACCCACGGAGTCGCTCACACGAGTGTCCGAACCTCCCTTGTACCTGAAGAAGATAAGGCGAGCTTCACGGATCTCTCCCCTGGACGGCACGCCTCAAGCCGTACATGTGATGACGTTGTCCAACTTGAGACCTTAGGCCTGAGGTTCGGCATGGCTCCACGCCGGCCCGCATCCTCCCATCAGTTGAAGGGAGCTTGAGGTCCCGGGAGCCAGGCTCTCCGTGTGCATGATGAGAGAGGTGCGGTTCATCTCCGCACCGTCTTCGTTAGTTGTAAGCCTGACATTCGGACTAGACGTCGAACCAGTGGACAGAACGGCTACAGTGGGCATTCGTACAGGGGGTGTTCGAAACGAGACATGTAACCAGCAATAGCCGGGACTGAGGACGTGGGGGCGTGCAGCGGCAACTTCAGCTTGTGCTCTAAGCATGCCACACACCCAATATTGAATCTGCGTAGATTCGTTCAGTGTGAGCTCACAAATTCTATCACGATCATTGACTCTGTACTACCACCGTGACAGCCTCTCACCCGTCCTCCAAGTGACTCAAGCGGGTTGTAGGATAACGGCTGTGCTGGACTAGTGCTCAAATTGCTGCTGTACGGTTCGGGTCAGTGTGCACACGCACCCAGTGATACCGCTCTTTGACGGCACTCTACCGGTACTGCAAGGAAAGGCGACACATGGGGTCCTCCACGGATGAGACCGAGGTGCCAGGGGTACCGTGGGCTCAAATTGCCACACGAAGGCCCACGTGGGAGACACAGCCTCAGTACTCTGAGCTCAAGCTTGGTGGCAAGGGTCGTTCATCATCATGATGTTTCTTCAGACATACCGCCTCCGAGTACTCCCCTATGATAACCAGCCAGGGACCTCGAGTATATGAAAGCTGTGCAAACAGTCTTACTGCGGGAGACATCCACGGCACGGCGAACATCGAAGGAACATAGATGATTTGTACCATCATCAGCAGAGAAGAGGTAGCTGGGCGTTGCTTCAGTATTCCGTTAAAGAGGTATGTCAATGATGAATTCCTACTTCCACTTCGATGCTCAGAGATGCCTTGAGTCACTCCACTCTCTGCAGTTCATGTCGGGCCTGCTCACACAACTCCTCATGCAGTATACATTCATTGCCATGTCGTCTCAAACTCGTTACAACAGGACGCAGAATCAGCAGGCGGCTGAATCGACATCCCAGACACGCTAGACATTCTGATCCTAACCTCATGTTCCAGTACACTCTGCAAATCAAAGATAGGCTAGCCAGGTGATCGCTCCCGAGTTCGTGTATTGGACGGCCGAGACCGTCTCTCACTGCACGGGCAGGCACAGCTGGTAAATACGATCAGTCTCATCATACATGGAACATATCTGTTGATAATTCCTCACCGGTTCGGTAACAAGTCCACCGAGCACTCCGCCGAGCAGACCGCCGAGGAGGCCGGTGTTGCCGAGCAGGCCTCCCAGGAGACCTCCCAAAAGGCCGCCGCTGCCGCTGCCCAACACTGACCCCAGGAGGGGACCCAACAAGCCAAGCAAGGTGCCGATGATGTCACCTGACCCGCTGGAGCCTCCAGAGCCTCCGCCAGAGCCTCCGCCAATGCCGCCGCCAATGCCGCCGCCGGAGCCACCGCCAGTGCTTCCGCCGCCGAGTCCGCCCAGCAGGCCGCCAACCAGGCCGAGGATCGTGTTCAAGATAGAACTGACGGCGTCACCCTGAGCGGCGCACGACAGCCCGGTCGAGCACTGCCCAGCGGCTCCGCACGGGGCGGCGAGAGCTGTGACATCGATGTTGCAGCCCTATGAAGAGGCAGTGAATTGTAAGTATTCCCGAATCGATGCCAGTAGACACATGGCGTGCTTACAGGGCAGGTGGCTGCGGGGTCGAGTGACTGGCATATCTGCGATGACACGGTGAGCGTCCTGGTTGTCCACTCGTTCGATCGCACTGAAATGACTTACTCCGAGGGTCGGGACGACCGAGTTGGGGGCAGGGACGCACGTGCTCCCCACGCCGCACGTTGTCGAGTTGGTCGTGAGGCACATCACAGCACTGGAAGCATCTTGACGCTTGAACTGGCCCACGACGCCTGCGGTAGCGACGCCGACCTGAACGACGGCAGCGAGGCCCAGGGCGAAGAAAGAAGTGAAACGCATTGTGAAGACTATAGGGTGTTCAGTGAGTAGACAGCTCGAGAGCCGAGAGAGATCGCTCACGTTCTTGTTCGTGCAGACTTGAGCGAGGATGCTGCTGTGTCTGCTCGTCATACACTAGCTTTTATGTCTTCTTCTCCAGGGATGAGAACATTTGAGCCGCACCGGCCCCGGTGTTGTGCTTTCCTGTCGCTGCTCAAGCCAAAGATAGAACAGGCATAGCCTAGAAATCTATCTGCACATCCCTTGAGAGGCTTCGGTATTTCCGGGTCTGAAGAACGGTGACGAGATCCCCGTTATTTCGTGCCACCTTGCGGCACGAAAAGCAACTCGGCTTGAATGTCCAGATTCTTTGAAGGATGGATGCATTGGTGGGTGCACTGCACAGCTCCCTCCCATCCGTATAAGCTGATCAACCTGTCATAGCTTGGAACGCGGCCAGTCCGCTGTCCGGCTGAAGTGACGAGCTCAAAGACAAGTTCTACCCAGCACGGTGTGAGACCATGTTGGGCATCAGTGAGTGTACTCTGATCGTGTGCGAAACGAATTGAATAGCTGACACATGAGCACCTGTCTCCCGCTGCTTGATATGTTGAAACCGCGGAACGCTCGTTGGCCGCGCGTTCTACAGGCTAGCGAACAACCGACTCCAGAATAGACCACAACTTTGAGCATTTCGAATTCAGTGTCATATGCTCTACCCGTTGATCACTCGGAGAATGTCCATGCTGCACCTCGAGAATCTAATCCTCGTGAGTCATCCGTCGTTCTCGTATTTTAAGCGGTGTTGCGTCCACGACGGCCTCGTGTTTCCCTTCATGTTCTCCATTGAAGGGGTGTCCGTAGGTTCTTCCTGGACATCACCCTCATGCAGCTGAAGAATGCCGTCAATAGTCTTCTGCTTCGTCGCCCGTACAACCAACGCAACACGGGTACTCCTTCCGACTCGAGTACAGCAGACGCTCACCAAACACCAAGTAGTCCAACCAATTGCCCTTGCATGCATCGATTCCTATCCATTTCGGGCAACCTTTGTGCGTTCAAAGAGTTGTGGTCTAATTGACCTGCAACAAGTGCGTCCGCCGTTCTCAGCTCGCTCTTTCCCCGCAGAGTTCTATCACGGGTGTAATGTCGGATATATGGCTGCGAACCTTGTCAAGATAGCTTGCTGCGCTTCCGCTCCTGGCCAACGAAGTGATAAATCTCGTCCTCACCGGAGCCGGATACAACGCCCTTCTCCGGCGTAGGCTGGAGACACCCAGCGGCAGTGAAGAGACACATGCACAGGACACATTCGTTCGCGGACGTGGCGCCGCACCTCTTTCTTCACCCAGGGGACGACGCGCGTGCGGCACTATGGATGTGCGCTCGCAGGGGAGGTGTATCGTGCGAAGAAGGCGGCGAAGTTGTACTCGGTCCGCATCGAGCACGGACCCCGCGCAGAAGGTCGCTTGGGACGGAAGCACTGGCAGAGCCGGCTCATGCCCAATGGCCAAAGTTCCAAGGTGGCTCCGAATGAGGAGATCAGCAGGGTGTTCCCTTGTTTCTGTTCGAAGGCTGGATCCGTTGTTGTCGGTACAACTCCATACCTTGCATGTCTGCTCTAGGTACGTGGTATTCAAGTCACTATGCGTGGGTAGGTTGTAAGCCGACGGGCGAGCTGCGCGTCCCGAGCGTAGACATGGGAAGACCATGTCAACGCGAGTCATGACAGTGTGAGGGGCAGCTACAGCACTGACAGCCTGAGGAAGAGCGAACAGATCCCCGAAGTCGTGTCATTCCGACCATTCAGTCGACTCGAGCTCGGAGTGCGGGTCCTATGGACGAACGTATTCGTGCTGACTACACATATGACATATGGTGACGCGGGACGGACGCTGCCCAGGCCCCATTCCCATTGAAGCTGAAGCTTTAGGCTCGCGTCAACCTCCTCGTGTCCCGGTGAGCGCGTTCCTCGAGGCTCCGCTCGGTTGCATCATGATAATGATGTACTGTTCTCCTTGCACATACGGCCCCCGTCCTCGCGCATCAGAGTGGTCGACAGAACGTAACTGGAACCCTCGAACCTAGGACCTGAAGGCTCAAGAAGCGAGGACGGCCTTCCAGCGCCTGAACTAGAGAGATGCGTCCCACAGGCCCACAAGGTCGCAAGCAGTCGCGGTCTTCCCATTCGCTCAATTAACACCGAGTCGCGCTCCGAGTGCGGGAGTATGGATGCGTTCGTCCCGCGGTGACGCACATTGTCCATGTCCGGAGGGAAGCTTCAGACGGTTTGAGCCCGCGGAGTCCACCTTTCCGTGCCTTCCGACTCGTGCGCACGCTGTCACCCCCGCGGTATGTGAGGTGCGTCATCACCCCGATTCACAGTCGAGGGCGTGCCGGCCGAACGTCTAGTGAGGGAAAGGGAGGGGAGCTTGTGTGGCGAGCGCACAGGCACGGAAGCCGCGTACTGGCGTCGCGGGGCCTGTAACTCGAAGACGGCGTCTGTGACGGCTTCTGCTCGAACGGCGGACGCGTCCGGGTCGGATGGTTAATGGACGGCACCCGCTGTCGCCGAGGTTTTGGCAGAATGTGGATGCGACGATCTGCTACATTGTGTGCTCGCGAGTCCCGAACTTTGTGGGTACGCCACGGACGGGTGAAAGGCGAGGATGCGGACTGAACGATCGATGTCCGAGGGCAGGAGAGGATACCGTGCGCCAGAGTTAGGCGAAGGACAGTTGGGCGCCAGGTAGAACGTAAGATGCGGCTTCCTGTTTCCTGGGGGTCTGATTTTGCTGTTGCAGCTGACCGGAATTGTGAATGCCTTGATAGATGCATGTGATGTCGAGGAGAACACTGGGAAATAGCCCAGAGGGCTGGGCATCATCCCGGACCCTCTGAATGATTCACCGACATACTCGGGAAGAATACAAAGCTCGCCAGCAGCAGGACACCCGTGTGTATTTCCCGAGTGTCAGCCTCGGGGACTGCCCGTTAGAGCATCGCGGATCGCGAAACCGAGAGGTCACTTGAGCGCTGACCGGTCTCTGGTCAGTCCGCATGTCCCATCAAACTGAGAGGACTGTCTGTTCGCACCGGAGATGGGTCCTGAGCAAGATGTACCGCAAACGTCAGTTGAACACGTCGCTCCGGAGATGATGCATGTGGACGCCGCTCCGGACGGCGTTTAAGTGGGCATTTTAATTATGCGAAGCCACCCTGCGGCGAAAGAGCGAATGGAGAGCAGGCGCGCCGTCTGCATGGCGGTGTGACCGCCAGCTCGGTAAGTCCTTCGAACACACGAAGACTGTGTCAGCCATAACGGCATATAGGCAAGGGCCGCTACTTACTAGGATCGTTATTTTCGACACCTGGTCTCTCGCGGATGTCGGGGGCAGCAGGTCCTCCGTGGACGTGAGATTCATGACGGGTAACAATGATTGTGCGTCGATTGCTCGCGCGACGGGGCGGAATATCATTCGCGGCATCCGCCAACCGCGTGAAGGTGATGTCGAGGTTGCGGTGATACAGCTCTTCAATGTTGCAATGGAGAACATGGGGGACGACATGAGGCCGCCGTCGATACAACATCGCTTACAATACTAGAACACGGATGACTCACGAGGACTGTGTTATCGACGTCCAGCATGGAACGCCCTTGCAGGGATCGACGTCATCGTACAGGCACGTTTGCCACCTCGAGTTTCGGCACCCTAATCGCGGTCCGGTGTTCTTGTCCCATGTTGATCATGAACTCAAACGATTGTGGGTAAAGCGTATGATGACAATTGAACGGTCGAAATTTGCGACGCTGTGCTCTATTCAGGAGTCGGTGATTGGTCGCCCCGCAGAACAACATGTGGAACACGCATGACCGACGAGCGTTCCGCGGTAGTAACAAACTGAACGGCATTCAGGATCAGACGGTAGCGAGTATTCAGTTCATTTCGCACAATACCGGCGTACACTCACTGGTACTCAACGCTTTCACGGGATACTTGCTGAGATCTCTGTGTTCGGCTCGTCGCTTCAGCCAGAGACTGGGACAGCCGTGCTGTTCCAGAATACGAGTAGCACTATCGTTCTTCAGCGATACGGGCAAAAGTGAGATGCTCAGTGCACGCACCAATGGATACGATTCTCATGAACTTGCCTATTCCTTCATCCTGTAAGGCACGGAATCACAGGAGTCGTCACTGTTCAGACTCGGCAATACCGAAGCTGTCAGAGGGTACGCTATGCGCAGACGGCACTTGTCCTATCTTGGGCCTGACCAGCGACAGGAACATACGCCCCGGCCGGTACGGCTCACTGAACGTTCTCATCCCTCCGGACGAAGCTATAAAAGCGAGTGGAGTGAGCCCAAGAACAGCAGCAGCAGCAACACCCTCGCTCAGCTCTACACTCACAAGCACGTAAGTGACCTTCCCCGCCTCTTGCAAAGCGCAGCCCGACGCCTTACTCACCAGCGAGCTCCCGATCCTCCCAGCTCTCTCGCCATGCGTTTCTCCGCCTTCTTCGCCGTAGCCCTCGCCACCGTCGTCCAGGTCGGCGTCGCGTCCGCAGGTGTCCTCGGCGCGTTCAAGCGTCAGGAGGACTCGGGTGCCGTCAGCATCATGTGCCTCACGACCAACTCGACGACCTGCGGTGTGGGCAGCACCTGCGTCCCCGCCCCCAACTCGGTCGTCCCGACCCTCGGAGTAAGTCATTGGTCAATGCGACCCAACACGTGCATAGCCAGGGTGCTCACCACACATATACACAGATCTGCCAGACCCTCGACCCCGCCGCCACCTGCCCCGTAAGCCCAATTCGCATGTGCTCGCATAGACTGGGAAATACTCACCCAATCACTGCTGCATCTGTCTAGGGTTGCAACATCGACGTCACCGCCCTCGCCGCCCCGTGCGGGGCCGCCGGCCAGTGCTCGACCGGGCTCTCGTGCGCGGCCCAGCAGGACGCAATCAGCAGTCTCCTGGGCACCATCCTCGGCCTCGTCACCAGCGTCCTCGGCGGTGTCCTCGGCGGCGGCAGCAGCTCCGGCGGCGCGGGCGGCCTCCTCAGCGGCCTGCTCGGTGGCCTCCTGGGCAGCGTGCTGGGCGGCCTTGGGGGCTCCCTTTTGAGCGGCATCCTGGGGGCTCTGCTGAACGGCGGCCTTCTCAGCGGGCTGCTCGGTGGCATACTCGGTGGACTTGTGACGCAGCCGGTGAGAGAGCGACGTCCGCTTCTGACTTGGGTTCGAGTGTGGGACTGATCATTGGTTGGTCTTTGTCTTTACAGCTCTGCTTGCCTCTGCAGTGAGCGATGGGTCAACGCCTATCCAACACTTTACGAACTCGGAAACGTTTACTCGCCTGGCCTATCTCTGCATCGCGGTACTTACACGGATCGGAATCAGTGTCTCTGGAGCTGTAGAAATTTGTGCGCGAATCCTGTTACGACAAGGGCTGATATGGAATGATGATAAGTTCGACTCGGATGTTGTTATTGTGGTCGTCGCATAAGTACGAGTGGCCCCGGGCCGCAACATGGACTGCCAAAAGATGAGTATCCGAGTGCTTCGCTGAGCCCAGGGAGGGGATGGAACGTACTTGTACCTACATAACTGCCTGCTGAGGTAAATGCCTATTCCCTCAGTAAGTCCCATTGTCTGCCTAGGTGACTCTGAGGCTGTTGGTCGACATCCAGATGGTGCGTTGGCAACCAGCAACTCAGGCGCCCACCAATTGGGAGCTAACTAGCGCTCCTCTGCGAACCGTTCTCCATTCTTCGCCATCAGGAGGTCGCCTTCGGGTACCACGAGCAGTTTCCCGTGCCCTTGCCACGAACACAGAGAAGAGGCTCGCGGCTGTCGCCCGCTCGCCTTCGCTCGCCCTCTCTCGTTGTTACAGTTGTGATATGTGCCGCAACGGATAGAAATGCAAAACTGGATAATGTCAGGTGGTATCAATCATCGGTCATTTCTTTTGCTGCTCTTACCGGCGGGATCGAGCATCGGTCCCCACCGTTTTACAGCTCATCATCCGCCCGCTCGTTTGCCTTCAAACTGCATACATATACGGACCTTCTCTACCTCAAACCAGGAAAATTGTCTATAGGGCCATTTGGTGCTTCGTTGCAGGAGGACTATCCTTCATTTCTACCTTGCTAGTTGCCCGCATCCTGTTGGGCGCTAGACTGTTCGGGCCGCCGCCTTACTGATTTCGGTATCCCGCCGTTCCTGCTGGTAACGCCGCCTCTTGCAGTTTGCGTCAATCGCAGCCATGCAACGGCGAAACAGCAATTTATATGTAGTGTGAGGGTATGATAGACCTCTACCTTAAAGCCTTGAGTGCCGAAAGCATGCTCGAGATTGCTCTGTAAAACTTGCGGGACAGGAATGTGATTTTTGCGCGGACCGGAGCGCCAAATCACCCGGACAAGAGGGTGGATCAACGGAGACGAAAGCATTATTCAAGTCCTTACTATGGACTTATATTCCTGCGGACGGAATCGCGATATGGGATGACCAGTGATTAAAGCCACCTGACAACATTCGGCCTTGCGATACACGCTCAGGTGAGCCGCGGGTCGGTTCCGGTATCTGGGAATTCGGGGTCGTCAGATAATTTCCGACCGGCGCTTCCATACTGGAGCGTTGTGCCCCAGACATCGAACAGATATCGGGCAAACCGATATTGGAGCGAGGTCTAAGCGCCGGGTGCAAAATATCTGTTCGATACCCAGCGCCGCCCCGGCAGATAACTTCCGACCAAATACCCAGGGCGCCCGGTGCACACCTGGGCGTGTAGAAATAGAGGGTCGGCGCTCACCGCTCCTTGGACTCCGACCACCACCACCTGGCTTTTTCCCACGGTTCAAGTGGCGTCCTGGAGGCTTCTTCCCGCACGCACAGGCTCACTGGGGTCCTGCTGGGCTATTCTCGGGTCGACTACGAAGAGAAGACGGCACGGTCCGCCGCCAGCTCGAGGAAGCAAGACCAGCCGCTTACGAGTCGGAGGGACTTTCGGCCATGTGCCACTCGGTGACGCTCGCGTTGCCCTTCCTCGGCTGCGTCTGGCAAGAAGACGTTAAACTTGAACGACGGAGGTCCTCCCTTGGTAAAGGAGGTTAGCAGCGCTGGTAAGCAAGCCTCCTCGGGTCCGAGAAGACGTTAATCTACGAGGGAGCCCTCCCTTGGTGAAGGAGGCTCGACGTGGCAGTAGCTGCACTCTCTCGGGCGCGACCGGGCCGTGTTGTAGCGCCCGCTATGACACGTGTCCGGTTGCGCGGTCTGGCACCTTTAGCCCGGTAGCACCTCGACATCCAAGGATGCTCGAGCATGGGTTGGTGGTCGGTGCTAGACGTTAAACTCGTCATGGAGCCCTCCCTTGGTAAAGGAGGTTCGCAGCGGAAGTATCCGCACTCCATGGCACACAACCGGAAGGGATGCACGGTTCCGGAGGGTGTGAGCTCGCTGCAGCTCGCTTCTCTTAATGGACGTGTACGTCAGCCCTTTACTTCAAGTTCCGGAGACCCCGGGCGCCCGAGAGGGTCTCGATGATGGCAGCAACGGTATGCCTATGAGATAGAAGTCCTATAAGTGGCGGAGTTTCGGGGCAAGAACCAGCCGACAGCATTGCTGACAGGCCACCGCCCGCCATCTAGGCAAGGGTCTATGTACCCTCCCTTTATGGTGGTTACTCTGGCATGCCAGGGGAGACGGAGACTGGGGACAAGTGCGGATCCGCGCCCATGGCATCAGCGAAGCACTTGCCCTGGTACGGGAAGGTGAATGGGAGGGGAAACCCGCTAGGCCTCGCAAGCCTATACCATCACTGGGCCGTGGCAGACACAGGCAGTCCCTGTGCTCTGGCCCGAGAGGACTAAATCCTCCGTCGGTGCAGCTCTGGGTAAATCAGAGTCTGTGCTTGAGTTGATTCCCGTTCACACTTGTGACTTGGGATAAGTCCTACGTGCCAGCCACTGCAGCAGGGTGAGACTCCCTCCTCCACCATATAGGGAGCCACAAGGCGGTGTAGTAGCGTCATCAGTCCAGGTATCTGGGCGTACACGGGCGTGAAGACCTATAAGGGAGGCTTAACAGCCGTTGTAGGGCGTGTGCTGGGTCAACACTGGTAGGCTACCAACAGGTGGTGGGCCTCGCAAGAGAACCCTTCAGAGCGGACGGGCGGCCAGCACAGCACAGTCGATGCTGATGCTGGGAAACTCGATCAAAGGGATGCCGCCGGCGCAGCGACGCATACTGTACAAGTCGTGCGTTGTCCCACTTATGACTTACGGTTGCCAGCTCTGGTACCGCCGCAAGGGGACCAAGTGGCACATCGACTTCCTGCGCAAGGCGCAGAACACCGCTGCGCGCTGGATCACCGGCGCATTCCGTACGTCTCCGGTCGGCGGCATGGAAGTCTTAGCCGGGCTGCCGCCGATTCGACTACACATCGAGAAGCTGGTCAACAGGACCGGCCTCCGAGCCAACACGCTCATGGCGTCGCATCCGCTGCTCGCGGCACTGCCAAACCCATGGGTATGCAATCATTTGGCTCCGGATGTCGCGTTCCCCATGGGAACGGGATATCCGGACTCAAGGGACACGCCCTTAGTGGCGCTCGACTTCGCGGGCCGAGTCTGCACAGAGGAGTTCGCTCCATTGCATGCGGAAGCGCGCCCGGGAAAGCGTGTACTCGACATGTACGGGGATCGACTCACCTGGCACCTCGAGCACCCGAAGAAGGACTCCGACGCGCTGGCAGAGTGGATGAGATCGACACTCATGCCACGCCTGGATGACGCGGTGAACGACCGGCGGGCGGTGACTGTCTTCTGTGATGGGTCACTACAGCCTAAGCCGCACTGTCGAACAGGTGCGGCATTCCGGGCATATCGTGCAGGGCGGCTCCTGTTCAAGCGCGGCATTGCGTGTGGACGCGCCACCTCGTACGACGCCGAAATGATCGCGGGAGGAATGGGCCTCGCCTTCGCCACCAAGCAGGAGTGCGAGACGATACATGTGGTCGCCGACAACGAGTCGGCGCTCCGAACGCTGCTTGATCCGGGGATGCACGGACAGCAGTTGGTGTCGATCGTGGCGTGCCGCAACGTCCGCGAATGGCTGGAGAAGGACGACCGGCGACGGGTTGTCTTTCACTGGTGCCCGTCCCACGAAGGTGTGGAGTGGAACGAGCTGGTGGACGAGGACGCCAAGCAAGCGGCAGGCCTCCCAACGGATCGCGACGAGTGCTCGTTGGCACACGCACAACACCTACTCGCAGTACAGCTGAAGTCAGACTGGCGCGATGAGTATCGATCATCACCGACTTACAGCGGCCGCAACTTCCTCCGACTGGCGGCCTTCGACCCGCCAAGTCATCTCTCGAGCCCGGCGCTCAAAGCGTTCGGGGACTCGAGATCGTGCATGGCACGATTCTGCCGGGCGGTCCTGGACCACGCACCAATAGGATCGTTCCGGAGCCGCTTCTTCCCCAACGAGTCGACAACCTGCCCGGAATGCAGAGTCTTCCAGGACAGGGAGCACGTGCTGCTCAAATGCAGGAAGTATCGCCGCTGGTGGAACTGCCGCGGTGAGTACGAATTCCTGCAACGGGTGAGCTCTTACCGTGACGTCATCACGTTCATTATGTCGAACGAGAGCGCGTTCAGCTTTGCGGACGCGCCCGAACCTCTTGATTGACGAGAGACTCCGGTCCTCGCTTGGCGACCATGGCGCTGCAGTGCTGACAGCGCACACGAAGCCCTTAGATGTAGGCAACATTGGCTGAGAGCACTCGCCCGCCACCGTGATACTTACCAGTAAATAGCCGCACCTGTACTCCGTACGAGCGGGATATAAAAGCGTGAATTAAAAAAAAAAAAAAAAAAAAAAAAAAAAAAGAGGGTCGGCGCTTGGCGCTTATAGAGACTCAGCGAGTCAGGCTCCACTGTCGTAGCTGGAGTATGTCTGTCTGAGCATCTCCGCTGTGCTGCGTATCTCATATGAACCTCACAACTTTCTTTCCGTGAACAGATTGCGCTGAGGACCTTGGGACACCTGGAAAATACGATAGGCGCCCGCTGTAAGTAGTTTTTGTGACCTTCGTGTCAAGTCCTCTGCTCAAATTCGAATTCATCACGCACATGAATCCTACACGCTCAGGTGAGCCATGGGTCGGTTACGATATCTGGAAATTTTGGGTCGTCAGATAACTTCCGACCGGCGCTTCCATACTGGAGCGTTGTGCCCCAGACATCAAACAGATATCGGGCAAACCGATATTGGAGGGATGTCTAAGCGCCGGCTGCTAAATATCTGCTCGATGCCCAGCGCCGCCCCGGCAGATAACTTCCGACCAAATACCCAGGGCGCCCGGTGCACACCTGGGCGTGTATCTGACCATGTATAAAATGTCTGCATAGAGACCGCCCGTGAGATGCTGAAGAAACCGTTGAATTTCTCGTGTACCTTCCTGTTTGGGACTAAGACCCAAAAAGGAAGGGGGTGTGCTTTACTATAGAAGATGCTACAAACGACGCGTTGTAACATGCCAAACGTACTCGTACACTAGCGATGCTGACATGGGCATCTGCATGTCGCGCAAGCTCAAGATCAATCGCACCCATTTACTTCTTGTAGTAACATCGACTTATAGGCCTCGCTAGCACTTGGCAGGCTCACGCCTTCGTTCCCGGAGCAGCCTTAGCAGGCCCCTGCGTCCGCCCATGCCCTCCCCGAATCACCGACCGCATCATCAGGTGCTGCCCCACAGCAGTCGCATACGCCTGCCACGCCTTGCTCCTCACCACCCGCGGCGGGCCCTCCTCCGACTCTTCGATGCGGTCCGCATACGGCCCCACCGCCCTCTTCGCGTGGTACACGCGCGCGACCTCGCCCGCGAGTGCCCACACCCAGCGCCGCGCGCGCATCGCCTGCGAGCAGTACACCTTGGCGAGGTACAGGTGCCAGTCCGCGTCCACGGGCGAGTGCTCCGCGTGCGCCATGGCGAGGCTTGCGAGCAGTTCCCCTGATGGGGATGCTTCGCCGGTGGCGGACGTCTGGAGCTTGCGCCGGACGAAGGCCTGGTATTCGACCTCGGTGGGGACTGCCCAGCCGAGGGCGAGGACGCGCTGGCGGGCGTGCGGCTGGAAGGTCGTGAGCGCGTGGTGGCGCAGGAAGCGGCAGGTGGAGAGGAGGTTGATGAAGGACTTGTCGTCTAGGTAGGGGAGGAGGGCGTGTAGGACGTCGAGGGGTTGAGTCGATAGGATGTCTGCGGTCGATGGTGGGAGGGGCGGGATCCGTCTCTTGGTTGGCTGGGAGCGGAAGTACGGGAAACTATCGTCAATAACGCATCGATTTCGACAGCGAGGAATTGTGCAGAGTAGGGGAGCAAAGGGTGAGTGTATGCGCTAGCGAAGGAGCCAGAAGTGGACGCACACGTCGGGCCTGGTTGCCGTCCAATCGAGCCCGAGCCGTTTCCATTCTGCCCAGTCGAAGATGGCTTGTCCAAGTTTCCCAGCGGGGTCCGGCGACCAGAGAGACTCGATATCGACGCGTTTTCCGCGGTCGCGGACGCGCTCGTAGCTGACGTCTCTTAATCGCCCAGCGTGGACGCCATCCATGGTGGGGCCAACGATGTGCTCGAGAAGGGCGAAGTTAATAAGGGTGTCATGGTCGTCTGACGAAAAGCCGAGCCGATGTCTGAGGAGAGTCGCGCAATGCCTGTGGAGCGCGATAAACTGTAAATTGGCAGCCACTGGTCAGCATCACTCTACGGGCCATATTCCAGCCAGGGACGCACTGTCTTGTGGTCGACCTCCCAAGTAATAGTGATTATAATGGGACTGTTGGGGGCGGAAAACAGGTTCCCGTCTGTGCAAGGATGGAATGGCGTGTCAGGTGCTTGTTACCGGGAGGGCGAAGAGGGTCGCGAGGGCATGATTGACTTACCATTCCAGATCATGTCGATGACAAGGCCGATGACATACTTCCCTATTGCGACTGCATGGGTCATATACTCTCGCTGGTCGTCGTCAAGAGCGCCTTCGGGAATTGGACGAGGGCAAATGGATGTTTTGCTTGGAGTGAAGGGCAGGCGGCAGAGAGAGCAGGACATGGTGGCGCAGGGGAAGAGAAAGACGGCGGGGAGTGCGCTGAAGACTGAGGAAGTGGGGTACTTATAGCCCTTGGATCGCGGCCATAAATCACAAACCAAGGATGGCAGGAGAAGGCCATACTAGGGACGACCGGGGACACATGCTCACGCCCTGCTTCGATTGTCTCTGCAGCGCTGCCAGCTCCACTGTCGATCGTTCTCAACTTCGTCGGAAGATCGCCGTGCTCCAGTGGGCGAGCTCGTCTGGTCCTTGCTTTCTCCATGGCAACGACGCGTCTGCGCGGGGACAATAGCTACATGCTCGCTGAAGCAGGCGGACAAAAGAAAGGAGCTGACATACGCGGACAACGACCCGGCGACACGGGGCTTCAAGTTCCCATAGAACGCGTCGCGTCACGGAGCAGTGTGATATGTGACAGTCGCGCTGTCACAGTAGACGCCGGGGAACGTGATGGGGAGGCGCCGGAGGAGACGGGCAGTGCCGGACAAGATCGGTCCTCTGCATCCCAGGACCCATCGCGAACTCTCTCGCTCTCCGCTGTCCCCTCTCCGCCCATCCTCTCTCTCTCTTCTCTACCACCTCCACCTCCGCCTCCCTCGCCCTCGCCCTCTCCCTCGCGTCGCCGCCTGGGGCTTGGTCAGCAGCTCGCTGTCTGCGCATACACCCACCTCAATTCAACCTACCTCTTCCCGCATAGATGTCTTCTCTTTCGCTGCTCCCGCCAGAGCTCCGCGACCACATCCTCGACTGTCTCGCCGACGACAAGCACACTCTCCGTCGCTGCGCCCTCACTACCCGCAGCTGGGTCCCCCGCGCCCAGCACAACCTCTTCCATTCCATCTACATCGACTGGTCCAATTGTTATGCCTTCACCCGCATCCTCTCCTCCAGTCCCCACCTCGCATCTCATGTAGCCACTCTCGAGATCGAGGGCGCGTTTGGCATCTTCTCTATGGACCGTCTCCATGGTGCGACCCTCGACGCATGGCTCCGCGCAATCCCCGACTCCTTCTCGCACCAGCTCAGCAACCTAACAAAGCTCGAACTCGCTCTCATCACGATTGATGCAGAACTTGTTCGACGCGTCTTCGGTCGTCTCGCCGGCATCAGCCACCTTACGTTATGGGCCTGTGCTCTCACCAGCTTCGACGTCTTCGTCGAGCTCCTCGCATCATATCCCCGCCTCACCCGCCTCAGCATCGCCTTCACCCAGGAGTGGGAGACGTGTGCGCCCCCCACAGCGGTCGTCCCGGAGAACGCAGTTCTCCCCCAGCTCAAGGTCGTCGAGCTCACCAGCAGCCACGACAACTTCAAGGTGCTCAAATGGCTCATTACCCAGGACCTCCACCGCTCTATCCACACGTTCATCTGTCTCCGCGTCCCCTGGGCGAGCCTATCATCTCTCGCGCACATCCTCGCCGCGCTCTCTCCGTCCCTGCAGACGCTCCGCGTCGGCTTCGGGGACAACGCGTCCGCGGACGACCTCTCGAGCGTGAGCTGGTCGCTCCCCGTCTTCGCCTCGCTCACCGCCCTCACCGAGCTCACGCTCGACATCCACACGAACCGGCTCGCCGCGGTGCCGTACACGCTCTTCCTCATCTCCCGCCTCTCCGTGCCCGCCCTGCGCACGCTCGCGTTCGCCATCAAGTGCGGCGAGTTCGACGCGTCCGGGCACATCCCCTGGGCTCGCTTGGCGGAGGCGTCGGCGCGCGTTGCGCGGGCGACCCCTCTGGAGCGCGTCGAGGTCAGCGCCAAGGAGCGCGATGAGGAAGGCGATGGGATCACGCCGGGCGGGTTCGCGGGCAGGGGACTGCCTCGGGTCGACTTTGTCGAGATGGAGATGCGGGTCATGGAAGCGTTTGCGGCGCAGGGGCTCGAGAAGCTGGTGAGCTTCACCAGGCAGTAGCTGGGCCGGAGGGGCGGTGAGCAGGAACACCAGTCCTGCGGCGGTGGCGAGTCTTGGAGGTAAGGTTGTGAGGGCGGTGTGAGTGGTACTTCCCTTGGCAAGCATACTACACATTCGTTTATTCCGTAAGTTATGTATATTCGTTTCGTTTCGTCCGTTCGCTCCCCTCGCTCCCTCTCGTCGCGCTCTTTGTTTGCTCTCGATTTGTTCTGGGACTGTTGACTTTCTTGCATATTATCCGTGTATCGCTAGGCGTCATTATTTATACGGGCTCCTGAGGGGCGGCCGTATACCGTATATATGTACTATATATTCGACTTGGACCTCCACCCTCGCCGTGTCCGCTCCCCCACGGAGACGTTTGATCTCACCGCCTTTGTGCACGTTTGCAGCTGCTATCTTCGCCGCCGTCCTACTCCAAGATCAGCAAACGCCTCTCTACGACCGATCTGGTGCGCACAGCACCAGCGAAGGATCCGCATGATGGAATTGATCCTGTCGGGCGCGAGGCTGAGACACGATGCGGTGAGTAGTAGAGTTGGTCGCTCGCTCCCAGAACTTCGAAGTGCATACTGAGTCGAGATGGCATCTGCCAGAAACCGCTCAAGCCAAGTTCCAACAGATTCAGACGTTTCAAGATCCCGACGAACACTCTAAGATTAGAGGCTGCCAGTTTTGTACATATCGCAACTCCCTCCGCTGCTGGACGGATGATCAGTCCAATATCGCCGCGCGGAAGTACAGCATCCAGTGTTCTTTCTCCAAGTTCCACCTCGCCTCGCGCTCGCATCTACATCTGTTTCAGCTCATCCCATCTTCCAAGTTCCATCCCGCCTCGACCACAGTGCCCACCGCCCCGCCACCCTACCGCTAGGCCGCCGTCTTCGCGCGCGCGAGGATCGTCTCCTCGACCTCCTTGCACACCGCGTTCAGCGCGCGGCCGAGGTACTCAAAGTCCGCGACCTCGTTGAACACCTGCGCGCTGCAGCGCACCCACCACGCGCCGTTGTGGAAGTAGTGCGCGGCATACGTGTTCCACTCGCCCAGGAGCTTCCCGCGCAGGAAGAGGTGGATCTCGTTCAGCGTTTCGGGCGTGTAAATCGCCCCGGGCGTTTGCTCGACGGGCAGCGGGAGCTGCACGTTTGGCTGTGCGCGGACGGAGTGGGTCAGCGGTCAACGTCCAACCTCGACAGGGAGAGGGGGAGGAGGTGGGATGCATACGCACCATGTTGAGCGTGATTTCGCCGCTGATGTCGATGTCGCGCGTGCCGACGACCTCGACGAGCTTCTTCGCGCCCTCGACGGCGATCTTGTGGCAGTAGTCGTTGATCGCCTTCTCGCCCCCGAGCCATTCGCGGAACGCGATCGCTGCCAAACCCATATTGTCAGCCAACACGCCACCGTCCAGCTACCGACCCATTAATTGTGGGTGACGCACCGGCGGGCACGGTGATGTACGGTGTCTGGTCCCCGGTCCCTGTCCCTGTGGTCGTAAGTTGTAACATGTGATGTGGGAGGGGGTTCCACCGGAAGGACGGACGTACATTCGTGCTGCAAGACGTAGTTGGTCCCTTTCTCCTTGTACTTCGGCGAGCCCGGAGAGACGTACTCGTGCGACGTCGGGATGGACGACTTGATGATCTCTTGGTTGCTGCGAAAGTGACATTGACTCAGCCTCAGCCTCACAGGTCGACGAAGTTCGTCTGAACGAAACTTACCGACGCGGCGTGTAGAGGACCGCACATCCGCGCTTCGCGTACAACCACTTGTGGCAGTTGGACAGCCAGAAGTCGGGCTTCGACTCGCTCAAGTTGATGTCAGGCTGCATACATACGACGAACACCCGATCAGTCTCTCAGCTCAACCTATTCGACAGGACACAGCGGGTGAACGACTGCTCACCTCCTGGCCAATACTATGCGCCGCGTCGATAACAGTCCACACGCCCTCCTCGCGCGCGATGCGCACCATCTCCTGCCAGGGCATCAGCGCACCGGGGTTCGCGGTGATCGAGTCGATGACCGCCACGATCTTGTTCTTCCGCTGCGCGCGGTCGTTCGTGTGCCCCGGCGAGAGCGGGGGGACGTCCGTGAAGGCCGTGCCCGCGGCCGCGTGCGCCTGCTTGAACTCGCGCAGCTTCGTGCGGAAGATGTCGACGATCTGCGCGTGCGTGAGCGGGAAGTCGTAGTCGATCTTGAGCGCGGTCGGGCGCGGGCCCTCGGAGCGGTCGGCGAGGTACTGGATCGTGTTCGATACCGCGCCGTAGGTCGTCGATGCTGCGGGACCCGGGCAGGGGGGTACGAGTTAGCGTTGAGAGCTGAGAGGATGCGGAGAGGGAGATGACCTCCGATGAGCAGGTCGCCGTCGCGCCATTCGAAGTTGCGGAGGACGATGTTGAGCGCATGAGTCGCGTTCGGGACCAGGACGACTTCGTCCGTCTCTGCGCCGATGAGGTTAGCTACGGCCTCCCTACAAGCAGAGTGATGTCTGAGCGCGATGGCACGAAAGATCATGCACGTAGGGACACCTACCGAGCCTTATCGAGCAAAGGCTTGTAAATCAACCGATGGAACTTGTCAGGGTTGAACTCGGCCTTGTACGAGAGCTCGTTGACCGCGAATATCACGGGGAGGGGAAGGGAGCCATAGGAGCCTACCATATGTCGCCGTTAGTCTCGCCTAGAGCATTCACTAGAAGTTAGTTCCTTAGACCGTACCGTGATTCAGATTGACGTATTCGTCGTCGAGCGCAAAATAGTGCTTGAGCGGATGCCCGAAAGGTGGGGGCTTCTGAGTGGCATCGTAACTTTCGCCTGGACCGGGAGTAAGCTTTGGAATCGGCATGTCTCTGACAACCTGGTCAGAACTTTGACAACATCGATGAAGATCCTCGTCCAGACGCACTCTAAACAGCTCTAGTTTTGCTTCCGAGTCGACAGATAACGACGATCCTGGGAACCTGCGGGTGGACTATAGCTATGCCCCACCGAAAGGCGTGTCAATTCGCTGCCGCGTTCGTAACGGTGCGAATGAACCTTCACCTCTCCAGAAATTGCGGTGAGCTGCAGTTTGAAACTGGGGTGTTCCCGCGTAGCTCACGAAAAGTACTTATGTATACGTATGTTGATGACTCAGACAATCGGTGGGCTGAGAGAGTGACTCGAGATCAAGCCCAAGGTCCGGAGCCACCTGAACTCGCACTCATGAGGTCAACATATGCAACTGGCAGCTGATCGCGCGCAATCCCTCTATCACATGCACCGCCGATCTCACACAGGTCTACTTAATGGACTTGGACAATGATGGGGTAACGGCAGAATCGGAGGACGTTGGCATCAAGCGTCTCTCCTCGAGCTTCGAGCGCCTCCGACTCGGAGTACCTTCGCAGTACCTGTCATGGCATGTGTTCCGCTAGACGAGTGCTACACATTTTGCCGGAATACGTAGCACAAGGCCAGAACGCAGCATGCTCACAGCCTCACACCTTCACGGCGAGCACAAGCCGCAATACCGTTGTGACATTCGAATTTTTCGGACTACGCAACGTCCTTCGACAGGATCGTAGTCTCTACCTCTTTACACACGGCGATCAATGCCCTCGCCAGATATTCGAAGTCGGGCAGCTATGAGCGGCATCAGTATTATGACCTTTCTCTCTATTCACCAGTGTGGTGATGGCGTACCTCATTGAACACTTGCGCACTGCATCGGCACCACCACGCGCCGTTGTGGAAGAAGTGCGTGGCATACGTCTTCCACTCCCTCAACAGCTTCAGCTGGAGGAGCGCGTTGATCGCTTTGATCATCTCGGGGGAGTACACCTCGCCCGTGGTCTTCTCGACAGGGAGGGGTAGCTGGACGTTGGACTGACACAAAGCAATGATTGGTGAGTACCCGACACACTGGGGACAGTAGATGGTACGCCGCTCACCATGTGTACGGTAAGTTCACCCGTATCGTCTAGAACCCTGGTGCCCAGGATCTCGGCCAGCCTCTTCGCACCGTCCAAGGCTAGCTGATGACAGTACTCATGCATCACCTGCTCACCTCCAAGCCACTCACGGAAGGCAATGCCTGTGAGTAAGCGATGGTCAGCAATGCTGCGAAGTAGAACATCATATCGAGACACATACACTGTGGGATCAGGATATATGGCACCAGGTCGACGGTGCCGTTCACTTGTTACCGTTATCGTCAGTCTGAAATGGGACAGCGATCTATTACGCGACGAACAACTCACGCTCATGCTGCTTCACGAAGTCCACGCCGAAGTGTATGACCGGTATGGCCGACTTGATGATATGCTGATTCCTGGATCGCCTTGCCTTCAGTATTGCAAGGGAAGCTGCCTCCGAACGAATAGACGCACCGCTTCGGGACATATAGACCGGCACATCCACGCTTAGCGTACAACCACTTATGGCAGTTGGACAGCCAGAAGTCAGGTTTAGCTTCGCTCAAGTTGATGTTCGGCTAGACAGGGAGCAGACAGGGCGTTCAATGGAGACGCACAAAGCCGGTACCAGCGGAATCACAAACGTACCTCCTGGCCGATACAGTGCGCAGCGTCGACGACAGACCACACGCCTTCCTCCCTGGCAATCCGTACCATCTCCTGCCACGGCATGAGCGCGCCGGGATTCGCAGTGATGCCGTCGATGACGACAATGATCTTGTTCTTCTTTGCGGAGACGTCTTCGGTGTACCCAGGAGACAGCTGGGGAACGTCCGTAAACTGCGTACCCGCGTGCATCTCCTTGCACTCCCTCAGCTTGGACCGGAATATGTCGAGGATTTGCGCATGCGTGAGCGGAAACTTGTAGTCGATGTTGAACAGCGACGGCCGAGGCGGCTCCGACCGCGATGCGAGGTAGCGGGCGGTTTGCGCCATGCAATCGTACGTCGTCGACGCTGATCAGCCCGTACATGTGAGCCAAGACAAGGAGTGTCACTAAACGACTATTGTACTAGTATCACGCACCGGTAATGATGACGTCGCCTTCGCGCCACTCAAAGTTCCTCAGCACGACGTTGTATGCGTGAGACGCGTTGGGGACGAGGACGACCTCGTCGGTCTTTGCTCCAATGAGTTTCGCAACAGCCGCCCTGCAAAGCCATACATCCGTGTGAGCACACCAGGACAGATAGGCACGCGACAGAGACATACCGGGACTTGGTGAGCAAAGCTCTAGATTCCAGCCTATAGAAGTCATCTGGGTTGCGCTCAATTTCGTAGGCGAGCTTGGTCGCAGCATGGATGACGGGTAGCGGGAGCGATCCGTACGACCCTATGGACCCCGTTCACTGGGCACAGAGCGACAGAGCATACTGAAGTATAACTACGTACCATGGTTCAGGTTGACAAAGTCGTCATCGTATGGAAAGTATGGCTTGAGCGAGTGGCCAAATGGCGGAGGCTTCTCGTTAGGGTCGTAGGTGTCGTACCGGGTGGCGGCCAGCTGTGGGATAGGCATGATCGGGAAGGGCCTGTCACAGGAGTTAGTGTTTGCGTGGTTCGACGACGGGAGAAGTGCTTACCCGGCTTGAAACCCCTTCCCATCTTTTAGCTGCATTTCAGCCTGTGACTCAGGCTCGCTTGCATTGACAAAATGACTCGTGTCGCGAAACAGTGGCGCCGATCTCGCATGTAGCAGATAAGCACCCGTGTTTCATAAGTATTGCCCTCCGGGCGGGTCCTGTCCACTTTGTGCCGGTACTACGCCAATTATCGGTCGCATAATGGTAGCTATGAAGTAACATACATGACAGCGTCCCACGAATAGCCGGGCTGCTACAGGGGGATAGAGCGGAATGGGAACATGAGCTTGTACGTGTCGTCACCGTTAATACCGCAGGTTGCGCATTCATCAAGGAGGACCTCTAGGTTTCCCGGCCACAGCGCGCCTCGCGGCACGTGCGCTCCTGCTGTAACATGGTATTTAGTTAACGTTTCCACAACGACACGTTCGGGACGACGCACGGTTGTCAACGAGGTGGTCGTACTCCAGTAGCCAATACCAATCTTCCCAGTCGTACTCGCGGACGTCCACGTACCATTCGGGGGGAATAGAACGGCAAGGCGGGGACCGGCGACACAGTGGGTACACGCCTTCGCAGGACCCGAATATTTCCAGCGGCGGTGACGCAGGTAACGGCGTGTCCGATACCGCCTGCACCATGTACGGAGCGAGGTCGAAGGAGCCGTTGTCCGACGTATCGATGACGTGAAGGGTGCGCAGGGATGCGCGCTTGCGTATCTGGTGACCCGGCATCACTCGTAGGTCCAGGTATTATCCCGCTGTGGAACTGCACCTACCACCACCGCGACTTCCTCAGGAGTGGGTTGCACGTCTCCGAAACCTACGTATAGGAGAAGATCAGTGAGCCCCAGTGGCATGAGACGGTCGTAGCGGTCCAGGTCCGCACGAGTGAGCGTGTCGCGGGCGAACTCGATTCCGAGAACCCGGATGGAAGGCAGTTTCGAGATGACCTCGAACAGTGGATCGTCCGCGATGAACATGGGGGCGTAGAAGACGACGTGGAGTCGCCTGAGGCGAGTCTTATTCGCGAGGAAGGAAGCGACATGGACCATCGCGTCGGGGGGGATCTGCGACGACCCGTCGCACAGTAGCTTGAAGTCGACCAGGCGAGGACACGATGCCGGCGCACGGGTCAAGGCAGCAAGCATGCTGTTGATGCCGTCCTCCAACACGAACAGTCTGAGGGACGTGAGGTTGTTGAGATGCAGCACTGATGGGAGCGCGGTCAAGGAGGTGGCGTCGGCGAGTGATAGTTCCGTGAGGTTAGGGAGCTCTGAGAACCACGTGCCGTCTCCGTATACCGCGAGTGCACTCAGCGTTGACGCGTTTGTGTTAATCATGTCGGTCAAGTAGCGGGATGTGGGGGGTGGCTTTCTGGTGATGCCGCGGGGGTCGTGAGGCCACGGCACGTGGGTGGTGACGAAGGAGGTTAGACCTCGAATGAACGACATCTCTGGAGCGACGAAGCAGCTCCTGCACGTCAGTTAGCGACGGGACCGTCATACACGGCCGAGGACTGACGTACGGGACACGGAGGTATTGGAGGTGGCGACAGGACAGAGCGAGGGCGAGGAATATGCGCGGAGCCCCCGTGGTTACTTGCCCGGCCCAACAAAAGCTCTTCAGGTTGGTCGTCATGCACAGCGACCGTTCGATAAGTGCTATGCGACGGTCAGCACTGTGCGCGGGACACGGGCACGGACGTCGCAGCGTACCGAGGTGCCGTTGGTACAGGCCCGAAGGATAGGATGCATCGTACCAGCAAACGTACAGATGCTTGACGACTCGAGAGAAGTGAGGTGCGATGCACATGTGCCGGAGGAGGGCTTCGTTACGATACATTTGCCGAACATTGATGATGATGTCGTGTCTGCTCAGCACCCGTTCATCGTACGCGGCGGTGCCGTACGTGAGGCTGACGTGCTGGAATACCACAGGCAGCGCGATGCCGTAGAAGAACCTGGACAGCAGCAGCCATACCGCGCGCTGCGTGGGTGCCGTGAAGATGATCACAAGGTGCCATAGCTCAGGCGGAAGCGAGAGACGCAGCATCGTCGCAGGACAAAGGGGTACCGTCTGCTGTGGGGCCCAGGGCGGGGGTATTTAGGTGTTACTGATACACCGACGAGATGGGGTGGGGGGCGGCATGTAGGCAGCAACGATCGCCCGACAGAGTGGAATACGCCGTGGCCCGGCTTTTTCCATGAACGCTTGTGTACCCGGTCAAAACAAGGTTCACGGAGATCCGTTCCTTACTTTGGCGAGGATGTGTACCGGTACGGCGGTCATCGAACAGTGGGGTAAGAATGGTGAATTCGCGTCGCGTGGTAACGCGAACAGTACATCGATGCTCGAGGCGATGCTGGTCACAGGCTGTTATTACAACTTTGCGCGGGGGGGGATAAACACGAGCCCTGCGGTAGTCGGGGAGGGCATGCGAAGGAACAGGATGTGGGAGCTTGAACGACCTTGTAGTTCGCGCATCACGCAAAACTGATGCGTCGACGTGAACGGTAGTTTCTGTGAGGGGGGGGAGGGCATGTCAGCGGTATACGGGTAGATGTTAGGCGAGTACTGACGCGACGCAGTGAACGGTATGGGCTGTCCTGTGCCCGCGCACGAGGGGTCGTGTCACACATAGCAGGACTGTGCCGGAACTTGGAGTGGAAGTGGTTGGCGGTCATGCGCATTTTTATGGCCGGGTTCCGTCGCGCGCGGGGACGTCAGCGGTGGCTGACTGCTCGTCGCACGCGCGGCACGCGTGAGCTGCTGCCATGTGTAGCTGTGGTCGTCGGTCGCGTGTAATGGAACGGGGTGGTTACTGGGGGCGGTCTTGTACAGGATAACCACGGCAGGAAGTCCGTGTACCGCAATTCAACGCAACACGGACTGCTCGCGGCTGTCTAAGCTTCAGAGAGCGTAAATACCGCGAGTGCACCATCCTATCGTCCCCATGCCTTTCATAATACCTCCTCCGCGGCCCTCTAGCAACTGGCCCGCCGCCGAGCGGGCGCCCGGCGATCCCCTCAACGGGAGCAGTGGTGGCGACGCTCCGTCCGCCAGCGACGCTCTGCTTCCGGTCTCGGAGAGCGAGCGTTCCCGAGACTCGCTCAGCCCACTGTCGAGTGAGGGCGATGTCTGGGAGGTCGAAGACGACGAATTCTCCGACATACCGGAGTACGTCGGCCAAGGGAGGAGCCGGTGGATCCTGTTGGATCTTTTGGACGAAGACTTGCAACGGTCGCTCAGTCGGATACTCAGGAACACGACCCTTGGCGAGCCGGTGAGTTACGTTGTGGATGGCGCGACGTGGTGTTCACGGTTTGTCTAGGTTGTCATGATCGTGAGCATCAGCTCGATGCAACGGAGCGACCGGATCCCCCGTGTTGCCGCGAGGGTCAACATGGTGCAACGATTCCGCAACGAGCATGGTCGGTACGCGCGGTTCTGGGAGACTGTTCGAGGACATATCTTCACGTCAGTGACTGGATGCCTGAGACGTGCTATGGCTGCGGCCGTGAGAGCAGTTGATGGCGGGATGGATTAGGTTTCAAGGGGAGGGGTGGAAGGGGACACGTGCATGTGTCGGGTGATCGAGGGGACAGACAAGGTCGTGCCGGAGGCAGCATGTCATCGATACGCGTCTGGAAATTTCGGTCGGATGTTCGCGCGACAAGCAGACACGAATGGGTATATTGCAGCTTCTGTGATCGCGGTGTGAAATTGCAGAACCGGAAGGACGAAAGCGTGGAACAGAAGGTGATGTCGTCGAAGTTGAGCCTGATGTTGCGTAATTGCAGAAGACCACCATGTATGTATACGGTGGCCGGCACACCGCGCTGTTCAGTGCGTGAGGTATGCAGGAGCGGAGCGTCCCGCACAGGTTCGTGTGTTGGCAACGGTACAGGACAGTGGTGTCGGGGATCCGGGTGAGGACGGTGGGTTACACCATTGACTGTGACAGGTAGGCGGTGTGCGCGACGGTGCGACGCGTGCTGGTGCAGATCCCATCGAGGCACCGATCGAGTCATGGAAAAGGCAGACGAAGTGTGGATGGGATAACGTGGTTGTGCGTACGCGAGGACAACAGAACGGTGACCGCGTGGATCGCGTGCGTCGGGATCGGGATCGACGGCTGGCCGTCACGAACTTGGTTGCGGACGACCCGGGAGTGTGGGGCAGCGTACGTATTTGTAGGAAGGCGCCGATTGTTAATCAGGTTCGCGCGTCGTGAACGTCGAGTCGCCGTCTATTCGCCTCTCGTCATGGCAAGCGTAGCTCCCCTTCATGCTCGGCCCCACGGACGCTGCGCCGTATGTTATGGCGTGTGCCGTACATTTTGCGGCCGCTGCCGCGGCGAGTGGTACTGCAGTGCGGAGCATATAGCGCAGGTGAGCATGTTTATCCAGCGTGTCGCACGAACGTTTCGTAATGGATGACACACCGTAGGACTGGTCTAGGCACAAGGAGAGATGTGCCGACGTGTCAGCGCGTGCGACTGCGATGCCTTCGACGGCGTGTGTCGGCGTGGCAGCGGATCTACGACGCGAACCGTGTCAGATGCCGGTCACACCACAGTACGAGGGTACCGCGGACGTGGGAACGACGTTGCCTGTTTTGGCGTACCTCCTGAAGCCCGCCGAAGGTGAGTACGCGTATGTTCAATGCGTGCGCGAGTTGATGACACAGCGAGCTGTAGCCGTGGTACGCGTTATTATGCTGCAGTATCGCGCGCAAGTATCGCCGCACAGTTCCACGGGGTTCGTGATCGCCCCGGTACTGGACAGCCATATCTCCGCGGAAGACGCGGAGCGGTATGTGCTTGACAGCAGCGGGCTCGATAGGGTCGAGGTTCGGTATCCACTGGACATATGGTTCTCACGGAGGGCGATGAGCAGTGGTGCGCCGTTGAACTGTCCCGTTCAGTTACTTTGTGGTGGCAATAGCGCCGCTAGACGTTGGTGCGGTACCGTCGTCGTGCTGAGGTTCAACGGTGTCCGACGGCAGTCATACGTGTCTGTCACCGCTCGCGATCTGGACCTGTTCCGGAGGCACGCCTCAGGGGAGCTCGTCCGCGCGAAGGGCCGGGATGGGAGGATCGGTGGGGGGGGGGACGCGTAACGGGGTTATCGCAGATGCTTGTGCTACGTTGTCTATGGCAGTAGCGTTGGGAACGGCACACCGGTGCGTGTGATCTCGATCAACCGGCATTTCCCGTGACTCGGGCGCCGAAGGTCTTATGACGTACAGAGACTGTCATTCAGGTCAGTAATACAGGGCATGCGTGATATGGTACAGTATGGACAGTGAGATACAATCTTGGTGACTGGGACACAGTAGCACGAAATAGTACACGAGAATGCGGCTGTTATATGGGGGGAGGGGGGGGGGAACGACGTCTGGCGCGGTCAAGAGCGAACGCGCAGTGTGGCTATCCGGACGTGGTTTATCAAGCGGTACATAACGTGCCAGGGAACTGTCGCGCGGTACGCCTGGCATTCAAGGAAAATCGAGAGGCGCGTGTGCACTGATGTACGGTTCGGTGTGCGATGATACGGGTGGACAGTATTTGCGGGCTACCACGTGAGATCGAAACCGGTAGGAGCGCTGTGCGCGGCAGACGTTAGCAGCTGTGCGTGAGCAGCGGATGCACGGAATGGGACAAGACGCACAAGTTGGCTGTTAGCCGGGCAGACATGTAGCGAGCCCGTTCGCGGCTGTCGGTACCGTCCGGGACAACTCTCCACGTTCGCGGCTTGCCCTTGGACGTTGTTGGTGTGAACAGGCAACACGCGACGTAGAGCCTGACGAGATCCGGGCGCGACGAGGCGACGTCTTCCATCACATACGCGACTTCTTGCACAGGAAGGCCTTCGAAGTGGCAGACGCACCAGTGAGGATCGTATGTGATCGCCCGCAACGAGGTGAGGACATTGTCGTGGACGGTGAGGTACCACAATGATATCTGGGTGCACCCTAGTCAGCGGCGATGCTCAATATAACCCGCGGAAAGAGTACCGACGTGCAGCGACGCCAACGATGGCGGGAACGTGATAGCGCTGTGTTGCTGGAGGCCAAGATGCGTGAGGTTTGGGAAGGCGAGCGATACCTCGTCCAGGACTTCTTCGACGCGGTCGTAGTCTGCAGAGCACTTGAACGATTCAACGATTGGGCCTCGCCCCGTGGCCCGATATTCCCGGATAAATCGGAGGAGGGAGCGAACGGAGGCATCGGTGTCGATGATGATGACGCGTAAGGCTCGCATCATCGTGAGCTCCTCCATGACTTCGACAGAGCGGACATGAACCGCGTCCAGAGCGGGGTTGTACCACTGAAGAGTCGTGGGTCTGCCAGCTGCTTGACAGAAGCTAGGTGCCAGTCTGGGGGTGGCGCGGGATATACCGTACTTTGCGAGTGTCATGACGGCTCTGGAGATGGAGCGATCCGGGACATCGATGCGCAAGAACTGTAGAAACTCCATCGTCTGGATCGCTCTCGCTAGCATCGGGAGACAGCGGATGTCCGACACAGGGCACAGGGACTCGTAAGAAAGGACGCGGACATATCTCGACAACGGTTGGCGTTCGCCGGGTATACGAGGTCGCTCGACTTGACTGAGGAACAGGAGAAGATGATCGGCGGCGGTTTCTTCAGTGAGGAAGATGTAGTGATATAGGATGTCGGACGCGACGTCGTTGACAGCGACAGACACACGGGCGAGGACCGTGCAGTCGTGAAGGTCACCGAATTGGGCGATGCGGTAATACAATTCGGGAGGCAGCGCTAGGCCTCGCGGGTTGATACTGCGGGTACGGAGGTGAGTACGCGGCGCGGGAACGTAACCGTAACAACTGTACCTACCATCGTATTCGTGGCCTCCATAACCCAACCACCCAGTCTTTCAGCCTCTGAAATGGTCCCGAGGTCGTACAGACGAGAGCGCAGGTACAGTGGGAGACGAGCATAGCTGTTTTGAAGATGACAAGTGCGATGGAGAGGCGGAGGCGGCGGAGAGCCATGAGTCGGGGTGGAGGGGGGCGCAACATCCAGTCATGTAGTGATATGAGCCACAGGTACGGTGGAGATGTCGTGAAACGTGTCGAAAGGCACCGGCGACCAGGTGGACCGATGACCACTGAAGGCAGGCTCGGGCGGACGTCCGTGAACGGGAAACAGAAGGGAAGTAGTGCTTGTGCGATAGACCCGTAGGGGCGGGCCTGGAGTGCGTTTGGGCAAATGAAAATTTGCCCGCCATGTGACGGCGGACGCGGAGTTGAGCAGGGCATAAAAGGAAGTCATGATGGAGCGTGCAGAGTAGCCAGTACGAGGGGGTGCCGGGGGGGTGGGGGGTACCGTCGCGAGACCGTTATCTGGGTAACTCCCATCCGTCTCGAGAGCGCGTAAGAGGATGCCGCGTCGGCCCTGTGTCTGCTGTCAACGGGTCAAGCGTGAAGACAAGTGCTTCGCAGCCCAGAACCCATGTACCCGCACAGCGGTTGCCAATAACGGGCCCGCCATCTCCCCAGCCCCACTCGAGCTCAGGGTGGACCGCAAAACCGCGAGCGGTGTACTTGTGGAGAGCACGCTCGTCCGACGGGTTGAACGGCTCTTCCTTCAAGATCGCAGTGCGGGAAAGTGTATTGTCGATCCAGAAAGACGCACACATGTGAGGCGAAATGAAGTTTGTCACGAGGGTCGACCAAAAGCCGCCCAGAGGAGATGCTGCAGAGTGCGTGAAACTGCGTATGACATCGACGCGTCGCCCTCCTTTGGTCATGAACCGCGCGAGTTCTTTTACCGTATAGTTGCCCACCAGGCCGTGCACCGGGGCTGCTCCGTCGGGGGTAGCGTCGTGGTGCAGTCCGCCTTCTTCGGCTGTTCCCGTGATCTCGCCGTCGTCGTAGCGCGGTTCCCATCGCACGCAGCCGTAAATGGGGTCTGTCTCGAGTGCGTCGCATACTCCATTGAACATGTCGTCCGGCACGTATATGTCGAGGTCCTCGGAATCCCAGCTCTCGTCTGGTAGGAAGAATCGTAGCGCGGTAGAGCCGGAAATGACAGACGCATGCTCGTCGAGAAGTCGAAGTACCGGTCCTGGTGTTGGAAAGAATGGTTGCAGCAGGGATACGAGTCGACGACGTAATATTGAATGCACAAAGTTGTAGAAACCGCTGCCGACCAGGCGCCACGCGAGTAACGTTCTAATGTCGGAACGCTCCACCACCATAAGTACGACTTCTGGGGGCAGTCTGACGATACCCGGGTCAGCCGTACTCGTAGAACTGTACTCAGGTGGCCGCACATTTTAAGGGTGGGGGTGCGAGTGTGTACGCCCGCGCTAGCGGTACGTCGACCCGTCCATCGAAAGGTGATTACATCATGAAGCGTTGCTGCGGACACGGACATGACAGTTATACAGAAGCAGATGTGGACAAGTCGAAACGAAGTGGAGAGGTAGCGGGTACTGTGCAGAACAGTCGTTTGTATATATACCTAGATTCCACGCAGAGACGCATGTGTCTCGCGTGTATACAAGTACGAGTGCACGGCGCGCTCGTCACCCATCCAGCGCGGGACCGATGAGATCGTCACACGCTGGTCGCAAGAAGGGGTGTGTGGTATATACAGACGAGGTACCCCGACGGACTGGATCGAGTCTCAGCAATGCTGAGCACAGATCGAAGTATTGCTGATCATGTATGATGCACTGCGTGCCAGGCGTGAGTGGTACGTGTTAGTCGAGGGGATGCGCGCCATACCGAGAGCGGACGTGCGTCTTGAATCGCTTTCACCGTGGACGGCGGGTCCGAACCGAGCGCGGGGTAATTGACCTTCACGTCCGACCCGAGACGGAAAAATCCGGGAATCGAGGCCTCTCCTCGAGCTGCGAAGTCCCGAGGAAACGGCCCGAGGACGCGTTCCAGCAGAGCCAGGCGTTCTCGGGCGGTGTCTGTGCACTGAAACAGCTGAGACCCAAGGAACATCTCGGCCATTACGCATCCCATGCCGAACAGATCGACGCGTGCATCCCAAGGCAGTTCTACAGTAGCCGAGCCATCAACGACCAGTTCACGGGCGCGGAGGGAGGGAGTGCTACCTAGGGTTACCTCGGGTGCCCGGTAGGCATTCGTTCCGCACATCCCGCGTCCCGGTGCTCCTGACGTGACTGCGTCCTCGAAGTTGGTCAAATACAGTTCTACAGACTTCAGTTCGTACTGTTTGGGCGCTCAGCGCACACGCTCGCAACGAAGGCCGATTGAGCAGAGGGGCTTACCCGATTCGCAAAAGCACCGTCAACCCGCAACCGACGTGTTTGCACAACCGCCGCGCTGCGAAACACGATGTTGACGGGACGTATATCGCCGTGGATGATGTGCAACGAGTGCAAGACTTTGGAACGCGCGAGCGAATAGTCAGTGACGAGCGAGAGCGGGTACAACACCACAAAAAGACACATACACCTGAGAGCGTGTACGATCTGACAGCCGA
This sequence comes from Earliella scabrosa, assembly GCA_022605405.1. Taxonomy (NCBI): domain Eukaryota; kingdom Fungi; phylum Basidiomycota; class Agaricomycetes; order Polyporales; family Polyporaceae; genus Earliella; species Earliella scabrosa. The sequence continues at coordinate 1,529,516 of JABYQQ010000012.1, forward strand.
TCTCGCGGACATGGCGAGTAGGGAGCGGGCGCAGCACCGATTGGTGGATGAGGTGAAGTACAGTAAACTGTACCGGTTGGTAGGCGAGGTACCGAATGGAACGGTAAGTTCCGCGGTCGAACGGCTCAAGAAACAAGCTACCGCAGTAAGTGTGTTTGAGGCACGAATAACGTGTGACGCGCGGATGGCGGACTTACGCGCGGCATGGACTAATGTGTTTGCGGATCGATGCGAGGACTTCTTCCTCGGTGGTTGGCGCGTCGCCCGCAGCAGGTGCAAGTTTGAGGGTAGCTCGTACATATGCTGTGGTATCGGTTACTGCCACAGTTGCGCCGTATGGCCCTACGGTTACGGTCTCCTGTGTTACATCTGAATAACATGCGCCGTGAGGGGGGGGGGGGTTTCACCGTAGAGGGGCAAATGAACTCACAGCGCCCTCCGAGTACCTCGCCCCGTTTGAGAATGATAGGGTATGAGGCCTGGTTGCCCGACGCTGTAATGCGAGGATGCTGTTGCGGTGCAGTGCCGCCGGGTGCAGAGGTGTTCGCCAGAGAGGGAGGATCCGCGCCTGCTGGCATGGCCGTTGACGGTATGTTGTCAACTCGAGGTCAGTCTCGTGGATGTCAGTCGAACACGTTTTGTACGGCGAGCATGACGCGCGAAGTGCAGAGGTGGTCCTCAGTGGCAAATCGGGTTATCGGAGTGTGTCAGTTTTGCCCGCCGGTTTGTTGTGGCGGGAGAACCATAGTCGCGGTCCTGCGGATCGATTGGGTCGGACTGTAAGAGGAAGGCGGTATCTGTGGCGTGGGACCGGTTTAATTTGTAACGCGCCACGTGGCCGATCAAGCTCCGCGGAGATGGGCGGTCCATTGCTCATGTGTCTGCATCTGTCTGGTACATAGCATATGTATACACGCGTGCACGGTGGTATGTACATGTGCAGATACCGTACGCGCTAGTTCCGCATGTCGCCAACACGCGGCGTGGGGCTCCGTCTGACCTTATTCAGAGATACGTCTCATGAGCGAATCCGGCACCGGGATACTGGATCAAGTCTCCAGTCGTGTAGATGTCAGCCAAGTCTGCTACCGTGGTTCGCGTCAGCATATACCGGGGCCGCTGCACGTACTGCTTACCCGCGACTTCGCCAGGTTGGTCCTGTGTCGGGGGGCCGGTTCCATAGTAGTACTGGTATGTTCGGGAGACCTCGAATTCATGTGCTGGATTGTCAGCGCGGACATCCGCATGTTGCAGATAAGCCAAGTCCGTATGGACACTGTTGTCCGTCAACTGCGGCACACTGTGGTGCGTCCCAGTGTAGCGCACTACACCAGAGGTCGCCAGTAGCGGACGCGGCGCATATAGTACGGTCGCGGGTGCGGTGGCCACAGTTTCCTGCCGAGTTTCCGGTTGAGACGTCAACCAGGCCGGTGCATTCGTGGACGCGGAGACGTGGTGCGTTTGAGGGGCATTCTGTACGGGACGCGAGGTCAGTCGTACCGTGCCAGAACGTGCGCGTTGCGCTCACAAGGTTATCGTGGGCGAAGGGTGCGGGACTTTGCGCTACACCTGCTACGTTCGTCCCGGGGTCGGGGTGCAGATACCTCAACATGTATTCCCAATCGTTTCCGATTGCGTCCGCGAGCGACAGCGACGAGTTCACACCTTGTTGATCTCTGTACGCCGGCACGGCGTTGGTCGCAGTCACAGGCTGTCCGTGGGGATACGTAGTGTAGGGGAGGGGGTTGGACGGCCCCCCATGGACCGTTAGCCCGTGTGCGCGATATTGACCGTTGCCGGCCGCCGGGGAATGAGCCTGCGGTAAATCTGAATGCGACGGTGCGACGGGTTCGCTGTTGATGTGGCTGACGTGAGCTGGGGAGTACGTGTGTTGAGGGCGCTGCGTGAGGAAATCGTGTGCCACGATAGCTTGCTCGGCTTGCGATTCACGACCTCGAGGATGTTCACCAACGGTCGATGACGGTTCTTGGGGACCCGCGTCGTAAATATCAACAGACATAGCAGTCGATACATGCAAGGGGGAGGACGGCGGGGTGTGAGACGGGGTGGGAGGTCGAGTGCCAGTCAACGGTGGTGAGCGTGGTACCCGGTTTCGTGGCGGCATGTTGCTCTGAGTCGTGCGGGACGAGACGCAACGTTCGCGTACCTCGGTCGCCAACGGGTAGGTTTCGTGCTCGTCGGAATCGTGCTTGTCCGGACGCGAGGGAATGTGTGTGCGCTGGGTGGCATGCGTGGCCGTCGCCGCAACTCCTTGTGACGTCAGATACGCGTGCGGAGCGTCACGGCGGAGACCAGAATTCAATCCGGAAGGAGATCGCGAGCCACGGGATGCCTGCGCCAGTGAAACACCGGCGGTTGCTCCGTCGTTGGCGAGTGGACCGTCAAGGACGTCGCTCCGCGTCTCGGGGACCGAACCGCCACGCAGCTGATCCCAATCTTCGGTTCGTACGTCGATCGCGTCCGTGTGTTTCGTGCCAGTGGGTGTCACCAGACGATCGGGTGCATGTGGTGCCTTGGCGTCCTGCGATGTCGATCCCAAGGCACACCGAGGGGGCGATGACTGTTGCAAGTACGACAGCGAATCAGATACGTCTGACTCATCCGTATCGGACGAGTCGTCGGGAGTGGTGGAGCGCGAGCTGCGGTCAGTACCGGGTGAATCTGGAACATCCGGTCTAGGCGAGGCGTGATGGCGGACCATGCCCGAGGCCGCTTTGACCGGTTTGTCCGTACGCAAGGGGGGAGGGCGTGTGGGCGACGTATACTGGGGGCGCGGCACGCGTGAACGGGCATGCGACTCCGCGACGCGTGCCGTGGTCTTTGCGGGAGGGGGCGATGCAGGAAGCGGGATGAAGTTGATGTTCCGCTGGTAGCGGCAATGATCCGGGAGCTCTCGCGCGTTGCATTGGTCGCACGGCAGCCTCTGATCGCACTGTTAACGGTGTCAGGGGAATCCTCGGAAGGAAGGCATTGCGTAGACGCGACTTGCCGAGAGGTTATGGCGACGGCAATAGTTGCATCTTACTGGCTTCGGGGAGCGGTCTCGCGGGCGTTTGTTGAGTTGAGGACTGATACTGCTTGTGTGGGGTGGACGTTTTCTGTAGTACGGACTACTGCCCTGCGTGTCACCGGGGCTACCGAGTGGTGGATGGGCCGAGTCCCCTGCGGGTGTAGTGGTGTGTGTGATAGGTGTACGGGGTCTAGGTACACATGCCGAAACGACGGGGCTGGACTCCGCAGACCGACTGAGATGTGCCGAGTAGATGCACCGCTTTCGAGCTAGCTTGCACCCGTCGCAAGGTGGGCTAGACATGCACTGAGGCACTGTTAGTACAGCAGTCATGATGCGTGGAACGTTGTACGACGCACCGCGATGCCGCGACTGCGACATCGATCACAACTTTGAGCGGTTGACAGTTGAACCCGGGACGAACTGGCCAACGCACTGCCGCCATCATCACTCGTACGTGGGGCGCAGACGTTCCGTGTGGCCGGGGCGAGTCCCATACCCGCGCTGTTGTCGTGAACAGCGGTACCGGCCGTCCGTCTGCGTACGCACGAGTTACAGTACTGACGGGACCCCTTGCAAGGCGCACGTCAGTCATGCATTGTGCAAACGATGACACCCGACACCTACCGTAGCATGCAGACCCGTGCAACGCGCACATTCGAACAGCGGAGGACGTGACAACCGCTGTACTGCATGAACTGTCCCGTGAGGTACCCCGGCGTCATCCAGAGGCTCGGAGACGGTATCCCATTCAGCGTCAGTGGCCGTGTTGTCTGCCACTTGCGTACGGCGGGGACGTGAAGACATGGTGCGAAACGAGGGCGACAAGTCTGCGGCGTACGGTTGATATAGGACGCGTGATGTCCACTACTGCCCGAGTATCGTGTTCGCGAGCCAGGCAGCTGCGGTCGTCCGGGTCAGTGCGGTCGCAGGCGACGACCGGTCGCTGTGTGCTTCTCGAATGATGGCTGACATCTCTCGTACAGTTCCGAAAGGAAGAGGGCCACTGTGTTCCTGGTCCTGACGGGATGCGTTGGTTCCGTGTTGCGGACTAAACGATTGACCGGCCAACTTGCAGTACGGAGGATGCGCGTGCGCGCCGACGTGGAACCCGAGGGTACAGGGACAGAATCTGACCCGTGGTCGTCGCCGCGACACGATCAGACCCCCAAAATTCGGCAGACGACGCAGACGACGTATGTATACGATCAGTACGTAGATCATGACACGAATAATAGTAAAACTTAGGTTTGGCATCTCAATTGTACAGACGTCGCGAATGTGGACTGCTACCCGACCCCAGTATCACGCGTGATACTCTCGGTTCACTCGCCGAGACGACGCCATCACGACTTCTTTCCGGCGGCGCGTCGGGTGCGTCGCGTTTCGTTGCCTAGAATCGAATTAGTTACGTACGTACGGTATGAACCGAGTACACTCCCACCTTCCCCTGCCAGGACGTCCTTTCTCTTGCGCTTTGCGGCGGGTGCCTCTATGACCGGGGGTGCGGGAGCCGGAGTATTCGCACCAGGGGAAGGGCTGTCGGCGGCCGACGGAGTCCTATCGCGCTCCGGAGACGAGGCAGTGGCGGTCCCAGACCATCCGGAGATGACCGATGACACGTCGTCCAGTAGGAAGAGCTCGTCATCCTCTACGGCACCGGAGGTCCCGCTGTCGTGCGCATGAGAGCTGCCGGCCTTGGTGTCGGTCGACGCTTGCCCTAGCGGCGAAGGCGCGTCCTTGTCTGTCGTTTCCGCAGACGCTTTCGATGTTCTCTCGTGATCACCCTTTGCTGTTGTCCCATGCGGTCCCTCGGGTTTGTCGGTGGCAATCGGATGTTCCACGGAGGGCAGGGCGTCACCCTTCTCAATGTCGAACTCTTATCGCGGGGTCTCGGGTGAGCGAATCGCACACGACGTGTAGTGAGTACAGACCTTCGATCTCCTCTCCCTCAGCCAAGGAGGGCCGGACACTCGAATCGACCACAGGGAGCGCGTAATCTTCCGGATCTCCCCAGTTAGATGGGTCGCCAGTCGCCACGCGCACGAGATCGATTGGGCAGTGATAAGGGCTCCACGTCTTTCCCGCCAGCACTACGTATACCGTGAAGGTGAACAGGATCACGTCGCCCTTCCGGAAGGTGCTTGGGTAACAGTTGCTGAGCTCGACTATCTTTCCAGAGTCCACGCCGAACACCTGTGGGCGTGATGGGTTGACAGCATAATAGTTGCTTTTCTTCACAGCCGCGGTAAGCCACGGATGACAGTCTGATGGCGGCGACGGCGCTTGGCCGGTGGCGGGCTTGCGGACGAAGACGGGTGCACGAACGCGGTACCTCTGCATGAATTGCTTGGCCGCGCCTGACTGGTAATCCGTACGCGCATACCCGCTGGGGTTAAAGCCGGGCAACCCGGTCAGATGGCGTTCCATTGCCTACATCGCGATGACGGTGAGGCGAGTCGGGGCGACGGCGTGATGGGGGCGCGCACCTTCTGTATATCGTACAATGACTCGTCGCGGGAAGTGTCGAACGCATACGTGTAGTTGCACTTGAAGTTGACGAAACGCTCGCTGAGGGTATCGTCGTGTCAGCGGACATGAGCGCGTCAGCGATGGCGGGTGGTGCGGGACTTACACCATCTTCTCGTTCAGGCCTGGAGGGAGAGGTTCACCTGGCGGTACGAAATTGCCTGTGCGATAGTTGTCGGACGCGCTGAACAAGGCCGCATAACTAAGCACCGCGGCTTTGTCCGTGCCAGGAAGGCAGAGCTGCACAACATCTCATGTTAGGCCATATCAGCACCGCCGCATGCGAGCACGCACCGTCCAGCGAGACGGAGACTGTTCTCGAAACTCTACGAGAGGACGGTCGGATCCGAGGGAATCGACCGCCTTCTGGTACGGAACATCGGTTGCCCTGACGGGATGATTCCTCCAGTACAACAAAGTCGCCTGGGTAACTCGATCTAGAGGCTCCACCCGGTCGGAGGCAGTCGTGGTAGAGTCGCGGGTGCCTGGGTCCGTGGCGGAGGCAGTAGGCTCGCCTCCGGCAGGGGTTGTGACCGTGGCGGTAGACTCGCCGCCGGTGGACTGTGCGGCCGACATGGGGAATCACAGCAGCAATAGTCAGAACACGCCGTAAACAACGAGGGGCGAACCAGCTGCACTGCTCGCCTTTATAGCAGTAATGCGTAGAGATGCCGGCGACCGTGACTGCAGTGGCCACCCGCGTTTCATGCACGGTGACAGTACGCGCGCATGGGGTTGTCAGAAACGCGCGCGTCGCGTGTATGCTGCTTTGTACGCGTGTCCGTTGCACTGCACAAGGATGTTGCGGCTGCCGATAGTTGGTGTGCAGTACGTTGCGAGGCACCGCGGTGCTCGTGCCCAATGTTCGACCGTTCACGAACGTCTCCGTGGCGGTGTCAACCGTGCCATAAAAACGGCACGCACGACGAGCACGGGGTGATCAGCTCACCATGAGTATGCCTAGGAAATACCGTGAGGCGCGTGCCATTTCCTCTTGCAAGTGCACGTACTGATTCAGTATTACAGGTCCCGCAGTCTGTCACTGAGCAGTTAAAGGCCACGTCACCGAAATCGATTTTCGCGTGGAACGCGGCGGTGCGGCGTGCGTCTACAACGGTGCGTGAGCACGGTGCATACTGACACAGTGACATTTTGATTCGGGATTGGCAGGACAAGTGCTGCAAGCGCGCGGTGCGCGCGCTGATCTATCCGGTGGCTGGCGGAACGCCCCGCGTCGTATCGCTGCCGCTCCACAAACGGTTCGATTTCGAGGACGACGTGCCGCGATATACCGAGGATCTCGATGTTAAACGATGGTTCCCGCGCGGGGTGGAGTACACGCGACTGGACACTGTTCCTGGACTAGGCGATCAGCTGTTTACGAACTTCACGGTGTTGCGGTCGTCCACGAGGTACACGGTCGCTTTCAACCGTTGCGTCGACGATCTCGGCTACGGGAACTACTTCGGCAACGTCATCCTGGTCAGGCACGGCCGGAGGTGCACGGGAGCACTTACAAACGCCAGCACGCGGGACCGGGTCATCACGGATATGTTGGTCAAACGGTAGGTGGCAATAGAGAGTGCGGCGCGGCAGGCATGTTCACGCGCACCAGCAGATGGATTGCCAACACGACGCCGGGAGGTGCTCGGACCCGTGGTGGACGTAGCGGTGCCCTGAAACGGGTGTAGAGGACGAGTTATCCGCGGCCGTAACAATCGGAGGTAGACTGGTACTCACCAAGTTATGTACACGCGTGTGTAGTGGGGTATGCCAACCTGTTCAAGCGCTGAGAACCATACGGTTCGCCGGTTGACGTGCCGCCGGCATTCCCCGGCTCCGTTCACAACTTGCGCCGGTCTCACGGGTTCTGACACTCGTCACCGATGCTACACCGTGCGCACGGTCGCTACGCGTGAAGTGCGGAGCCATGTTGTCGCTGTATGCGGTTCTGAACACAACACGTAGTTCGCGGTGCAGCGGGCGCAATACTTAAGGTCCAGCAGTGCACGGGAAAGGGGGAGCCAGCCACCGTCCGCGCTTTGAGGCGATTTCGCGTGCCACTGGCGGGAATTCTACGCTTCACAATGAACGGGAACAGACACTTCGTGACCAAACGAGGCGAGTATTCTATCCTCTATGACCGAGACTGCGTGCTGACGGCGGGCGTAGATGGGTACGTATGCTGCGATGTTAGATCGTCGGTGACAACAGTCTGAGCCGAACTGCAGCGGACGTCGGCAAGCGTTCAGTATCGAGAAGGTGAGCTGAGCTGTACTGCTTTGCCACGTAGCGGAATTTGTGACGGCGGTGACCGACAGGTCAAGGCTACGCTGCGGAAGGTGCGGCGAAGGCTTCCCGTACGCACGATTGCGACTGACGTGATTGCAGAACACCTTTGGCCTTGATACGCGCTTTGTCAGGATCTCGGAGTAAGTGTCGACCGCGCAAGCACTCTTGTGTGCTGTTGACAGTGTTGTTCAGGGTAGCCGCTGCGGTGGACCGTGGAAAGAAGCACCACATGTCCTCTGAGGAGGTGCAGGTGCGTGTGCCAATGCATCGTGATATGATGTTTTTGGCTGCTCACCGATGAACGCGGGCACAGTCGCTCGCTGCAAGGGCAGCGGCAGACCTAGCAAACCAACACCCTGATTACCTGGTCCTGGCGGGTCGGCTCGAGGTTGCCAACATCCACCGCGTTGTCCCCAAGTCGTTCCAGGAGAACGTGCTCAGGATCGAATCAGGTCAGGCGCGCACGTCACGATCGTGGGGGTAGTATGCTGATGACCAGACAGACAACCCCGGGTTCTTCGATCCAGCATTCCTCGCTGCTGTGGCGATATTCGGAGACGCGTTCGATAGTTACCTGCGGCACGACCGGGACGTTGACACGACCTAGTGAGTAAGGCAGTTGCGTTCAGTCTGGACATCTCACCTCACGCCGCCACGGCCAGTTTCGCCATACAGACGATGAAACGGTTGTACCTGTTGCGTGTGGACGCGCGATGTGTCGAGCGGCCCCAGCATATGTGGATGCGGGTCTCGGTTGCGCTGCACCGCGGCGACGTGGACAGTGTCATCGAGACGTACGAGGCGCTGTCGGCGGGGCGGTATACTCACGCAACCCCGACCCTCATCAACGCGGGCCGCGCACGTCAAGGACTGGCGTCGTGCTTCATATCCTCGATGGACTGGTCATCACCGGAACGCGTTCTGGATGGCATGCGAGACCTGGGGAACATTTTCATGCACGATGGCGGCATAGGACTCGATATGCATCGCGTTCCTGCGAAACGGTGCGTCGCGTACGCTACTTTACGCGTCCGGGAACACGCTCTGACCCTCCTCCGTTGTACAGGTGGGACGACGGCCACGACCAGCCCGGCGCGCTCGCCGCTGTTCGATTGGTGGACGCTGTAGCGAAGTACACCACGGACGCCAGGAACACCCGGTCCTCGTCGGTGTCGCCGTGTATTCCGATGTGGCACGCGGACGTCATGGAGGTGATAGAGATTCGAACTCTCGCGAACCTGTCGTCGCTCGCAATCGACTTCTGTTTCCCTTCCGTTGTCATTCCTGACATTTTGTGAGTTGTTGGTCGCCGTGTCGCTTAGCATGCTCACACCGTCGCGTCACAGCATGGAACGAGTGCAGGTCGACGGGATGTGGAGCATGTTCGACCCGCTGGACGTGCCGGAGCTCGCGGACGTACATGGTGCCGAGTTCTCGCGTCTATATATGGAATACGAGGAGAAGGGTGTGGCGGCGCGTGCGACGTCGGCTCGGTCACTTATGCGCCGCATTATACACGCGCAGATCGAGTCGGGCACCCCGTTCGTGCTGTATGGCGACTCGATCAACGGTGCGTGCCGCGTTCCGCTCTGCATTGGGCAGGATATTGACCAGTCACAGCCAAGAACAATCAAGCACACGTCGGGGTGGTGCATTCAACGAACCTGTGCACCGAGATCGTGCAGGTCGCGACGCCGTCCCGAACCGCGGTATGTATATTGGCGTCTGTGGTGTTGCCTGCGTTCGTGCAAGAGGACGGCACGATAGACCTGGACGGGATCCGCGCGACGGTGAAGGTTATAGTCCGCAATCTGGACAGGGTCATAGAAGTCAACGACTACCCGACAGACGCGGCGCGGGCGGGCGCGATGTCAGCGAGGGCACTGGGTATCGGTGTACAAGGCCTCGCGGACGTGTTTAGAGCGACTCGGACCGCGTTCGACTCCGATCAGGCGAGGTCCATGAGTATCGCAATCTCGCAGGCGGTTTACTTTGCCGCACTCGAGGCGAGCTGCGACCTCGCGAGAACGGAGGGAGCCCACCCGGACTGGAGGGACGAACATCGGCAGGCGTTTCGCTTCCAGTTCGAGATGTGGGGTGTGCAACCGCCGCCGGACGTCGACGTCGAACGTCTCCGCCAGGACATTGACACGCACGGCCTACGACACTCGATGTTGACCGCGCAGATGCCGACTGCGTCTACGTCGCAACTGTGGGGCGCGAGCGAGTCAGTGGATCCGCTTACGAGGTGGGTGACTGAAAACGTCGTGTCATCTCGCGCTTACAAGCGACGCAGCAACGTGTTCGTGCGGCGCGTGCTGGGGGGCGAGTTCCAGGTGATGTGCCGGTATATGGTGAAGGAACTGAACGGGATCGGCCTGTGGACGCAGGCTGTCCGGGACGCGATCGTGTCCGCACACGGTACGTGACAGCACGGCGTCCCCAGTAGTGCTAATTTATCGCAATGTGTCATTTCAGGTTCGGTGCAGGCGATCGCAGACATTCCCGACAACCTGAAGGCGGTGTTCAAGACCGCTTGGGAGTTGCCTCAACGCGCTGTGCTCGACATGGCGATCGCCAGAGGTCCGTATATAGATCAGTCGCAGAGCACGACGGTGTACATGCGGTCACCGACGATGCAGCAGATGGTACGTCCTTCGAGGTGGGACGGGCTGCGTGCTAACACGCACATATACAGTATTCAATGCACATGTACGGTTGGAAAGGAGGCCTGAAAACGGGCCTATACTATCTCCGCTCTGGCGCGGCGACGTACGGTTCGGCCCCGATCCTCAGTCGCAGGCAGCTGGAAGCCGATCTTGCCCCGGACGCATGCTCATCGGGGGCGTGCGGCGCGTAGATGGATAACGGTGTGCGCGCGGTGCCGTGAAGTGGTCAACTGTATTGCTGGCGGGTATTCGGAACGCAATGTGTGTATGTATATTACCGGTTCTGCCGACGATTATGTATGCCACGCGAGCTATTTACCAAGGCGCAATGTGCGAGATCCGCGTACTCAGAATCCGCGTGCTTAGCATGTTACCGACGTTCGCGGTGTAAGCCGGCCGTATCTACAGGATATAGCAATAGAAAGACGGTGTGTCACGGGCCACGTGTCGTTAAAGCTGTTCTCCTACACCGACTTCCCCGACGCCGGGTGCAGCACAGCACCAAGGCCTTGCATCGCGGCAATGGTGGCTTGGGCGCGCCCTCGTACCAACGGTGCCGGTGGACCGTAGCACGGTTTTGACCACACAGGAATAGGGGACAGGACGTGTCAGCGGAATTGCGATGCGATCGTTAAGGGGAGGGGCGGACTAGGACGTATTGTCTACCGTTACATAGCCACCACGCGCACGGCCCGCACCCACGCGGTAGAGCGTTGTACCTCCGCGCTGGGCAGGAAACGTTGTGGGATGTTGGGTGGGTGACGCGGGACGGGAAGACGGATGTGTGGTGGTTAACGTTCGCAGTCACCGCGCGCGCGCATAGCCCGCGCAGTGACGCACAGTTACGGTAGGCAGGAAGAAGTGACGGCGGGTTGCAAGGGCTGCGCGCAAGGAGAGGGGGACACTTCGGGCGCAATATGCGCGGTCGCGACGCACACGCGTGCAGGAACGCACGCGGGCGAACCGTCTATCGGACGTACAGCGAACGCCGTGGGAGGTCGCGCATATCAACCCGGCAGGAAGGGCGGTCGTCTACTGCGGGTCGCCATGCGCAGAGTGAGTGGGGGGGGGCAGGATGTCTGCATACGTGCGAAGGGAGAGGCCGCCTGAGTGGGCCGATACGGCGCGGGAGGGCAGCAACTACTTGCTTTGTTCTCCCCATGCACGCATGCTTGTGAACTGACGTGGACCGCAACCGTCAGTGGGAGGACTGAATTACCGTGAATAAACGCACCGGTGCATCGCAACGAGCTACCATGACGCGGACGCGCCGCCGCACGGCGTCCCCCCCCGCTCCGCACAGAATACGTTGTTGCGGGTCGCGGCTCCGGAGACAGTGGAAGAGTTCGCAAGCAACGCAAGAGTCCGTCGTCATACGACACGCGCCTGACGCGAGTGCCATTCCGGATCCCCGTATTCACCCATGTTTCCAACGTCGAGGAGATGCGGTGACGACCGCTGTGTGCCGGGGGGGAGGAGGAGGGGTTATTCAGCCCCCGCAGTGTAACAGTAGCCTAATACCGGAGGATCAGCACAAACACAAGTGGGCGAATGCTGGAACAACGTACGGGGTCCGGAACCATTACACTCCCCCGTGGCACCCGGGAAGGTGGTTAACGCCGCCCAGTCCGTATAGTCTACAGGTCCGCGATGGGAATGGGTGGCAACAGGGTGCCGTCGTGAGCGTAGTCGTTGGAGGAGGACAAGGCGAGCTGAAGACGCGTTCCGGCGCTCCGCGCAGCCGGAGCGCCGAACGTTGGCTGTCGACAACCTTGCGGCTCCCATATTTGCTCAACCCCATTCGCCACCACCTCCCCCCTCCCCTCCCCCCCTCCGCCACGGTCCCGTCACATACTCCAGCCATGAGTATCTGTACTCTCTGCACGGCGGCACATCGCGTTGTAGCGGTCTCGGGTAGTCCGGTCCAGCGCATCAAGCCTCGCAAGTTCCGTACGCAGCTCCTCCGAAGGTCGGCCAAACAGTTTCGCGGGAGAGAACGGTCGCAGGACGGCCAGTCCCGCGAGAGAACGGACGCGGGACAGCATCACGTATACCGACTGCAGGTTTTTCGCGGTGTCGAGGTCCACGATGGCCCGGTCAAGAGATCGACCTTGACTCTTGTAGTCGGTGTAGGCGTATGCAGGAAGAAGGGGCACCTGTGTACGTGAAACGACGTGCTTCACAACGGTCCCGTCGCGCTTATCTCTCCATGCGAAGGTCGTCGTTACCGGAAACACGGGGACGATATCGGCATCAAGATGCTCCGCGATCCTACCGGCACCAGGGATTCTGACATACACCACCACGGCGCGACGAAGCCCTTGCGCATCAAGCTCGTAGCGAATATCGTGTACCACGCCTTCAGCACCATTGACGACTTTGTGAGTGAATGCGAGGTTCTCCCGCACCATCACTTTCATCCCACAGAACATGGGCAGTCGACCGAGCGCGTCATCCGTCACACTGGACGACAGCGTGGATACTGCACGAGCCACTTCGCGCGCGGGAGGCACACCGTCGACGAGATCGGTCGAGTAGTACAGGAAGACGCGTTGCGAGAGTCTCGTCGCATGATGTCCAAGGAGGCGAGCGTTCAGTAAGTCCCGCACCTTTCGGCGGCCAACGATAATCGGAGCGTCCATGAAGTGACGAAGTTCGTCGGGAGCATCGACTGCCAACCGTGACACGTCTCTGGACTTTATCAACGCAAGGTCCGCTTCTGCTGTGGCCAGCGCACCGCATTGGCCCGTACGAACCCTTTCTAACAATGCTCCATACCTGGAATCACCACTCTGGCGCTGGTTGCGCTTCAGCATGACCACAGTATCAACCAGTCTCCACAGGTACGCACCTTTCAGCGCAGTGACCCCGTTGACCGTCTGACACTCAGGGAACCCAGGAGCTCTAACTAGTCGGTAACTGTACAGGCTGCACTGAAGCACGGGAGCAAGCTGCGCGAAGTCACCGGTGAATATTATGTGTACCCCTCCGAACGGGTCTTCGGCCACCGCTCCATCGTCCCCTTTCGCTTGCTGCAGTCTCTTGCACACCTGCGCCAGGAACCGCGCGCCGATCATGGATACTTCATCGCATATGAGGTACCGTACCCCCGCCCACAACTCCACTAGCCCGCTGATGTCTCGATTACGTGTTTGTGGCAAGTGCGCCAAGGAATGTATAGTGTGCCCTCCCACCAGGACTGCTGCTGCGCCGGTCGGTGCACCGACAAGGACTTCGTTCCTCCTTCCCAGTAGCTCAAAGAGCCTGAGTATGGCGTTAATAACATATGTTTTACCCGTGCCGCCCATGCCCCCTATGTACATCAGCAACTGCTCTGTTCCAAAGCACGCGTGCCGAGCGACGATCTCGAACGCGCGCAACTGCTCCGGATTATTTCGTAAGCCCATTTCCAGTATGACCTGTTCAATGATCATAACGTAGTCTTCGACGCTGGCGTCCACGATCGGGACATGCCCGGTCCGCCGGGAATCATTCTCGTCGATCCGCCCAACGTCCACCAACTCCCCGATTCGCAAACGCGGCCGTTTCGGAGCGGGTCCACCCTCATCGCCGTTTTCCGGGCGGCGTCGCCGTTTCAACGCACGCATCGTTGCCGAGTCGCGTTCAACGGTATCCCGATCTGTCGAGGCAAGCACACTACCCGAGTCTTGCATTTCCCCCGGCTGTGCTGCTGGCCCCCAGTAGCACTTATCGATGACGCCGCGAACACGAGGACCAACTGTCTTCTCAAGTGCAACCTCGACGGGGTCCCGGCTCACCGCGGTATTGACGTCCGCAGGACACTCAAATCCGTCAAGCTCGTCGGTGCCATACACGGGAACGTACTGCTTCTCCTGGTCGGGGCTGTCGTCACCGCCAGCACCGTCGTGTACGCCACCCGCTTCCATCTCTGTCGCGTCAGTCCTGCGACGTCGTCTCTCCGCATCGTCCCTCGCTTGTCGACATTCCGACAGTATGGTTAGGTTCCGCACAATCTCCTTGTGCATGACCGGTATTTCCGACTGGCGACGGTCGTATGCAGCGGACCAGGTCTCTCCCGAGCGCCTCAGATCGCGGGGATGCCTCCAGGGGACAAACAGGATCAACACGATCATCGCCCACCTGTCCCGCTCCTCGGCACTACGATCAGGACGGGGAATACGCTCGCCAAGCACTACGGGAACTAGCCACGTCGTTCTCGCACGCACGATGTGTGTGTCGCGCTGTGGATGGTTCTGACCAAAGCTACCGCGTGCTTCCACCTTCCTCCCAAGGGTCGTGTTGTTCTTCCGCGCCCGCAACCGGCCATCTTCGCGGCTCTTGGTTACCTTCTCTGCCTTACCTACAAACTCATACAGACACATCATCTCAAAAGCGCTCTCGCACGGCCTCTCAAGGTAGTCAAGCTGCTGACTGACCGCTGATATCGTGCCGGACCCGAGGCTGAGGAAAACCGTTTCCTCCTCGACATCATTTCTGTCGGGCGGGCCAGCAGCGCCGGCCTGTGACCCATCACCGTCATCTCCAACTCGTAGTGACCAGTGCGCCAGAACCGTCCGTTGGAAGGACCCCAGATGGAGCGGTCGGAAACGGTGGCTTGTGTAATGGTCTCCACCGCCCACAGCATAACTCATTGCTTGTTGCTGAGACAGCTCCTGACGAGATATTATACAGTTCACTGCGCTGTTCAGTACCCGCCGCGATCCGGCGTCGTCGCCCACGCCCGCAGACGCGGTTTCAGTCGTCTTCTGCACGGTGATACGTCAACTGCGAGGCCAAGTGTGAAAAACACCTGAACAACCAGAAGAACAAGAAACAAAAAGGAGGAGTCCAGTCGATTCCCAGTGAGACTGACGAGCCCGTCGACGAGAGCTACGAGCTCTAACGATGACAACGACCGACGGTCTGCGGTCGAACGGGACGAGATAGAACGTGCTGCGAAGTACGATGGACGTACGATGGACCGAACGACGGTACGGACGAGTTTGATCGACGGTCGAGAGACGAGGGACGGTCGTGCGAGGACTGAGGAACGGACGACGACGAACGGACGGAGTGCGATGACGGACGAGAGGAGTACGACGAGGAGAACCGAGAGACCGACGACGAAAGGCTCGACCGCAACGACGGTCATCACGCGATGAGATCCGAACTCTGAGGGGGAAAGAATGCTTGTGAGGGAAGGGGGGGATACCCTGCTCTGGTGACCACTACCAGCTGGCCACTACTAAGTACATGGAGAATCCTCGGACGACCAATGTGATCGGATCAACCAACCGACTGTCCGACCGGTACCGGCAACTCGTCAACTCCACAGCCGGTCCAGAGACGCTCTGACCGTATCACGAGCTACTAACCACTGACCAGTGACCATGTCTCATCAAAAGACAACCTCCGGTGGACTGTGTGCTAGTTGATTGACTGCTTGCGTTGATGAGACCGACGAACGACGAACGACGAACGACAAACGACAAACGACGAACGACGAAGTGAGGTCTTCTTGGCCTGCTTTCATGTGTGCCCATGCAATGGTGCACTACACCTCCTCCCCACTGAAATCTGGACTGTCCTCAGTCCATGTAACAACGAGGGGTGGTCGCGCGGTTCTAGTCCAAGTCCTGGTAGACCGACGTGCTTGTTCAACCGCTCGGCGTGGATCTTGTGGAGCTGGTCTCGTCGGTCTTGAGTGTACTGGCCGGTCGGGGTGTATGGCGCGGGGTTGGGGTCGAGCACAGGCATGCCCTCCAGGGGGTCGCCGATGCGGTTGCGTACGATGCGGAAGTGTGCGGGTAGCCCGTGGACCACCGGTCGGACCTTCTTAGCAACGGGCTTGTACTTCTTCTTGGTCTCAAGAAACACTTGCACAGGCTCGACGGTCGACGGGGCCGTCGAAACCGGGGGTCGGTCGTCCGAAGTCGACAGGTAGTACACCGGGGTCCCTTCGCGCATGCTGACCGCTCGACGGGCCGTTCGACAGGGAAGGCTTTTCGACGGCTGGGAAGGCACGGCTAGCCGTCGGCTCTTGTCCTTTGTCGGTGTGTCGTCGGTCGCAGCCGGTCGTGGAGTGGCCTCGGTCGGAGGGATAGGGGGCGAAGGAATGGGAGGATGGTTGGAAGGAGCGGAGTGGAGAAGAGTCGACCGGATCTCGGATTGGATGCGGTCGTCGTCGGACGCGAATAAATAGGCTTCAGATATGGTTTTCTCGTCGAGGTTAGCTAGCTGGGTATAGCCGGTCGCATGAAGCTGTCCGGTCTGCTTGTCGTAGTCCAGAATTAACGCAAGATCTCCCTGACCATTCGTCAGATCCTCGAACTCTGAAAACCCTTCGTCGGCTCGCGAAGACTTGCGGGAGCGTCGCCGCGCGCGTATGTGGGAATGGTCAACCGCTTGCCCGAGTTAGGACAGGTCACCTCTATCTCCTGACGGCCCGACCGGTCGTTCCGTACCGTACACGACATGAGGACGTCAAACGGTCGACCCAGTAGCACGTCGTAGGACGCACGTTTGACGACGTGCATCTGAAGGTATACGATGATGCCTCCCTTCAGTTCGACGGGGACGTCGCGTGCGAGCCCCAGCGTCTGGTCGGTCTCACCGTTCGCTGACTGCATGGGCATGGTCGTGCTTGGGTCGTACTGGATGCCGAGGTCGTAGCACTTCGACGCGCTGATGGCCACTACCTGTGAGCCCGGGTCGAGGATACATTCGACAGGCCCCGCGTCGTTGACCCAGCCCCATATGGCGCGAAGCTTGTGGTTATCGGCCGCGACGACGAGCGTCTCGTCGAAGTCATCGTCGTCGACGGTTGAAATGGTCGTCGTGGTCGGTTTGACGCGATACATTCCACGGGGAAGGTCTGTCTGGTGCGCAAAGACGCTGGGAGCGGGGACGTGTTTGCCGACGGGCGGGGTGGTCTCGGTTGCGATTTCGAGCGTCGTGACTTCGGACGACACAGCAGATGTGGTCAACGGAGGGTCACCCTCGTCGGGCACTTCCTCGACGTACGCCATAAGGACAGGTGAACGTGCGCGCGGTGCCTCGGGAGCCTTGACGGCCGGAACGACGACTTCCGCAGCGACGGACGGTCGCGTAGCTTCGTCTAACTTGGTCATAACGCGACGGCTGCTCGTCGCTTCGTTAAGACGCTTTCTGATCCCTGGGGCGATGCTGAGCAGCTCGATGGGCGACATCGTGACCGTCTGCTGGTCGAAGAAGTTGCGTTGGAAGACCCGATCCTCTGCGCCGCGGTCGAGCCCGACGGGGACCACTCGATAGGCTGGCTGGGGCTGAGCCCGTTCGGTCGTGGTGGCCTTCGACGGTTGACCAGACGGCTGTAGGTGGGGGTACGCGAAGTTGCGAACCTTAGGCTCGCTAGCGGTGGTCTTTGGGTGACCCGCGGTGGTAGCGTCGCGAGCGGTCGCGTACGGGTGGACGGGGACCGTCTGGTCGTCGTCTGCCTGCACTGGAGAGCTCGGTTGCTCGGTCGTGGTCGACCACGGGTACGATCCTGCTGGTTTCGCTGCCTCCGCGACCGACGTAGGTGGTGGTGCAACGGGTTCTTCGGGGAGCTCGATCATCGGGGCGTCGTTCTCGACCACTCCGCCTCCAACATTTGCGCGTGGGACGGGCGAGGGGGCTACCTCCGGACCCTTCTCGGTCGACTCGGTCGCCGTCGGCTGGACCGGCTTGCGGGCTCGCGGGCGCGTCTGGATGACGACTCCATCAAAGACTTCACGGGTGTTTCGTCGGTCCTTGCGCTCCTGAATCAGAGCCAGCTGCTGGAGAAGGGCCTCCTCGTGCTCCTCCTCGGTACGCTCGTCGAGCCCTCCGATCATGTTGGTCTCGGCAACAGTCAAGAGCATATGGCCAAGGCCGCCCTGCGCGCGTTGACCGGGGTTCGCTTCGTGCCACCGACGGGCCTGCTCGCAGATCGGACCGCCCTTGCCGTCGTTGGGGACTTCACCTCCACCAGGCAGGACGATGCGGTTCGAGGCGTGGTGGCGACGGACGAGCCCGTCGCGGATGTCGTCGTCGAGAGCACGGCAGAAGCGCGTGTGGCAGCCAGGGATCCCACAGTAGAAACACTCTGGTCGAGCCTGACGCTGGTAGTCCCCGTTGCCCTGCTGCTGGCCGAAGACCTGGTTGTTTGCCGGGTTAACGGGAGGGTTGCGACCACCAAATCCGAACGGGGCCCGTCGCTGGTACCCGCCATCGGTCGGTCGAGCGTTGGCTGACTGCGTCGCAGCGATGGCCTGACTGACCGCTGACGAGATGACGTTCTGGAACACCTCCGCCTTGATGACGACCGTGTCGTCGGCCGCTTGCGTGGGCTGGACCGGAGAAGGGATCGACGGCGACGGAGTTGCAGCTGAATGACTGAGGGACATGTGCGGTGGAAGGTCGCGACCGGCGGTCAAAGCCGGTTGACCGACGGTGACTCCGAAGGGGTTGTCCATGTTCAGGCTGTGCATGATGGCCTCGTGGACCTGCTCGATGGTGTAGGAGTCGTTCGAGTTTTTGTTGACCTTCCACTCGAGGTGCGCCATGATCCGGGGGTGGAACGACGGGTCGACAACGCCGACGAGGTACTTGGTCACCTCACGCTCCGTCACGTCAGGGGTAGCCTTGGTCAACAGGTAACGAGCGACCGGGAAGATGCGACGGTAGAAGTCGAGGTATTCGGCGGTGGTCGACGCATGACGACCGAAGGCGTCGACGACGATGGCGTTGAACTCGGCGACGGTCCACCATTGGTTGCTGTCCAGGCCGGGGTAGAACTCGAGCACCGCCTTCTTGAAGTTGTCGAACGTGACCGCCGCGTCATTGAACTGCGGAAGGGACGACCAGTTGCGTTCGACGTCGGAGGGGGTATACATGACGGCAGCTTGCTTCCGTTCTTGGTCGACCGTGACGTTCTTTTGGACGAGGAGCCGCTCGAGCTCGCGGAAGTAACGACTCACGCTGGTTCTGGAAGCGGCCGGGTCCCACTGCGGGGTGCCATGCTCTCTACTCAACGGCAGCGACGAAAACTCGGCCGACGGTGCAGCGGCTGGTTGCGACATGACGACCGGTGCGGAAAGCGAGACGGTGGTTAACGGGGTTGGAGCGGTGGTAGACGGATTTTGGATCGTCGAAACTGCGACGGGAAGTTCGTAGGAAGGAGGCGGAGTTGTCGGTCGACGACGAGTCCGTCTGGAGGTTAGGTCGGTCGGTGGAAGAGGGACGAGTCCCCGTTCTGCGTAGGAACGATGGGCGAGGCGCAACGGTGGTATGAGAGGTTCGTCGATTGAAGTATGGTTAGCACGGCTGCTCGATGGGTCGTTCGACGGATTTTTCGAAGGAGAGGGGGATGGGGGATTCTCGTCGTGCGACGGAGGGTCGTCGTTTCTTTGAACGACCGAAGGGTCCGATAACCCCGACCCCAAGACACTTGGCGTTGACTCGACGCTGGTCAGGGGAGAGTCGGAAAAGGTTGCAGGATGATTAGAAGAGACCATCAGAGCCTCGCGACGACTGCGGAGCTGATCAATTTCTCCTTCCAGGTCTAGCGCCGCGCGTTTCAGGGTGTCGATCAACCGGTCGTATGCCGGTCCGGAGGAAGGAGTACCTGACTGGGCAGAGGGCAACGGTGGGTCGCTCGACGCCATCGACGACGACGACGACGGCTCGCAGTCTTCTGGAGGTGGTCGACTGAAATCCCCTCGCGGTGGGCTCCAAAATGATACGTCAACTGCGAGGCCAAGTGTGAAAAACACCTGAACAACCAGAAGAACAAGAAACAAAAAGGAGGAGTCCAGTCGATTCCCAGTGAGACTGACGAGCCCGTCGACGAGAGCTACGAGCTCTAACGATGACAACGACCGACGGTCTGCGGTCGAACGGGACGAGATAGAACGTGCTGCGAAGTACGATGGACGTACGATGGACCGAACGACGGTACGGACGAGTTTGATCGACGGTCGAGAGACGAGGGACGGTCGTGCGAGGACTGAGGAACGGACGACGACGAACGGACGGAGTGCGATGACGGACGAGAGGAGTACGACGAGGAGAACCGAGAGACCGACGACGAAAGGCTCGACCGCAACGACGGTCATCACGCGATGAGATCCGAACTCTGAGGGGGAAAGAATGCTTGTGAGGGAAGGGGGGGATACCCTGCTCTGGTGACCACTACCAGCTGGCCACTACTAAGTACATGGAGAATCCTCGGACGACCAATGTGATCGGATCAACCAACCGACTGTCCGACCGGTACCGGCAACTCGTCAACTCCACAGCCGGTCCAGAGACGCTCTGACCGTATCACGAGCTACTAACCACTGACCAGTGACCATGTCTCATCAAAAGACAACCTCCGGTGGACTGTGTGCTAGTTGATTGACTGCTTGCGTTGATGAGACCGACGAACGACGAACGACGAACGACAAACGACAAACGACGAACGACGAAGTGAGGTCTTCTTGGCCTGCTTTCATGTGTGCCCATGCAATGGTGCACTACAACGGCAGCAAGCAAAGCGGACAAGCCTACGTGGGCGGTGACTGGCGCCTTCGTAACGTAGTCGGTGAGATAGAATATCAGGGCCTCCGCGTCCTGTCCAGGTCCTATATGCTTGATATCCATGTTGGACTTCAGCAGGAATATGATCAAGTCGTTATAGTTCGCAATCCAGGGATGGTACCTTCGCACCTCCAACGGGCCGTCCTCGCGAAAGACAGTGCTCTCCCGGGTGCTTCCATCCATTCGCATGCGACAGTGAGCGTTGTCTTTTGGCTGCCCTCGGCGCAAGTATTTCCAGCACGTTCCCGTATGCTCATGCCACTGAAACTCCTTTACCAGCTCGTTCACGAACCACTCGTACTCACGGTCGAACGCGGCTGGAGACATCTCGCTTATCCGAGGGGCAGGAACAACGGCCGGGTGTGGGTTGTTGGTATCGTCGCTTCTTCGAGGTCGGCGCGGCTCCGCGTCAGTGACCACCTCCGTGGTGCCGAGAAGCTCGCTTTTAATGATGGACTCAAGCCATTTAAACACGAGCTGCTGGTACTCGTGCGAATCCACCATACGCTCTTTCATCTCCTTGGGCGACGGGTGCCCTTTCAGCCACACCAACATGTGGCAATGTAAGGTCCCGCGACCCTGTGCTTCCACGGTGCCGTAATACGCGTCGCAGGTCCCGAGCAGACCCCTACCCCGTCCATACCGAAGAACGACATCTACGAACGCGGTGATGACCTCGTGGAACGCCATCGCACAGGCACACGGATGATCTGCGA
Organism: Earliella scabrosa; assembly: GCA_022605405.1. Taxonomy (NCBI): domain Eukaryota; kingdom Fungi; phylum Basidiomycota; class Agaricomycetes; order Polyporales; family Polyporaceae; genus Earliella; species Earliella scabrosa. Next base: position 1,551,316 of record JABYQQ010000012.1, read on the forward strand.
CGAATACCATTCGGTTCCACTCGGAAAGCGCAACACCGTCCTGGATAGACTCCAGGTCAATGTGCTCTCCAGCGCGAAGCCGCACGAGGGGGTTATGGACGTCGGACGGATTCAACGTGACGAAGAAGGCCGGTGTCCCTTTGAACTGGATCAGAGCGCGGATCTCGTTGCGGAGGCTGAGACGGTATGCAGCCGTACCCGGAATGTCGCGCCCGACCATGTTGACCTCCCTAAGGACACGCAGCACGTCCTTCTCGCGTGGGTCTTCGGTGTGGTAAGTGGGGTTGTCTTTGAATATCCGTATAAGACGCTTAAGCACCGTACGGTCGACGGACTGGAGATCTCGGATCACGGCGTCTCGTTGCGAAGCCTTCACCCGGAAATTGATCGTCTCGCATACCCTCTTCTTCTGCAGTATGTTGTAATACACAAACGCGAAGTCGGGGTCTTTCTCGAACGGCGACGCATGCACCTGCAACAAGTACGACAACTGCTCTTCAAGCGTCAGAGGCCGCCGCCTGAGCGGTTCAAAGAAGCCGCCAATACCCCACGGATCCAAGTGCGGGAACAGCCATGCCAGGAGACTCGGATTTTCGAAATCGGGCACATACTGATTTCCCGACCGCGATCGAACGAATCGCCCCCCCGACAGGCAGTGTTCTAACGCCCTCATCTTCATCTGCGTATACGTCACAGGACTGCCATCGGTGCCCGTGTACCCGACCGTTTCCAATAGCATGTCGGGACCGGGTTCCGCGCGCCGAACCGCCTCTTCCCGACCCGTGTAGTCGGACTCTGCAGACTGTAGCTCTTCGGTACCCTCCAGAAAGGCTACATCGATGCACGCAGGGATCGCCTCTTCTCGACGAGCGTCTTCTGCACTGAACAGCGAGTCCAGGTTATCAGCACTAAACCCGCCAAACTCGGGACCGACACTGTAGTGTGCATTGGCGCCTACCAGAAACCGGACCAGCAACTCCACACGGGATTTCCGAACCAGCACTGGAGACAGGCGCGCGATGGTCTCGCGAGTGGGCTTAGAGGACCCCACGAACACAGCACATATACTATCTCGTAGCGCATCGGAGCCAGGGGGTAAAGCGGACTGCAGGTGCGTGACATCCTGAGGCATAACCAGGACATTCCCTTTAATGCACCGTTGAGATGCTGCAGCAGGAAGCGAATGGTTACCGTTCGCTGGTTTCAGTTCGCAGAATCGGAAAGATATCCTGCTCGCGCGTGCCCGGGACACAAGCATGCGCTCCACCCGCGTCGCTTCCTTGAACGCTCTGCGCACGTCTCCCGGCAACTCCTCCACGCCATAGTACAACCAGTTTGCAAGTGCAAACTTTGGCAGTCTGCCCCTTTCCACAAGATCTCCGCGACACTCCGAACATAGAACCAGGTCACCCACATCCCACAACTCGGTCATGCCCGCGGGGTGAAGCAGCGCTCTGTCATAGTCTGCAAAAGCGTACGTGGTCGGAAGCACACGCGCCGGCAGATCGTCATTGCGCAGAAGCTTCAGGTCAAACGAGCTAGGCGACACCGTGTGCAGCTCAACGCGTTTGCGCATTCTTGCGCAGACAGCGCACGTCGCCATCGCTTGCCGTGACGTAGACATGACGTCTTGCCACTCCTGTATGATTCGCGAACGAAGCTCTTCGTCGGCGATATCGTAGAACGGCGCCGAGTCGGCGGAAGGACTATCGCGACATTCCCACATCAGCACTGGAGCCTTCGCTCGGGGACGCGCCAGCTTACGAAATCCAATCACCGCACGGTGGCAAGAGTGGGTGCATTCGTGCCTCCACAGTTTTTCCACGAGTACGCTTGCCCCATCCCTACTGGAGAAGCTCACACGGTGGTACTCACACACGGTACGCAGATCTTTCGGCCGCCACGCATTGTACAGTCGCAGCAAATCACGGTGATGACCGACAACGAACACATCGTCGGGCACGACATCGCCATCAAACGCGGTCATATCGGAACTCGGTTCACTGATCAACTGAAACATATGAGTCCGATCCAGACTAAGAAAGTCTGGATCCGTCCAACATAGGCCGGGCGTACCGTCCGGGTCTCGGACGACGTACACTGCGGGGTTCGAACGAGTGAGCGTGTAACCTGGCACGGTAGCACGCGACACTACTCACCGCAGTCGCATTCCTCGAGCCGAGGCTCGCTGCCAACAAAGGAATGCCATGCAATACGCGCAGGCTCGAACAACAGGAACACGGGCCACGTCCACGTCCATAAGCCCGCGCCAGGAGCATCGACAGTTGAAGCGGTGTCCATACCGAGGCAAGCGAAGGAAAAGGATGCTCCAGACGGAAAACGGGTACAGCGAGGAGCTAATATGGGTGCCGCGCACGTCGCTCCCACGTCTATGTACGCACACGCGCACGGTGACGTCAACAGGCGCGTCTGCGCCGGAGAAAGCAACCGCCCCGTCGCTAGCGCATGACGACGCTAACATACGCATTACTAAGGCGGTGGCCTCGCGCGCGGTCATCGATCATAGACAGTGCGAGGACGGTGACATGCGTGTATCGAGTACACTGCAGTACACGGTACAGTAAAACGCTGAACCATACCCGTTTCAGTAACACCGCACCAAGTACATGCGTGACACGCGAGCACCGCCGCAGCATTCGGGCACGCGAGCCACACTCGATACGCGCGTATACGCGTGTACCGTCGCGGCACGCAGACACACCAAATCTGCACTGCACGCGCAAACGCGTGCGCCGCTATACGCGCGCGCCGGCACAGTATCGAGCCACGCAACACCAGCAGGTTACCCTTGACCGGTACACCACGATATGCGGGCGCAGTTTAAGAGCACATTCAGCATTCAACGGAGCTCTCACCTCTCCACCCACAGCTGCAGACCCAGTCGCACGGATGGACGCGCACACAGAGCCGATGCTGATTAGAGACGACAGCCGATTCGTTCTTCATCCGATACGCTACCCCGAGGTACGCGGTGGCCACGCGCAACGCGCACGCTCTAACTCATGTCCACAGTTCTGGACCGCGTACAAGACCGCCCAGTCTTGTTTCTGGAGAGCCGAGGAAGTAAACCTCGCCACCGACCAGGTGCAGTGGACCTCCAAGTTGGGACCCGCAGAGCGCGCGTTCTTGTCCAACGTGCTGGCGTTCTTTGCCGTGTCCGACGGTATCGTCAACGAGAATCTGGTTGAACGGTTCTGCGCGGAAATCCAGATCCCCGAGGCCAGGTGCTTCTACGGCTTTCAAATCATGATGTGAGTGCTTCACGCATGGTCGGATAAGCTGTTATCGGTTGACTGGCAGCTCAGGGAGAACGTGCACGCGGAAGCATACGCGAACATGCTCACGTCTCTCATCGAGGACGTCGAGGAACAGGCGCGCCTTACAAGCGCCATGAGCAGTATCCCGACCATCGCGGCAAAGGCGGCGTGGGCAATGCACTGGATCACCGACCCCACGAAACCGTTTGGCGAGCGATTGGTCGCGTTTGCGGCGGTGGAAGGGATATTCTTCTCATCCGCTTTCGCGTCCATTTTTTGGCTTCGCAGCCGAGGCATCATGCCAGGCCTCTGTCATGCGAATGAGCTGATCGCGCGCGATGAGAACATGCACACGAACTTTGCCTGTATCGTGTTCAAGTACCTACAGTACCCGCCGGCGGCGGAACGTGTTCGCGCTATCGTCGACGAGGCGGTTCAGCTGGAGCTGCAGTTCTTCGGAGGTAAGCATCGCAGTTGGTGTCAGGCAGCACAAACACGGCACTGATCGCGCGTCGCAGACGCGCTCCCCGCACCTCTGGACGGCATGAATCAGACAATGATGGCGCAGTACGTACACCATGTGGCTGACAAGCTGCTTCGCGACCTCGGAAGTGGGACCGTTTACAATGGCGCGAATCCCGTGAGTAGCGACGTCGCACGATGCGGGCCCTGCTTAAACGTTACAGTTCCCGTTTATGGAGTCCATGTTACTCGACGGAAAGACGAACTTCTTCGAGCGCAAGGTGTCTGACTATCAGCTGCCAACATACCGCACCTCGTCGGACACGATTCAAGACGCCGGGGACACAGACTTGTAAGTAACTCGGACGTGCACCCCGCGCACCCCGTACCCCCACGCTCATTGCGCGCGACAGCCTCATCACCACCGATTTCTGACTCAGCTAGCCCCAATCGTCATGTAACCCGTTATTGTACCATTACGCACCCGATAACGCGATCGCCGTGTCTCCGCGGACAGAGAGCATGAATGCAAGGAATGACATGTGAGTTACCGAATCGACTGTGACACCGATCGACCGCGATACGGTACGGTGTACATAAGACACGCCGGGTCTGTCGAAACAGACGGCTGTTCGTGCAAGGCGCAGACACGGGTACATGCGAGCTCGTTGCCGAAGGTACTTGCCGACCTCGCGCGAACGACGTGCACCGAGGTCACACGCCCACGACTCCCGAGTGCGGGTGCCCGCTGTTTCACCGATCATGTCCAAACGTCAGGCCCGTCCCGCACACTGGATACCGCTCCGCACCCCGCACATTCACCGTTATTCTCCACGATGATCTGTTATGTAACTCGGAGGCATGCTGCGCGTCACGATTGACGGACAGCCAGGACGCAATGCGTAAAACGTGAACACGGATCATCATTCGCTAGTTACTGTACACATACACGTCTGTCCCATCGTTGGTAAGCCGCCCACTTGTTAAGCCGCACTGCCAAGGCGGCGATGGATGAGACAGACATGCTCCAACTCGAACCAAACATTCACGATGGCACCACCACCGACGGACCATCCTGCGATCGAGTTCATACGCCTGAGCTTTGCCTGCACCAATACGAGGTCGCCAACCACCAGCTCTGAACAGCACATGCGTGGCATACACTCCACGGGCGCGAGCACGGCAGTGGCGTCGTAGACGTCTCGGAACGGCTGCGTTCAAAATCAGCACAACCCGGGTCCCCCCCATGCACTCCTACCCACCTTCAGGTCCGTTACGCCATAACCAGTGCGCGTAGCTTCGAAAGTGTGACGGCTGGGACCTGTGGACGCATGTCAGGACCGCGCACCATACGGTCACTGGCAGAAAGCGCGAGCGTACCGACGACGATGCCGGCCCTATCCATGCACCGCTCCAGACCGACCTGGTCCAATTCGCGAAGGAGCTCTAGCGTGACCGTCACACGGGGCACGGGCTCCCGTGTCTCCGCGGCGAACTGCAGGCGCGTGATGTAACCTGTAGCCTGTACCGTTGCCGGCACGGTCCACAAGCACATATACCCGCTGTAATCTGGCGCCACCGTCTTCGGCCCCCACGCAATTTCAGTCGGAACCTGCGATAGCGAAAAGGTAGCGTTGCGACGATCAGAGCGGTCCAGACACTCGCGCTCGATACGCCTGCATCAACGATACCTGATATCAGTACGTCGCCCATGTGTGATATCACGTACGACTCACGCAATAACGTCGTCCGTGATCCACCGGCGGCGGGTAATCTCCGTGCGGGGTTCGAGCGGAAACACTGGCACGCGCTGGCCGCCGACGACTTGTCCGGATCCGATCCCGCGAGCAGGCACTAACGCGCGAGACTGGTCAGACGGCGTAGCCTGCACAGCGACCGAGTCCGCGGAAATGGGGCCGGCCTGAGCTTCAGACACGCCCGCAGTGTCCTGTACGTCCTCGATAGGCAGTGCGGCCATGGTACGGGCGCGACGCAGCTTGGGCAGCGCGACCGTTGTGTCCTCGTCGACGTTGATGGGGCTACACGACAGCCGTCAGCGAGAGGTCGTCGCTAGAGCGCGATACGCACGGTGAGCGTGCCTTCCTTTTCCCGGACACACGGGCAGTAGTAGCACTGGGGGCACTCATTTCGTACGTGGTGCGGTGCAGACAGAACCGCGCCGCGGTGGTCGCCTTTATACTGACGCTGGCCTGGATCAGCTCGGGATTGGAGACAGCTACTACGGGAGGGGGGACCGAAAGGAGGGGGGAGGAGAACGGTCTCGTTGCGCGCCACGCATCGAGTGCACACACGTACAGTATGTTGTCACGACAAAGGGAAGACGGTGCAACATACGAACTGTAAACACGGCACACGCAAGCCAGCGGGACACGATAACGCACGATGCGCGAAACGTCACACCCCACGTGACAGTGACCGTGCGCTCCTTGTCACAGTGCGCCACGATACAAACCACCGAAGTCACCTACCATCCACCAACACACCGCCCACATAACGCGATATATATACCATGCAAGAAAGTACGGCTTATACCGTGCGCTTTCCACACCAGCTATGGACCGCGCCACCAAGCACACCTCACTGCCACTGTCATCGACGCTCGACGCGCCAACTCGCAAGCCTGCAGCGCCTGGAAGGGTTTCTTCGGAACCTCCCTCTGCGCCACGCTCGCCGTCACCTCCAGAGCCGGACGTCAGTGTGCCAGTCACTACTGCATCCCCTGCACATGCTGACGAACGTCACTAGATACGGAGCACACGTCCTCCGAGCCCTCCACCTCCGGCAACTGCAAATCAGCTGTTCACGAGGTGCTCGCTTCCCGTCGCCCCTCGGCCCCGTTTGGAGAACCCGCGATGGCTAGGCTATGCCTATATTCTCCCTCCCCACGACGGTGCGTTTCCCGATAACTCGATGCGGACGCTGTCACTCACGCCACAGCAGAGGTGGCATACTGCTCCATGACGTACGGTTTCCTCAACCCCATTAACCCGACGTACTCCCATCCAATCGCGGACCTCACGAAGTACTTCCCGCTAGGGTCGGTATCATTCGTCATCCACTTCGGCGAGACGGGCGCCCTGCTCCCGTCTCCACTGCAAATTCACTACTGTCCTTCGGCGTTCCATGAGCGAACCCCGGTCAACAAGGCCATCAGCGTCATGGTTCGACACCTGCCGCGCGCGTACAGTACGTGGGCGGGGTGGGTCGTTGTGATGAAGTTCACGGACCACACGTGCCGTAGTTACACGGACTTCTCCTTGTCTGACATTGCACACATCCGCGCGTTCTTCGCATGCGCAGCATGACACGACTGCGCATGCAGCTTGACACGATACGGCGCGCCCCACGTTATGTCGCACAACATGTCATCGCGTAATATACAATGCATACACAATATACTAGCGCGCGATCGGGACGAGCACGAAGTGCGCGCGAGATGCAAGCGCAGGGTGACCGTTCCCAGACACGCATAAACGGTACGCGGGCACGGTCGATGCTTCAACACGCGAGGCTGAGCTCACGCCACACGCCGGCGCACACGGCGAACCTGTAACAAGCATTAGCCCTCGCACCACAACGCCGCACCACGGAGGTGAACGTTAACGCATACCGTGCCATCCAGATCAGCGATACGTTCCAGAGTCAGGCGCTTCCGCTCGCCGGGCGTCCGAAAAGGCGCGGTAGCAGGCGGCCAACCCTTAGCAGAATTGTACCACAGACGGGTTCCGGGAGGTACCCACGAAGGGCCAGGCAAACAGGCAAACGACCTCTGCGTACGCAGACAGTTCATCAGGCCCGTCTACAGAGACGCGTAAGCGTTAACGGTTCACGGGAGACCGCAGACGAGAGGGGACACACCTTCCAATCCTTGCCGTTGTAACGCGGACGAAAATTGGGGAACCTATCCTCAACCGCGCGAACAATCTCGTCGCCCGTCATACACTTGCGCTCACAGCCGACGATCGCCAGATGTGCGACGAGGGCATACGAAACGGCTGGTGGCGCGCCGCTACGGGTATCCGGTATAGACCATAAACCGACACCGAGATTGATGTCGCCGCCACAGGCATCATACACGGACGCATCGTCTGGACTGTGCGAGAGCACGAATCGCGAGACGTCGTCGCCGACGTCGCTGTCGAAAACGATCGGTATCGCGAAATGACGAATACCTGCGAGTCGCTATGAGCCAACCACAGCGCAAAAAGAAACAAGGACACGCACCATCAGAGCAGGAGCGGCGTCCTTCGCGTGCCCCGTCCTCCGTCAAGTCGTCCTGAAGCTCGTCGACCTCATCTTCGTCGTCATCGCCGACGTCGCTGGGCGTGCAACGCCCGGCATCATACACAGTGGTGTCGGAATCGTAGGTACGCGCCTGAACGGTCCAGTCGCATTGTTTCAGCCGACCCACGCCTACAACACGGTCGAACTCCTCGGGGGGGGACCTATCGGTATGCGACGGACTCCACCGCCCATGCTGACAGCACGGCACGAGTCAGTAAAGAACTACACGCACACATAAGGGCGAGCGTACCACGGTGTTCGTCTGTACGGAAGCACGATCCACAGACACCTCGTGCACGCCACCTGGCGGGGATCGCGAAGGTCCGGCATCGCCATCGACGGGGTTCAACAACGAGTGCGGGAAGGACAGACGGGCTCGGGCCATGGAGAAGACGACGTTGCGGTTGCATAACACAGCTGCCGGCCCCACCTACGCATCAAATAAGACACCGTCTCCCACGAGACACGTGCACCACATCGCCGAATCTGGCACAATACAACAACCGACTGAGTCGCACGACAAACACACGGCTATCCCGACGTTGTGTGCGCGGCACAGGCTTCACATACTGTGCAGACACACGCGCAGTCCCCGTTCACTCATCCCCGTCTAACACGACAAGAGGAACGGGACGGTCGGCGCGCGACAACTGCGTCGCGCTAACCAGTGGGCGACACCACCCCCACGTGGCAAATTGATGCACAACTTTGCATCCCGTCCTCCACAACATGTGAGGTCAGCGCCAACGCGATTAACGCGGCGCCACGGCCCCCACGTGGTAAATTGATCCACGACTTTGCATCCCTCCACCACGACAAGGGGGGTCAGCGCTAACGGGAACACGTGGCGAATTGATGCACGACCTTGCATCCCCTCCTGCACGACAAGGGGGTCGGCGCTAATCCACTCGCCCGGCATCGCGGCCACCACGCGCCACACTGATCCGAACGGCTTACCACAGTATAAGGGGGGAGCGCAACGCGTACTTATCTCGGCAGCACGGCATTCTAGGACGCGGAAATCACCGAGAGCACAGTGATCCACGACCCAACGTATTAGTTGTTTGAAGACCTGTCCACTAAAGTGTCCAGGAATATGCATTAACAAGCTCTGTCGGTCGAGATGATCACCGGCGACTGAAGGGTACCAACTCACGAAAGTCGATTGACGCTCACCTCGCTTGAACATGGGACTAGCACTATAGAGCATAACAAAGACCGTAGTACCCTAGTAGCATTGGCCAGTCGACACCACTGTAGCCTCTGATGCAGAACACACGTCCGTCATCCAGCTCACTTCCATGGTAGTGAGCACAAGTCGCGATACTATGACGACGCCTTGGGTTCGATCCTTGGGCTACGCGACTCTCTTCGCCAGGATGGTGGTCTCCACCTCTTTGCAGAGCGCATTCAACGCTTCCCCAAGATATTCGAAGTCGGAGATCTGAGAATGTGCATGAGAGTCATATTTTCACCCTGCGGAGACTTCCATCCCCATACCTCATTGAACACCTGTACACAGCACCGGCACCACCATGCGCCGTTGTGAATGAAGTGCGCAGCATACGTCTTCCACTCCCTCAAGAGTCGTCGTTCAAGGAACTCGTTGATCTCCTTGACCGTCTCGGAGGAGTACACCTCGCCCGCGATCTTCTCGACAGGGAGGGGTAGCTGGACGTTGGACTTACACAAGGCAAAGCCGATTGGTGAGTACTAGAGAACCTGGGGACAGTAGATGGTACGCAGCTCACCATGTGCAGGGTAAGTTCACCCGTCTCGTCCAGAACCCTGGTCCCCATGATTTCAGCCAGCCTCTTCGCGCCGTCCATGGCGAGCTGGTGACAGTACTCATGTATGGCCTTCTCGCCTCCAAGCCACTCGCGGAAGGCAATGCCTATCGTAGAAGTCGTCGTTAGTGTCGTAAAGGGGTTGCCAGACTGGGACACGTACTCTCCGGGATGAGTATATATGGCACAAGGTCGACGGTGCCGTTAACTACCCGTCAACACCATGAGAAGGCCATTAAGCGCTGAGGACGCAGAAGGCAGACCCACATTCGTGTTGCGTCACAAAGTCCGCACCAAACCATACGACCGGGATGGCGGACTTGATGATGTGCTGGTTCCTGGAATGCCTGGCTTTTAGTATCGTCCACGGGCCCGTTTTGAACACAGAATACTCACCGTTTCGGGACATACAGAGCGGCACATCCACGCTTTGCGAACAACCACTTGTGACAGTTGGTAAACCAGAAGTCGGGTTTGGCCTCATTCAGATTGATGTTGGGCTGGAAAGGTGCGACCCGTGTTGAGTAGGCTCAGGGAAGCGATGGACACGGGACAGGACACACCTCCTGGCCAATGCAGTGCGCTGCATCGACAATGGACCACACGCCCTCCTCTCTCGCGATTCGCACCATCTCCTGCCACGGCATGAGCGCGCCGGGATTCGCCGTAATGCCGTCGATGACGACAACGATCTTGTTCTTCCTCGCGGAGACGTCTTCCGTGTACCTGGGCGAGAGCGGCGGGACATCGGTGAAGTGGGTACCCGCATGCAATCGCTTGCACTCGCGCAGCTTGGTCCGGAATATGTCGAGGATCTGCACGTGCGTGAGCGGTAAGTTGTATTCGAAGCTGAACATCGACGGCCGCGGTGGTTCGGAGCGAGAGGCGAGGTAGCGAGCGGTTTGTGTCATGCTGTCATACGTTGTCGATGCTGCCCGATCCGTGCATGTGAGCTACGGACAAGAGAGTTCATCGAACAATGATGAGACCTCGCACCTGTGATAATGACATCTCCCTCGCGCCATTCGAAGTTCCTCAGCACGACATTGGCTGCGTGGGATACGTTAGGAACGAGGACCACCTCGTCTGTATCTGCTCCAATGAGTTCCGCAACAGCCTCCCTGCGGACATGTCCGGCGTGTGAGCACGTTGGACGGGACCTCCTAGTCGCGCTAGAACAAAGCGACATACCGGGCCTTGGTGAGCAAGGGTTGAGCAGCCAGCCGATAGAAGTCGTCTGGGTTGCGCTCAATCTCGTACGCGAGCTTGGTCGCAGCATAGAGGACAGGCAGTGGGAGCGAACCATACGACCCTACGCGTCCGATGAGCCCAATACGACCTCGTAAAATCTCTACGCGCACCGTCATTAATATTCACATAATTGTCGTCGAATGGGAAGTACGGCTTGAGCGAGTGGCCAAATGGGGGAGGCTTCTCGTTAGGGTCGTATGTCTCGTATGGTGTAGGCGACAATCTTGGAATGGGCATGCTGGTGAATGTCAGGTGGGTGAACACGGTCGATGTTGTTTCGGTATATATCTACCCGCGGTGACAATGCTGGGAGACCGCAAGCGGAGGAGATTACGCGTCCTTGAGCTCGAGCGCCTTCCGTTTCTGGGCAATGTCATAGGTATTAGGCCCTGTGCATGACGTGCACTCGCTAGATGACTCGAGTTGCCAAATCACTGCGTGGCTGCCACCCGAACGTCGAATGGTCTCCTGCGCAGACAAGCATGATGCGTGATGCAATGAGACTAGCCAGGTACTATTTGCAATCAGAACTGTGGATTGCATATTGACCGTCAGTTCCGCAGTGCTTCCTGGATCGTGTGGCCCGAAACAATTGTGTGGTACACAGCTTCGAAGTGGTCACAGGAAGGGCTCCAGCGTTCTATCGGATCAAGGTGACTGGTGCTTACCTCGCAGGATGCCGGCAGACTCATGATTGACCAGAGGAAAACACCCTAATACCGTAAATCAAGCAAGACATAAATCCCACTACAGATAGTACCGGTCCCCTGTCCACATGATCCATCAGCGTCCACATATCCTACACAATGGATACGGCACTTACCTATATGTCCCATACCTGGCTCGACCACCCAAACCTTCCTGCCCTCCTCCTCGGCCTCAGCCTTGGTCTTCGCTGTCGGCGTACCAACCTCGCCGTCCTGGCTCTGTGGCGTCGTGTCCCACAAAGCCCACGACTCACGCAGCACTGGGTCGATGGCGCCGCAGATGATGCGCACCTTAGGGAACGTGCGCTGGAGGACGCGCACGCCGCCGCACGCGGCGACGACGAAGGTGACGAAGATGATGTTCTCCTGCGGCACACCGTGATCGAGGAGGACGCGGATCGCCATGAACGCTGCTGCCCCTGTGCCAATCTGGTCGATGCTCCGTAGTCAGTGGTGAGTCGAGGCTCGCGAGTGACGGGCGTACCTGGGCGTCGAGGAGGAAGACGAAGCTCTTCTCGGCAAGGTGGCGCTGGCGGATACATGTAGGGAGCATGCTATGGAGAAGGAGCGGCTCTCCTGTGCTACTCTCGGACTGAATAAGCAATGAGCCCATCCGGATGTCTTGTATCACACGACGCAGACCGCGCTCCAAGGGACCGCCTCTGGAGACACAATCAGCGATAGCAGTAACAGGGCTGCTGAACAGGCACGCACGAGCGCAGTATAGAAATTCCACAGACATGCTGCACAAACTTGAGCATAGGGTCACAAAGCATGCATGAGAACACTCTTACATCGACTGCGAGTTGCTTCCCGGCATATGTCGCACTAACAGGAGTGGTCACAGTCTTGGTTTGATACGGGAGGAACTCCATCGCCTTCTCACTGAGGAATGTGGACAATCGGTCAGTGAAGAAGATGAAGTCTTCGCGACTCGTCGTCCTGTCGCGCATGATGGTATAAATGCCCTGTATGCGCGTCCATAGGTCACTCGATGATGCAGGAGAACGTCCATGTGGATTCATACCTGCAGCTGAGGGGTTTGAGGGAGAACGGTCAGATTGGGGAATTGCTGGTCTTTCAGGTCGCCAGGACTCAAGTCCCGAGGCCCGATGCGGGCTAGGCTCTTCCTGAGGTATCTCTTGTGGTCTTCGATCTTTCGTCGGATATGGGTCGCAATAAGTTCGATGGCGACCGTATTATCGGACCCAGGAACAATCTAACAATCCACGAGTGTAAGGGTCGATTATCTGTCTGCTGCATGATTGTGCGCACAATGTTCGCATAACGCGAGGTGGGTTGAACGAAGTTGTCGTAGGCAGGCTTGACGAATCGCAGGTACCTGCTTTCCAGTGAGACTCGTGTCGCAACGGAGGATGGCGATACCTACTGTTCGAGAATGCCATCCACACTTCGTCCACGTTCCTGTACATCTCGCTTGATACGTCGAGCGAGCATGAGGTCCGAGTCGCACTGCACAAAGATCTATCACATGCCAGATCAGGGCTGCGACTTGCAAGTCGGTTGAAGTCTTTGTTCACCTTGAGGTCGTACAGATCTCGCAGTGCGGGATCATGCAGGGCGAGGATACCCTCCACTGGATGTCTTTCATTCAATAGGGAGATACCGCGCGCGTAAAGAGAATATTACCGATGATGATCGAAGCACCATAGAGGTACTTCGTCTCGTCTAGACGTTGATGCTCGGTGAATGAGTAGATAGGGATGTTGGACTGCCTTCCAGCCTTGAGATCTGCGAGACACTGAAGTCGTGTGACTTCTAGAGCCGAGCAAACGGTTGAGATCTAGGTGACGTTACATACAGCAGCAAAAAGCGGCATGTCAATAGCATCTGAGGATGGAAGTTCAGATCGACTCAAGTGTATCTCGGATCGTCACGAACCTGGGTGATCGAAGTCATAACGGTTGGCGAATGCGAGTGCGAGGTCTTCGGGTGAATGCCGTCTGTAGAAGCTGTCCTATATATACTGTCTGTAGCGGCTCTGTAGGGAGTTTGAAGGTCTACTAACCTGAGAGAGGATAACAACTGTAGGTATCGAACCCAGAGCCTGAACGATACGGCGAGCGACGTGGGTCTATGTGATTGGGAATGAGGTCGTGCCCAGGACTGTCAGCGATGCTCAGCAATACCTTGCCGCTTGCAGAACCGCCTGAGCGCGAGATGTGGGTACAATGCTGACATAGTCGAGATATAACACGCACCAGCAATGCCTATCACGAACGCGTCTCCGATAGTGTGTCCATCCTCATCATACCTTCTGACATCAGGGCTATGAGCTAGAATGTATACTTGATACATACCAGGGTGGCCGACCATGAGACTTAAGAATGGTGTTCTTCTTCGCCTGGAGAAGAATCTCAGAGCGTGGGCTCGCCGGACCCAGTGTGTTGGTGACAGTCCTGGATAGTGGTGGCCGGATCACGGGGATCTCAAGGAGTTTTGCTGGACCTTTCTGTTCTTCCAGCTTTGGTGACTCAGTCATCGCAGAATCGAGAAGAAAAGAGAGATGGTGGCAGCAGAAGACGAAGAGACAAGTAAGATGGACGAATGGGCCAAGACGACGCTAAGTATCATGATGTACAGTACTCTCTCTTGTTATGGGCGCTTCCGCGAGCTTCTAGCGCCTATGGTCGATCAGATCTCAGATCTAGAATGTAGTCATCCCTGTGGACCAACTGTGGACTTTGCCCGAGACTCTGTACCGGTACCATTCACCACCATGTCTTGCGGCAATCCTACGACAGAGCCAGATGCGTTGATGCAACGTGAGCGCACAGCTTGAAGAATTGGGATCAGGAGCTGAAGTTTCCACAGGACGGAAGAAGTACGATAAAACGAAGAATTGCGTGAAGTGCAAGGAGGCACTAGGGAACATAGTCATCAGACATGCCGTCTACTGCAAGTTTGTCGGACATCTGAGCGCACCTTGCACATTATGTCTCATACTACATGCGCAGGAACTGCTTCATCCCTCTCATTACACACAAATTCCGTCGAGCTCTGGAGCCTACCGTGAACCCGAAGCCAGATGGTCCCCGCCGTACCGCCCTCAAGCCCACTGGTAACCTTCTAATCGGTCTCTCCGGCGGACTCGGGTCATCAGTCCTTCTTGACCTCGTTCACCGATGCTACATCGCTCTGGACAAGTCAACCATGCCTACCGACGGAGGAAGAGCCCACCCTCGACACGAGCGAGTGTGGAAGAAGATCACTGTATGCTATGTGGAGGTTTGCGATGCCTTTCCAGGGGTGAGTTCAATGATCCTAGCTCCTGCATCACGATTCCGCTGAGACCTAGTCGCAAAGTAGATGAAGGACCGAACGAGCGAGATTGCGCGGTTCGTTGCTCGGTACGACGAACTCGACCTTGTCTCTCTCCGGATACAAGACGCCTTCGACCGCACATGGTGGGAGAAGATCGGAGGAAGGATACCAAGTTTCGGCAAGGGTGTGTCTCTCGCAGATGAAGGTCCGTCTTCTTTCGTGCCTCCAGAGCATCCCCCTCATCGTCATCCACATCAGCGCTTTCAATCGACTCTTTGCCCCCAACAAGCGCGGATCCACTAACGTCCCTCCGCACATACCTATCGTCCCTACCGACACCCACCGCCGTGCACACATCAATTCAGACCCTCATCCGGTGTCTACTCCTCCACACCGCCTTTCAGACTGGCTGCTCGCATCTCGTCCTCGGCACCTCCCTCACCAGCCTCGCAGTCTCCCTCATCTCAGGCGTCGCCCAAGGGGCGGGCTTCAACGTCCGCGAGGAGACAATGGAGGAATGGTCTCCCGACCACATCTCCGCGCTGCCTACCGCCCCTATCCCAAATGGCACGAAGAAGGGGAAGGCGCCGAAGCGCACCGTCCGCATCGTCCGTCCGCTCCGCGACATCGGAATGAAAGAGTGCGCCGCCTGGGCATGGTGGGCGCGCATACCCATCGTCGGCAAGGACAAGTGGCTCTGGCCGGGCGCGAAGCCTGGGATCGGCACGTTGACCAAAGGTCCGCTTCTTGACCCTCCTCCTGTCACGTACGGAGCCGCTGAGGGGCTGTCTCTTTCTTCTCCACAGACTTCATCGTTGGACTCGAGCAGGACTACCCCTCGACGGTGTCCACCATCGTCCGGACATGCAGCAAGCTCGCACCCAAAGGCGAGGTCGCGGGCAAGTGCATCCTCTGTGGCCGGTAGGTCCTTCCCTCTCACACTCACCAATGTGACGTCTCATCTGATCCGGTCCCTCGATAGCCCCGTGCAAGCCGGCGTGCAGGAGTGGAAGGCGAGGATATCCATCCGGTCGCAGCCTCCACCTCCCCCTCCCCTATCAGCAGACGACTCTCAAGGCGCGCCCGTCGAGCCATCAGTCGTAGTGCCAGACACAGCCGAGCGAGCTTCACTCACTCCGTATCTGTGCTACCCTTGCCACACGACGCTCACGAGCAGGAGCGCGCGGCCCGTACCTTCTCCATGGCCAAGTGCAGGTGCCACACAGCCTAGCGTGCTATCGCTCCCTGTATGGACCGAGGCTCGTTTGTCCGCGTCTACGGAGGTTGGTGATACGGACATCGTGCAGGAGCGGAAGATGGGTCGGGAGGAGATGAAGAGCATTGTCAACGAGTTCTTGCTCGACGACTAGTGCGAACTGGCCAGCGTATTATGCTGTACTCTTATCGAGTTGCGGCTGACATGCAGTATCCACGGCATCGACAAAACTGGGGGTTGGACAGACGTCCGGAGTATATCATCGCGAATGCTGTAGTGCTACAAACCGTACGGTCTACGCGTGACGGGTGCGGAGGGACTAGAAACACGGTGAAGATGAACAATGCATGCAATGCTGTCTAGCGGTGTCTACGGAGGGAACGTGCGATTAGCTAGATGTGTATGTGTGCGGATGGATAACAAAGAGGCCGAGGCTTGTTAGTATGTGCGTGCTCAAAGTCCAATATATGTCCATGATGAGGTCTAACAATGCAGGGGCGCCCTCGCAGAGGGCGCGGGGTGACGAAGACGCGATATTAGCTGGAGCGATAGATAGGTGCCTGTGTGGTCAAAGACCGAGGGCGATCGGTGGCGACGACGTGCACACCGCGAGGTTGGTCGAGAAGTTGGAGCCTGTCAGGTGTGAGTTGGTATGAATGACCTTATCTGCGGCAGCAAAGGAGGCCACGCACCTGGGTAGAACCAGAAGGTAACCGCGATGACGATATAGAGGCCTGCAAGGTAACACATCAGCTCTGTCCGAAAGCGGACGACGAGGGTACGTACACACGAGGATGACACCTTCGAGCCAGTTCGACTTGCCATCCGCGACAACGTAGCTCATCGTATGCACTACGATGCATTGTTAGCCTGTCTACCAACGTTTTGGAACGCGGTGAAACGTACCGGAAATGTATAGTACCTGCAAGGGAGAAGCGGTTGAGAACACAATCACAGTGACAGATCAGAGCTGAGAGACCACGTACGACAGACTCGAAAGGATCAAACAGCAGCGCGAGAGGCTTGTCAAGGATCCAGCCAAGGATGACCATGATCGGGATGACAAACAGTGCGGTTTGCTGATACCCAAGCGCGTCAGCGGAGCATCGCAAGTAATCAATAGGCAAGAAGACGTACAATAGTGGAGCCCACGGCGACGCTGATGCTGAGCGTGAGCTGGTCTTGCACAGATACGTTGATCGCGGTGATACACTCTGCGAACGACAACATGAAGCAGCTCATGACGGTTAGCACTCGAGCCTGACGCACCTGCAAGCGCGCTAACAGTCGGTAGCAGGATGAGCCCAATCCACTCCTTGCTGATAGACGTCGACAAGTGGTCCATCGAGTCGACCATCCACTCTGCAGTCAGCGCGACAAGCTATATGCGCGTCCATCAAAACCGCTCGTGCACACCAACCATACAGAACGGCAGAAACTCACCACGGTGACCACTGAGAGCAGCAGCAACACCACCGTCCAGCTCATCTCCTTCTTCGCCTTGGCCGTATTCTGCGCCGTGTACTGGCTAGCGCTCAAGTCCTGAGCATCTCCGGCGATGCTCTCCTGGTAGTACGCAGAGAGCACGTCGCTGATCGGCGTCCGCGATCTTCCTCGTTCGTGCCTTGTATGCGGCGACGGCCGTTCCTTGTCCGACTCAGACGAATCGTCCACAACGCTTGACGGGCTGTCGGTGATGGAAGTGAGAACGGACCCTCCACGCTGCATAGAGAGCCGTTCCTGCTCCGACACGAGCCGCACGGTGGAGTCTGCGGGCCCGGTAGCCGGGCTGGACAGACTTTGCTGAGATGCGCCTCCGAGCGGACTTGACATGAGCGCTGTCCTGGAGTTCAATTCCACCGCACTACCACTCGCCGAGCGGCCCGAGTGCATATATGGTCCTGTTCGCGACCCCGCCCGGGACGCGTCGTCCATGTCGTACAAAGTCTCTGGCAGCTCTTCCACCGGGCTGAACGGCTTCTCCGGAGTCGTTGGGCGGGAAGTCGTTGTCGACTTTGGAGCAAACGTACGAAGCGTCACTAGGGAGCTCGAGCGCAGCTTTTCGAAGGAACGCGCATGCGTGATGCGCTCGGCGACTTTGCTGCCTTTCTGGCGGACGCGTGCCGTTGCGGTGATCACAGAGTCGGCGACGGGCAGCTTCGTGCTCGGCTGCGTATTATCTTGATATAGATGCGTGTGAGACCATAACTGGAATATGAGGTATGATATGTAGACTGTTAAGTTGTCCGAGTCAGTTCCAGATACCTTGCCAATTTCAGTTGGATTCTGTGGTTCTCACTGAAGAGTAAGACAATGGAGACCTGCATATACCACAATTGAATCAATCGTTCCATCGACGAGAAGAGCGACGGTTAGGTACTTACACCATGGCTCATACGCAGGATGTCTCTCTTCTGTTCCTGAAGCGTAGTCCCTGAGTCATCAGCACCGATGGCTCTGCTGGAAGTCAGGGCAAAATGATAGGCAGCAGGTAGGAGGACAGCGCCGACACTGATGCTCAGCAAGGATGAGTGGATCTGCGTAGCAGCTGGAGACGGGTTAAACGCTGTGGGTGGATTTTAGAATGAGTTCCGCTCACTAGAATCGAAACCTTGTTCGGAGAATCGTAGACCACCAGCGAAGAAGCACATGCCGAGGATCAGGACTATATAGGAAGTAAGCTCAATGGACACTCAAGATGATATAGGCTGCAATGCACTGACGGAGTTTGCTCAACATGGCCCCAATCACTGGGCGATCCAAAGTGGTCAGCGCGCCTCTCTATCTCCGTGATGAGTACTCACAGGAGGATTGCACGACCCGTAATTCGCATTTCCGTAATGCGATGATCTGTGTTGATGTCAGGATGTGAAAGGAAGAACGCTATGAATGAACTTGCCGCAACGACGAGTTCCACACTAATGTGCGTGACCGGGGTTAGTGCGTCTCGGGTCTCTTGACTGCTTGACTTACACGTTACTCTGTTGTACCCACGCGACGTCAACTTGAGTATCACGTCACGAAGAATGCAGTAGTACTTACCAGGCTTGAGTTCAGCAATCCGGTCCTCGCGCCGCCTATCCTCCGAGAAAGGTTGCGCGTCGCAAGATCATGGAGCTATGTTTAGACGATATCAGAAACACTTGCGCCCGCGCTCCCTGCACGATAGCCGATCTCGTCGGGTCGCGCGGGAGGTGAAACCGCTCGAAGATGAGTCTTCTGTCGGCGCCATAACGAACCTTGACCAATGGAATCATAGCCAGCACGCATGCTGTGGTAACGGCGGCGTTAACTATGCGAGGATGTCCGGAGACGGTTGGTGTTGCCTACCTGAGAAAATGAGCTTCTCGGACTCCTCCGTGGTGAGTTTCAGGATGCCCTGCACAAGCATTGGAGTGGGTGAATGCTCTCGTGCACAAGTGACAATCTGCCTACCGCTACCGGGAGAAGGAAGATCAGAACGTTAAACCCTAGGTACAACATATGCGTTAAAGCGAGAACGATAGGGTGAGGAAAAGAGGCCTACACGAGTCGAACACGACGAGCTTCCAGCCGTGCCATGCCCTCAAGGGAGGACTCGTTCCTCCTCTCTGGTCGCCCGGAGGTTGGGCAGAATGTTGAGCCTCGCGATCGGACATCTTCTCTCCGCTGTGCTTCCATCCGGAGAAGAGGCCGCCTGCCATTGAGCTCCGCTGCTTCTCGGGTTCGTGGTTGGGATTGAGGGCGGCGGTGGACGTGTAAGACGAGGAGGACGCGCGACTGGACGTGCGCGAGATTGCAGGGAGCGGGAGGGGCTGGAGATGGGACGCGCACTTATCGTCCGAGGGAGACGGCGACAAGGAGTCATGATTGAAGGACGCTAGTGGCTCTCTGGTTGATGACCGGGAGAGCATAGTCTGTGACGGTGTCAGGCTAAGCGGGGAGAGGCGGGGAAGACAGCGAGCGGACGGGGAAAGGAGCGTGTGCGGCGAGCGGGGGCCTTGTGTTGGTTGTGTCCAAGCTGCGAGACGAGGGCCGAGCGCCGTGGCCAGCGACAGACTCCATCGTGCGCAGGCAGTCCCCGCTCCTCCCCGCTTCGGACGCGTGCAGACCAACGCTCTCGTCAATTTAGGCGACTTCTTCGATTCATTTCCCCTGCCTTTTTCGGCACAGCACCCCGCCCGCTAGCACGTTACGTCATCAGCCGCCCGCCCTCCGTGACATGCCGGGCCACCCCGGGTGATGGCCGTGATTCCTGGACTACGAAGTAGAACAGGTCTTGTACCCAGAATAACGCCTCAAGTGACGGTAACGTCACTCCCACGTGGAGTCACTGATGTGACATCACGCCTACCCCCAGGAAAAGGAAATGCGCGGGTTCGTCGGGGCTCGGCATCCTCGTCCATCACCGGCTTGCACCGCCCAGCACTGCCCGCACCCGCGTTGTTCGTGTTTGCATCACGATGGATCCGCGCCGTTATAAACCTGCGGCGCGTGCAGTTTTTCCTCCTTTTTCTTTTCCACGTCTGGAATGTCTGCCGCATCTACTGTTTCCGTCTCTGGGGATCGAATGTCGATCCCCAGGCCGTCACCCACAGCTGCCGCAACGCTTTCTTCTAGCTCTGGTGCGTTGGATCGCTCTCCCGTCCCGTTTCTCGCCCGTTCTGACCCCCCCTCCCCGCAGAACCCTTCCCGCCGCCGGACTCCCCGTCGCCTGCGACCCGTCCGCTCCTTCCGGATTCTGGTGCTTTGGGTGCGTGTCCTGCCGTCTTGCGGATCCCGCTTCCTTTCTGACCGAGCCCGGCGCAGCGTCGCACACCGGTTTCCGCGCTCACCACCAGGATCTGCGTCCTCTCGGTGCTCGCGTATTGGGTAAGCTCCCGCGTTTCCGCCTGCTCTCCGCTCTCCCCTCGTTGACGTTGGCTCCATCCAGGGCACGCTGTAGCACCGGGGCCTGGTGGTCACGCGATGGACCTGGATTGTGGTGCGTTACCATGCCTGCTCGATCGTTCACCGCTCACCCGTCGTGTCGTGCCGCAGCGCCTCCTCCTCCAGCTTCCGAGCTTCCGAGCTCGTCGTCTGCCGCGGAAGTCGCGCCGGCGGAGGGGTGCGGTGAGTATTCCGCCAGCCGTTGCGCCCGCTGCCCTCGCTGACCCTTCCTGTGTTTTCCAGCGTCCAGCGCGTCGTCGGTCAGGGGTGACGTGCACATTGGGGGCGATGTGCGCGCGTCCGCTCCGGTCCGGGAGGGCACGTCGGGTGGGTGCATATTTTCTTTTCCTCGTGTCTACGTCCTCACTGATATCGCTCGTAATCGCTCGTAATCGCTCGTAATCGCTCGTCGTCGCTCGTAATCGCTCGTCGTCGCTTGATGTTCGTCACCGCTGTCCCACGTTTGCTCGCGCCTGCTATCGCCTCTCTTGTATTGTTGTCGACTCCTGTATTGTAGGAATATTGAATCCTTCGTCCGTCCTTGTCGTCACAATTCGTGTTTGCATGTGTATCACCCGTCAGCACGATCAACTCGTCGCTGGCCAGCGCAACATTATTTGAAGCCATCTGGATGTTCTGTTCACGTTCTCAGTTGCGAATGTCAGTTCCGTCGCACGTTTTGCTTCAGGCCTCATTGCGCTGGGGACATGAACAA